>OY293826.1:15625988-16078488 GCA_958507055.1 Crioceris asparagi | reverse complement strand
CCATCATACCATAATTTTCTTCGTAACGAGGTTGTTCTAACTGATTTAATATTATAATTTAGTCCCGACCTGATATATTGTGTTCATGCATGGCAGATCTTTTTTCAAGAACATTATCGAAGTATGCTGGTAATAGGTCATGCTCTATCTTAAAGATTAAAATTAAATTTGCTTTCTTAATAACCTGCTCTATAGATAGCCAATTCAACATTTGCTGCATATCTGTTACTGATGTATGTCTACTACAGTTTAAAATTACAGGCATTGCTTTATTTTGCTGTAACTGCAATCTGTTGATATTCTCTTTTGAGCAAGCCAACAATAAGGATGAACAATAATTAAAATGAGGTAAAATAATAGTATTATACGCCAACATTTTTGCCCATTGTGACAGAAACTTTGAGATTCTGAAGAAAAAGCCAATTTTCTTACCTATTTTTTTACAAAGAAAGTCTACATTTTCACCAAAATTTAGTTGGGGATCTAATATGACACCAAGATATTTTATTTCAGAAACAAAAGCAATTTTCTCCCTATTTATCTTTATACTAGTATCAAGCTCCAAATACTTGTTGCATTTTATTTTAGTGCCTATAACCATACATTTCGTTTTCATAGTATTTAACTATTTATTCTGACACAACCAGATGTACAAAATCTCTAGCTCATTATTCATTATAATTGTTATTTCATTACTATTTTTTCCTGTGACACAAATGACTGTATCATCTGCGAACAAATTTATAAAAGAGTTTTGAAACACTGGGTATATATCATTAACATAAATGACAAAAAGCAGGGGACCAAGTATACTTCCTTGTGGAACTCCCCATCTGCTTGCTAACCCAGTGTAAAGCTAAACTATTCACTCCATATAACTGTAGTTTTTTTTTAAGAATATCTCTATCAATCGTCTCAAACGCTCTTTGTAGGTCCACAAATACACTAAGCACTACGTTTCCTTGATTTATATAATCCCTCTATCTTGCACACACATACTGTAGGGCTGACCCACACGAATGTTTGATTCCTAAAACCCGACTGTCCAACAAACAGTAGTTTATTAGATTCAAATTAATATCGAAGCTGGTCGCACACTATCGTCTCTAAGATTTTATCTACAACTGGTAACTGGTTAATAGGTCTAAAGTCAGCTGCAGATTTTGGTTAGGATACTTTCGGTATGGGAATCACCACACTTGTATTAAGCTCACTTGGCACTTCTCCGGTATTTAGCGAAGTGTTTACGAGATAAAGAAGGGGATAACCTATTACACAAAATCAGTCTTTAACAAGTTTTATATTTAATGTATCGTCACTAGTAAATTTGTTTTTAAGTCTAAACACTACTTTTTTAAGTTCCGAAAATTTTAACCTTTTAAAAGTTAGTAAACCAAGCCCTTGATTTGTACCAATTTTCAAAACCCATGGCCTTTTATCTATGCTACCTACAATTTCTCCCAAACTATCCGCGTAAAAATTATTGAAATTTTCTTCTATGGGTCCACTATAAGTTCCAAAATTGATATTTGAGAAGACATTAACTTTATGTCTGTTTCCCACTAAACTTTTCAACGTCCTCCACATTTTTTCACCATCCCATTTGTAATTGTCAATTTTCTTTTCGTAATATTTTGACTTTTCAGTACGCATTAGCGACGTCACTCTATTACGAAGATGTTGGTAGTTATGCCAATCATCATCTTTCTTGGTTATGCAAAACTTTTTGTACGCCGGATTTCTTTTAGATTGTGCTTCCCGCACTGTCGAGGTAACCCAAGAGCACTTTTTATTTTTGTATTTTTGTTTAAAAGCTGTCTTCTCTATTGCTTCTAGAATAACATTCATATAATTTTCATGTAACAAGTCTGTATCTGTAGAAGAATAGTTCCAACTCGCACCTGTCAATTCCTCGGTAATTCTTGTTATAGTTTCATCAGTGATTTCTAACGTCTCTTTCAGTTTCTTCTACTATACTCCAAAAGTACACATCGGCACCGACAATTTCATGATCACTCACAATCGAAAAATCCTTCATAGATTCTTTAATATTGAAATCATTTGTGATTATGTGGTCAACCAAAGTAGATGATGTCCTTGTTACTCTTGTTGGTTTAGTGACAAGTTGCTTAAATCCTGCATCATGGATGATTCTACGTAATTTATTGGCATCACTGTTTTCGTTAGGAGATCTATAAAGTGCACACACAATAAGCCAACTGTCTACCACTTCCATACCTCTTAAAGCATTTTGTCTAACTTACTACTTACTATTTTTTCTATAGATTGGGTCCAATACAGTGCCTTGCGGTATCCCCATCATTTCAGAAAGTGGTTCACTAATTTCATTTATTACTCTCATGGTGTTTTTTAGAAATTGTTCACTGATTTTATCTTCACCTTGGGAAGTATATTGTTTTTAGCGATTTTATGTGATCGATGGAAAAGTCTGATTGGGGCTCTGATATTTTAGTGGACATATACAGCCTGTTCCAAAATACAAACCTTTAGCCTGACCAGGAATAAAATGGCCGTCGAAAATTGACAGATATATGGACTCAATATAGAAATATCTCATCAACTGATGGGATAATTTAGGCCTGGCCAGGCTAATGGTTTGTATTTAGGAACAGGCTGATTATGTCCTATATAGATGAAATAATTATTGCAGTAATTCACCATTTCCCTATAGTTATTGGATGGAAGATTTGATTCATCATAAACCTCAAAATTATGATCATATTTTTTTTTTCATGATTGACATTGTTTATTATTTTATAACGACCATTTAAATTATTTCTGTTATCTTGGACTTTTCGTCGGTAAAATTGTTTTTGATCGCCTTTATAAATTTGTTCTGTTCTGTATATTTTGTAGGTACTCCATATTAAGCATATGTTCTGTTTTTTAGCTTTTACACGGTGTCACAGCTTACCTAACAGTGGTAAGTCATGAAAACTGATGAACGCTCATTTATATTCAGTGATTTCAATGGCGGTAACATTTTTGTACTTTCCTAGTGCTGTGATAAATGATTTTTTCTTTAAGTATGTCGGATAGTTTTCGAAAAAAAATTGTCCCCTCCACAGCAGCAAAGGCCCTCCTGAGAAAAAAAAAGTCTAGAGAAGGGGTTCTTAAGACGCTGCGGGACAGCCCAGGAATACGAAAATATGGGATGGTTGACCAAATTTCTATACGACAAAAAATACAGGATTAGCCTGGCAGGCAGAAATGATTGAACTCAATGTAGGTAGTTTAGACGACGGAAGTTTGCCGATATGTCATTAGCAGATAATATAAAAATCTCTCAATGATACTTTCGAAGTTACAGCTGATTTGTCTCAAAAAAAGAAATGACTTGGTTGAAAATATATGAACACCAGGATATACAGGTTACTAGGCAAAGACTGTACATTTAAAGTTTCAAACCGAAATAGGAGCAATTATAGACTGCACCTACCAGTGATACTATATTTGAAAAGAGATACAAGTGAACAAGAATGTACTAATAACACTTAAGCAAGCGATAGTTAGGCCGTGGCTAAAGAAGCCAAGAAATCTATGCTTGTGAAAGAATGCTGGAAACAATTGGCAAGAGGCCTTATTTAGGTGCCAGGACACTTGGGTATTCGAGGAAATGAGCACGCATAATTATTGGCCAAAAAAAGGGTCAACCAATAGGACCAGAACGATTTTGTGGTTACACAATGTAATATATCAAAGCAAAAACAAGCAAAGGCAAAGTAGAATGGCAATACTAAGAGGAAAATAAGTTACTGCTCCCAAACAAGAGAGATCTAGGAGCCAGTTGGGATCACGTCCTGCAGATCACCATCTCCTGAAGATCTGACATAGAGTTAACCTGTAAAGGTAATTGTTACCTACTCGGATCTCAAGAAATGTTACACAAGAAAACTGATCACTCACTTTAATGGTCTCCCGTATAATATAAAAGCATTTGCCACAGGGAGCGTCTATTGTCCTACCCATTTGATAAATAAAAATAATAACAGGAGGGCAACTGAATTATTTCATTTATAGGTAACTAAATTCTACTCGCCACATCGTCGCCTATTTGCGCGATAGACGGTATCTCCTACAAATTAACAATGATTTAGAATCATCTCTTTTTCTCCCACATTTTTTTACGACGAAGTAGTCAAAATACTATCCATTTGTGGCTGAATTAATTGTCTATGCCATAAAATGACTCGTTTTGTATTCGTTTAGTTTAAACTGTTTGAAACTGACGCAATCAAGAAATTAGAAAATAAAACCTCTGTGGAAAATGGCATGTATGTATATTTATATAATTATGTATATATATATAGAGTGCATTTTACATTTTCAATACATACATTGTGTTCATCTATCAACAAAATTTTGTATTAAAAATATCCGATATAATTTCATGGATGTTAAAAATTCTATAAATTATTAGTTTTAGATAAAAAATTTGCCATGTAACAGAAAAATCACAAAATTTATCGAGGAATAATTTGTCAGGAACCCATTAAAATGATGATTCACAAATATTTTAGAAATTATATAACACGTATCTATAGCGGCAATTGGGTAGAAATTTGATGACATCTATTAGAACCATATTATTTGGGTTTACATTGTATATCAAACTTTTGCAGCACTGTTCGAGAGTAAATAGTTAGGCCATATTTCAAGAAAAATGTCCAGTTCAAGAGAGGTCCTTAACAAACTAATGAACACTAAAATTATAATATACAAGTCCAAGTACCCAGACCAGTTAACGAGGATTATTTATTATAAGAAGCTTATACAAGTTCAAGAAATCAGACCTACTTATTCCAGTTTTGTCCTATCTGGTCCAAAGCATATTATTTTACAAGTTTCTCATTTTCCAGAATCAATAATAAACAATAGGTAATTACTAACAGATCTCTTTTTTGTCATGGATATTAATGTTTAATCTTTATGGCTTGTAAGTAAAATTACATCTGATTATATTAGTTAAAACTACTTCTCTAGACACAAATCATTCGCTGGCGTTTTTAGCAACCGAAATATTTACTAATAATACATACATACTCATACATGGACAGTGAAAACTACATCTTCTGTAATCTGTATAAGCGCCAATCAAAATTAGTGCTATGAAAAATACAACTATCACCTTTCGATCATGGATGTAAATAATAAATCAGAAACACATTGGACCATGCCTATCAATAATTAATACTTCAAAGTGTGGCGATACTTTTTTATGTACTTTAACAAAAGGTTCTGAGTTTCTCTTTCATTTCAATTAACATAAATTATTTTAAAAGAATAAGATATAATAAATAAATATAAATAAAAAATAGATACGATGAAACTAGCTACATAAATATTGATTTCAGTTAATGAAGACTTGAGGTATTTCATAAATAAGTCATAGAATACTTTGACATCTATAAAAGAAATGGAGACTCTTTCAAAACGAAATATTCGTTCATTCTTTCACGATCAGTTGATCTTTAGGTAGAAAACTACTTTTTAGTTTTTCTCACTACTGAGCTTTCTTTAAAGCTTACATTGGTATAATGAAATGTATAATTGAGAGCAATCTTCTGTTAAATCATTTATTTCAACACGGAAAATCTGTAAGACATTTATCACAAACGTGCAGAAACATAATCAATTTCTACTGTTTCCTTGTATATATTCATTTCTTCAACTTTTTAGAGAATATTGAACTATGTGTTTCCAAATACAAGTGTAAAATTTAAGAAATTCATGTTTATCCTTCGTGATGTGAAAAATCATATCAGAATCGGACCAGCCGGTTTAGATATAGTGACTTCGGAAAAGATCCAGTCGTTTTTGGAGTGACAGACATAAACAAAACGTCTTACCGTCTCCGTATCCCGTAGTGGGTAATAAAATACTTTCAAATGTTGTGATTAAATGATAATTTAAACTCCTTGCAAAAAACTATTCCGTTGAATAAATACTTCAGTTGGTAAAAATCTCGAATAGATATTAAAGATTTCGATAGAATTAGATTATTCATTAAAACCGTGATACAAGACAAGACAAAAATTACTGCTTATTATCCTGAAAGAGAACTCATTAAGTACAGCTTTCATCCATTTAACACGGCTTGGTATATTTTTCTATCAACTACTCATCTACAAAAATATTGCATATTAAATAAATAAAATGTTTACTGCCTTCGGAGATCTGCATGTATATAAACTTTAAAGCTGCCATTCTTGGAAGGATACGAGAACATTAATTAAGAATATTAAGTTTAAAATTAAGCCATTGATCTCACAGGGCCGATAGAGGCCCATGAATATAAATATATATTATGTATAATGAATACTTATGCGCAACACAAAATATTATCTTAGTCAAATATTTACATCTACAAAAACATGTTTAGTGATGTGTGCATTATTCGGTCTACTTGACAAGCCGGTCAACGGATCAAACAAATACAAATATGTATCCACAAAATTGGAAAAGATTCTGATTCATTTTACAAAAATTCAAATATACATATTAGTGTTAGACTACGTCACAACCATATACAAATAATAACCAAAAAAACATATTATGGAGTAAGTACTTGCAGGAGAATAACGGGTATCCCAGAAGTAATTTTCAATATGATGGAATTCATTACTTCAAGTTAAGGTAGCAGTAAATCAAAATTATCTCATCTTCAGTAAATCCGCAGGAGCTTATTCTTGAACTCTTATAGAAAATACCCTCAAAATTTGACAAACCAATATTAAAACTACATTCTGAAATCGAAATACTCAAAAATTATCTATAGGCTCTCATTGGATCTTGCGAAAGAAGTTTCAACAAAAAATATACTCAAACTAGCCTGTATCATAACATTAACTTTCGAATGTTTGGCTTTTCTTTTTGTCTGAAACATACCATTGATTCCTTTGTCAAGATTATAATATACAAGTATTTTGTTCTCAAAAGTGAAATCGATAATTCGGATTCAAATTTTGCTGGTATATTTAGTAACAAGGTCCTTTATCGAGATCGTTGAGCATATTTTATATTTACTGCTGAACTACCTCAACCATCTACATAGGGCGAGGAGGCAGAATAACGATCGATTTTGAAATGACTGCAACAAAAAGACAATTAAATTTCACACAAATTATATTTCTGATGGTATCCGTTACAAATTCTTTACAGAATTAATTTATTTCATGCCACCATTGCCTTTCCAGTTTGAACTACTTCTTGTCGGAACCGTTCTTTCAGGACTTCAATAATATTTTTTCTTTGTCGGTTATCCTGAAAAACATTACTCTTCAAGAGAATTTTCTGACAAGTAGAAAAAGGAGCATCGTCCTATACTGCGAGAGTTGGCATGAATATCGTTAATGAATTATTTACCAAATACTTGATCTATCAAAATGGTAATATTTTAGGGTTACCCCGTTTACCAGACCCTAAAACCTTGAAGATAATGTGTTTAATGATAACCCACTAAGAATAATTATAATCCTGAAACAACGGATCCGAAAAAGAAGTATGTAGTTTCAATTCTAAATGCAGCGGAATGTGATGAATCACTTCAGGGCTCGGCTGAAAGCTTACGAGTTATTACAAAAAAATAGTTTCTCTAATGTTTTGTAGTTTTGTTCAAGTCTTTCAGAATCCTGCTTACCCGGGTATTTTAGGTAAGTACATAATTTTTATCAATAATTTTGTTGATTATTGCACACTGAAAAATATAAAAAAATACGGTAACTTTGTTGTATATCTATCGGTTTACATGAGTTTCTTCAAGATTCAAATTGCTTCTGGGATACCATGTATTTTGTGTAGTTAATACAAAAGGACTAAAAACGCCAGGTCTCATATTTCTATAAGGGTAATACTTTATATGTAACACAATAAAAACTATTATCAGTCTTCACAGTTATACAAATTACGCGGTTATCTTAAAATGTCCAACACTGTTTAAATACTAAGAATTAATCAACTGACCGAAAAATATAACATTTACACATTTTTTGCTTCATTTTTACTTTCTTGAAGTCCCTCTTCTTGTCGAGATTGGTCACTATACGCCGCCGCGCGTACAAAATATCGCATTAGGAATAAATGCCATTTTTTTTTTCTATAATATCATCATTGTGTTCGATTCAAACACCAAACTTATAAAAACTGTACACCACCGATTTTCAATTTCAATAAAAAAAACGAAAAAACAATAACATTCAAATATTTAATTCATTGGAATTCTATTTCTCGATTTTTTTTATTATCATTCCAAAAGTTGATAAGTTTCAGTTATCAACAATACCTTGAAAATCTCATCCAACGTAGCTCAGAACTAAATTCCAAAGATTGAATCTATATAATATACCATAGAAAAAAATATCTCTTGATCTCTTGATATTTGGTCGCACAAGTCCATAGATATTTTCACAAAATGCATCAAGAGATGGAGAAAACCATGGAAGCGTTAGAATAAGTAACCCGACTATTTTCAAGGGTTTCTTGGGAACTTGCGAAATGATACCACATATTCCTCCTAAGATTTCAAAATTACGAAAAAATATCTATATATAGACGTTGAACATCTTGATAATTTTAAATTTCCGAAGCGAAAATAGGAAGGGGGTTCTAGTATAAAATTTTATTTTTGTAGTTCAAATGGACCTTTATCAGTATTATGTTCGTCTTTTTAAATTCATTTTGTCCATAGCTGTTACTGTTCTTGATCAGGTTTTGAAGACTAAAACGTTTTGCATCAAGATTTCAAGAGGTATATTACCAATTCCAAATCTATCAGGAAGTTCATTTAGACGAATTTTGGGTTTACTACTGAGCTACTTTCACAAGATGAAAACATTCTCATGTTCATAATGATTACCCTATACTCAATCTACTCATCTAGAGATTCTCTTTTCATGTATACAAGGTACATATTAACCTCATTTAATTAGTTCAAATAAATATCACGATTAGGATTCACATAAATCCATAACAAATTCAAATTTAAAATGATGGAAGAGGACAGGAACTAAAATTTAGAATATAGAATTTCAATGATTTTTAGGAATAATTTTTACATGCCAACAAAGTTACTGTTATGTACAGTGTGTTTTTTGTTGATAGACTTTCTGTGGTCGCCTTCACATTTAACGAATAATACTTGAGAGATACTCTTGGAATTGTGGAAAATTCATTATTTAACGACTTCAAAGTGGAATGTTTCTACCATGAAAAAAAAATCAGTCAACAAATTTCAATGTAAGACATTGTGAATATAAGAAAATGGTTTTCAAATAATATTCCAAATATATATATAAAAACCATAGAAAGTCTAATATCTGTGTTGTTTTTTTAAGTGTAGGTTTGTATTTATATATATGTATACGTAAATAAATAAGAAATATTCGAGTTTCCATAACGCTACAACTATCAGAAATGGCAAGCACAAACTTTTTTCGACATCTTACAGAATGCACAAAATCAATCATGACACCTTATCCATCATATATACATGAAGGACTTGCAGATGTCATAGGGGCTGGTTGGTTGGAGGGGGTAGAAAAGAATTCAAATTATTATATTGTCCAGGAGGGGCGGGCATCTATATAAATCTATATAGACAGAAACCGAGAATAAACGCCACAGGAGACGGTCAGTTTTCATCGGAACGCGAACACAAACACCACCGCCACATACAAGGCCACCGCCAAATCGATGGAGGTGGTTCGAGTACTGCTGGCGCCGCCCAACGTCAGTTCCTCACTTTTCACAACCTCGTTGGGATGCCGGTTGTAGGGTTTGGACTTTTTGGTCGTGAGGACAGATGGTGCCGACGATGTGGTCGTGGGCGCGCTCGGGGGCGGACGTTGTGGCGGTGAGTTGACCCCCGCGCCCCACCAGATGGGCGGTTTCGATGGTGCCATCACAGCTGGTGGAGATGTTGGTCCAGCAGCCGTTGGAGGTGGTTGGGGTGGTGGAGCGGGTGTTGTGGTACTTGGTGGTCCCCATACTTTGAACACAATCTTCATGTTGTGTGTAGTGCATCGACCACCGATCCGCCGATGTAGGTCGTCACTTGTCGACGTGGAAATAAAATAGTAGTCATGACCTGTAAAAAGAAATTCGTTTAGTACTACTTTCAAGAAACATGGGGGATAGAATAAAGAATAAGTTTAATAAACAGATAATAAAATTCTGGAAGAAACAGTTTACCAAATCAAGAAGGCACCTCACATACAGCGAAAGTAAGCCTGAATATTGTTAATGGATCCAAACCTCGTGCTCTTTTAAAATGGGGATATCGCGTGGCCTGCCCCTTTGCCGGATCTTACACCATGCGACTTTTATCAAAAGGATTCCTTACTTAAAGAGTGTAGTTTTCAGGATAACTAATTACCAACAGAAAAAGTCCTGAAAGAACGGGTTCAATAGAAGAAGAAGGGATTTAAATGCCGCAGGTAATGGTTGGTGAATATCTACTGGGCTCAGTTAGAAGAATGTGCAATGAGAAGGTTTTATGCCAAAAGCAAAAGTAAACCTGTTGCATGATTTGAGTACATTATACCCTAATGGTCGTACTATAATGCTGGAATCGGATGACTTGTCATAACATAATTTCTGCTAAATAGCATTAACGCATAGAACTCATAGAACTGATTTGATAACAAAAACTAAAACAAGTATTGTTTAGTTCTTTTTTAATATAAAAGTACCAATATTTGAAAGTTATACGGAAAAATATAAAACAGAATTTATAATTGTTATCATTAACAGAATAAGGAAAGATCTAGACAATAAGAATAATAAATAAAATTGGAAAACGTTTCCTTAAAATGCGGTAAATAATTCTTCTGAAAATGTCAAACAGTTCGCGTTGCCCAAAACATTTTGAGACAAAAACTATGACAAATTGAGAATAAAGAATATAGAAAGTTTCTTTTATAGAATTAAAAGAGCTAAAAATTTTAAGAGGTACTTTCGATATTTTTATAGCATCTTGTATGATAGTGAAAAAATTGGGTTTGGCTAGAAAAACCCGATTTTTTCTAATGCATTTAGAGTTTAATTTTAGATTCAATAATTTACAATATACTACATACTTAGGTCAATATAGGATGTGAATTTAAAAGTTATAATAAATTTGTTCCTCCATATCAGGATCGCATCTGCTACCCTTCGCTCTCCGAAAATAGAATTGTTTGTATTATTAGGCAAACTCAACCACAACAAAGACCATGTTTTCAATTTGTCTTATCGAGGATTATTTTTAAACTACATACAATCGGTCTTGAGAGATTTTTAAAGTTTATTTGCATAATGACGTGTTGTGACTCATATAGCATGTGAATGACAGCGATAAATGTTTCAGATAAGACTTTTATGTGTACATACAAATGACGAGTTGTTGTAAGTGAATTCTACAAAAAAAGAATCCGAGACTAAAAAATAATGAAAATATACATATAAAATATCAAAATAGGGATATATGAGGCATCGTACAATAATATAGTTAAAAAGTAAATAAAATAACAACAGGCACCAATATGTCGCTTATTTATTTATTATAAACAATGAGGAATACCAAATGTGTATGTTGAAGGAAACTATAAGAAAGGTAATTACAAGAACCATAGATCTGAAGAAACTTTGAAAAAATCGGCCAAGTGAGAGTCGAACTCGTACACGAAAGATTACGTACCATTGTAACAAACCATAGGCCAAATGTAGAAGATGAAGGAAAGAATTAGGAAGATAGATATACAAATCATAGAACTGAAGAAAATTTGAAGAAAAAAAGACGTTGATACTTAAAAGGCCATGTATTTATGGGAATTCAGTTGTGCAAGCAGAAATACGCCAACAGTGAAAACATAGCGAATGAAGCTCAATTATCAACAAACGAAAAAAGTACCAAAGAATAGATGATGGACGATAATTTTCTCTTACCAAATGTTGTAAAACGGAAACAGTGGTAGAATAAGTATTTTTAGATCAACAACTATTGTTAGTATACCATTAATTACTATTGGTAACTACTTGTAAAACATTGTAAGTTTTTTATTCAAGAGTATAATAGCAAACTTAGAAGAGAAAAACATATTCATTCATTTATTTCCGTATAAAAAAATTGTAAAAATAAAGCAATATGAATAATAATAAGAATTATTATTATACTACATATATTATCAACTTAATGAGGCAATTACGATTGATATTTGTAAGTAATATACGATATTATTGTTAATATTTCTAAAAACCCTAAAAAAGGCTTTATATCGTGACGTAGATGTATATGTAGTTCTTTTGAGTACACAATATTATAATTTATTAGTTTTACCAACATATCAATGTATTACACAAAACTGATAAATAATTAAGCTACAAATCATTCACTGCAAGTGTTTACCTTTAATTAATAAAAATTGAATAAAAAAAGTATCGGGATGTTTGAGCTAAATTGAAAATGTCACTATCTATTAAAATAAGCATAATGTTTTTGAATGGAGATAATTATTAGCTATTAACCTTTACATGAAACATGTTAGCCAGAAGAAACAGAAACTTTCAAAGGTCATAAACGTTACAATTTTAACGCAAAACACCGATGCTTGTTATTATTTTATTTTTTATAATAATTCATAAAATCATAATTTCCACATATCTCGAATTCAACAATATATATGATAATTAAAAATTATGTAACTATCATCAATTTCATATAAAAAAAAATCTATCGGACATAAGTATTAGTATTATAAATGATAACAAATAGAGTGGCAGTTTATGTCAAGGAAACATGTTTCATCAACCATTTTCCCCCCTGAACTTTTTTGCGGTGCACCGCTGACTGATATTAAAGTACAAAATGGACTTTTCAGTGAATTATCTAATAAATTCGGGTCTAGTTTACAATCTATCTAGTGATTTATTAAAATTGTTCAATTAAATTCAAATGTTCTCAAAACACAAGCGGCAACAATTTGGATCTTTGCAAGTGTTGTAACTCGGAAATCCATGATTTAAAAGAAATCTGATTTAAATGTTGCTCCTCCAACCCTTTTTGGAGAAGAAATTAGAGAAATAGAGATTTATCGTAAACACGATTTATAAGGTAAAGCAGAGTTCATCACACGAAATTTATTTTGACATCCCTTATTTTAAATTACATATATTAAGGAAACTCTTTTGGACGATTAGGCGGTGCTAATGACGAAGATATTGAATACTTGAGAAAATAGTTAAAGCTGTTTCTTATGTCTACTATTTATATTTATTTTTTAAATCTAATGCTATTGACACTTATCCTAATGACACCCGACCGACAGGTATATTTCTTGGTAATTCGTATAACGAAAATGTCTGAACTGTCAAAATAAGTTAGAGGCAGTAAAAATAACGTCTTCTATATTCCGACATAAATAAGGTCAAGCGCTATCCTTAATAAATATTTTTTACAAGAATTAGACCGACGTTATTAGTTCGTGCACTAAAACATACAAAATAATATTAATTCTATTGGTGCTGGTACTTGTGAAGTTGTGCAGATGCAGTTAGACTGATAACTTTTGGCACCAACTTCACAAGTACCAACACCAATACAATTAATATTATTTTGTATTTTTCAGAGCACCAACTAATAACGCCGGTCCAATTTTTTGTAAGAAATATTTCTTTCACACTTTTAACATTAGTCACGAAAATCTTTATTATCCTATTACCAACGTATATTCGTTGCTTGTAGTTGTATTATTTAGAGATCTCAAAACATCGCGGCGGAGATACGCAGTATTTTAAATTTTACGATTATACCACCGCTGTAACTCAAAAACCGTAACTCTAAGGAAAAAAAATGTTCATTATAAATGTTGCTACAAATAATCTGATCTTTCATAAAATTCCCTCAGATTTTCAGTTTTCGCAAGAAATTACCCCCTCCACATAGCAAAAATCCACATATTTGAGATTTTAACATCGCTGTAACTCTTTTGAAAAAATGTCCACTTTAAACGTTTCCGGATATTTATTTTCTTATCTTCAATTGTACCATTTCAGATTTTCGAATTCCGAGAAAAATTGACAAAACAACCCCCATCGGGGGCAGTTTTCGGAGGGAACAAAATTTTGGATTTGAGTTTTTACGAATATGGGACTATTTTTCAGTCTCCTCTTTCAAATGAATCAAAAATCATCAAAATCTGAGTACCTCCTCCGTTTGGGTTCGTCAGTCAATAAAATCAACTTTAAATCAAGTTACGTATGCGCATGCATAGATACCAAAATAAGGGAAAATTTATTAATGTTTGCTATAACTCTAATGATATTGCTGAAAAATGATCCGAAATTTATTTATCGAATTTATTCGATTTTATCGAAAATTTTTGTAAATGTGTGTGGTGATAATGGTTTCAAAATTTCTGCCACTTTGACCTACGTATCAGAGCAAGTAAGTTCATAAACATCTGATATACAATTATCTGGAGTTTTTTTAATTATACTAATTCCAGGTATGTGCTACATCTCAACATCAAATTTTAATAATAATAGCTACTAGAAATATGTTTTCTCATGTCACATATGAGATATGACAGCGGCCACGAGAAAAAATAGATAGAAGATAAAAATAATGTAATACTAATAACACTAGTGTAAATAAATATACACGTGTGTGTAAGCTTAAATATTATTTGGAAATGTTATATTTTATTGAGAAATGATATACATAACATACCTATTATTTTACATATCATTACTCAACAACATGTTACACATTATTTCTATTGTGAATGAGGTGAGAGAAGAAATCGATATCGTTCTTATGTCATATTTCTCCTACTAATTAAACAAAAAGAAATAACGAACAAAAAAAGAAGGTAACTGTACACTCACCTGGCAAGAATTCAAGCCCGCCGGGCTGAGGCGTGAATGGTCTAAACGTAATTGTAAAATACATAAGCTTGTACGGTTTATCGCATACGGCTATTATCCTAGGATTCGGATTTGTTATCCTGCATGTTTCATATTCATCTTTCGACACATTGTAGATGATGTACTTTTCCATTTCTTCATCCCGCGTCCCGGGCATGTACACAGGACAAATTAGATTCACCTGTAAATGAAAAACAAAAGTTTAAATATAAGTCTTTTAATTTCAAATTCAATACATCTAATCTTATCTATCTAATATATTAATACGCGAAATTATTCCAGTTTATATATAAATTCTATCTCGGAAACAGCTCTAATGAGTTTGATAAAATTTTGTATTGAGGTAACATTCTACTTATCAAGTTTATCTATATTGTGGCTTTTGTGAAAAAACTCGAGGTCCATAAGCTTTTTCTAGAATGGCTCGGCAGATGTCGATAAAAAATTGCAAAAAGAGATTTTCCTATTTAATGAAGTTGGTGCCAAAAGTTACCAAACTAATTGCAACTGCACAACTTCAAAAGTAACAGCGTCAATAGAATTAAAATTATTTTGTATTTTTCATTGCATCAACTAAAAAAGTCGGTCCAATTTTTTTTTTTTATTTCATACTTTTGAGCGTAACATTAGTCACGAAAATCGTTGAAAAATCAACTTATACCATTAATACCCATGTATACTTTGCTTGTATTTGTTATTGTTCAGAAATCTAAAAACATCGTCGCGGAAGTTCCCCTTTTTTATCTTTGACCACCGCTCTAACTCGAAAACCGTAACTCTATGGAAAAAAATTTCAATATAAATGTTTACAAATAATCTGGTCTTTAATTTTGTTGCCTCAGATTTTCAATTTTTGAAAAAACATGCCCCTTCCGCATAGCGAAAATATACATATTTGAGATTTGAACATCGCTGTAACTCGCTGTACCATGTATCAATCATCTCATTTTTTGGTAGTGGACTTTTTTCTTCTTCATTTTATATATATATATATATATATACGGGGAAAAAGCTTTCATTTCTTGCTCATTTACAATGAAAATATCCGATTTCGTCTATGTGCACTGAACTACATCTAAAGGAACGGTATAATTCAATGCCTATATGTTGGCAAACCATTATTATCCACTTTTAGGTCTTAATTGCATAACCCAAGCTCAGATATTTGGTCCTCTAACGTTAATTGATTTAAAAATATTAGAATCAAATTATCAAACCCTATTTAACTCTACTTAATTCTGTCGTCTCAGATTTTAGATTTTCGAGAAAAATTGCCCCCTCCACACCCCTTCGGGGGGCGTTTTTTAGAGGGAAGGAGATTTAGAATTTGAGTTTTTATGAATATGGGACTATTTCTCACGACTCCTCTTTCAAATGAATCAAAAATCATCAAAATCGGAGTACGTTTACTGTTTACTAGATAAAGTGTGCGCACAATGAAAAAAAATAGAAAAAAAGCAGGCAGTCGAATTGTATAGCTCCTCCTCAGTCAACAAAGTTAGACTATGTATGAACGAAATCTTGTTGACAATATAAAAAGGGATGGAGGAATGGGGGGGGGGCAAAATGACAGTGGTCACCTGAGTCAAAGCGTGCATAAAGTCTTTTACCTGCGAAACTATAGCGATACTTAACTCATGGTTCGGTAGAATTACCTACTCTACACACTTGTACGGTAAAATGAGTAAATTCGTCAAGAAACTCATAGCTTGAAGATTCCACTTTCAAGTTGTGTGTTGCAAAAAATCTAGCCAAGTCCATTAAATCTAGAAATTTCTAAATATAATTACCTAGGGAATACTCTGAGTTACTGTAAATTTCCAATTAATATGAATTTCCATATACATTTCGTCACCTACTTCAAATGTTTCAGTGGAGAACTTTTAAAAAGAACTTTACAACATCAACAAATTAGCAATACTACGTGTTCTCGAGTTACCATGATTTGAAGTTCATCACAACAATAAATTGCAACTTGTATGCGGATGCACCGGTGAGCACCAACGGCCTCCGGGCTGGCTGGCTGGCCAGCGTAGTCTTTTTATTAGACCCGCCGCCACAAACTCGACACGAACGAGAAAAAAATATTGCGTTTTGTTCTCATCTAAACTTTATTCACATACAGTTATAAAAATCTTGCAAGTATTTTTTTAATGAACAAATGAAAAGCCTTTTAACCGATATAAAATTATACGTTTTTAGTTATGGATCCATAATACAATTATTCGTATTCGAAATATTGATTGGAAATTAAAAATGTATTTATAATAAAAACCACCAATAATTATTTTTCATGCAATAAATTTTAAATTTTTCATCTACTTTTGAAAAAAACTGGCATTTTATAATAGTTTTGAATGAAATTGATCCAAAGTCGATATCACAATTTGTTCTAATGATATTTGAGTCGAAGGGTATTTATTTGTTTTTTGTAAATGTAGCTACAAGAGTTTCAGGAGAAGGAAAAACCGAAAGAGAAACACTCTGGCGGAATCTCCCTGAGTTGGATCATTCCAAAAAGTTTCTTGGAAGCTTTAATACTGCAAGATCTAAGAAGTATCTGGATCTTAGCAAGAATATGCTACTGTCACCTTAGGAAGAACCTAACGAGAATGGGTCTAGCAGAGAACGATGTGTGCAGATTCTGTGGGGAGGAGGAGGAAACTCCGGATCACCTGGTGATAAAATGCCTCGACATTGCTAGCCAACGCAAAAGATGCTTTGAACAAGAAACATGCAGAAAGGAGGATGTAACCTCTTTGAAGCCATCCCAGAATTAGGATTTCATTAGAACCCTCGCAGTGCAATGAAAACCCCTTTAATCTACAATCTTTAAAGTGTTAGAAATATCTCAAATTTATATATATTATATCTTTGTTTGTATTTAATAAGCATAGATTAATGTCTATTCAGACATTATTTTGCTAATATTTTCGATGTCTCTTGTCAATAATTGTCATATAACGTACAGCTAAAGTCAGCTACACACTGCCCCCTACTTGGCAGCAGCTGTCAATAAGCAATCACACATCACTTGATCCGAGTACCCCTCCATTAGACTATAGACATAGACTATGCATGTTATGTAACTGTAACTATCTTATATTGTTTGGACCACAATGCGAAAGCGGTTTTCCGGTTTTCAAGAACTCTTCTTTCCGAAAGATCCACTTTTGCACCTAGGGTAAACATTTTTTTTTTCAGAAAATCAATTCTTTCTCGTATGTTTTCAATCATCTATATTTTTTACTACACGTTCTCGAAATATTCAAACAAAAGACATTTTCCAACAATTTATTATTAGTTTATTGGTAAGTATTAAAGGAAGCGCCTTTTAAATAATTTTAAAATCCTTATTAGGTTATGTTAACTCAGTTATTACTCTTCGACTATTGGTTCTCGAGATATTTGAGACCATTCCCCTTTCTTTTGTTTCGGGCAATAGAGTCTACTAGGTGCCACGCACTTTCGCATGTCTAGGCTCAGGAAAATATTAAAGACTGCATGTTCTTCTGACTATCAGGTTAAGTTGTTTCATTGAATGCAAGAAATTATTTGCTGTCATAAATAAGACAAATAACGTATCTTTTAAAAATAAGGGCTGTTTCGTTTTGACACAACAGCCTAACAGATAAATCAAATCCTAGAAATAAAAGAAGACAACTTCTTATATTCTATAATTCATATAATTTCTTTGTAGATAAAACTTTCATGTTAAATATTCAAAAAGAAATCGGCAAACATTTCGGAAGCAATTTATTCCAATTCTATTTTTGACATATTGTCACGTTTCAACATTCCTGGAGTTCAACACATGTACATATTTAAATGGTAAATATGTTTGGTTCCTTCTCTCGAACCTATCCGAAGCTCCAAGTTGGGAAAGGTTCGGGAATCAAGTTAAGGGACATGTTGGAATGTGTATATGCCCCATTAGGAAGATAACACTACTAGAAAGTTCAGCTCTGGAGCTCAAGGATCACACATAATACTGGTTAATTTTCGAAATGATTAAATCCAGAAATCAGAAAGTTGTCTTCGTCTGCAGTCCGTGTCCGAAATAGAGTGCAACGAGGCATGGTCCCACTGGCGGATGAAGACATGCCGGGGGTAAGTTCGATACATAGTCTTTTATGGGTCGTTTCACGTCTTGTACGATAGCATCATTGCCACGGTATTGTGGGTGCGGGTTATACATAATTATTTACACAATAACGATAGACGTAACGTATCTAATGCTATTGTTCAATCCTTGTCCTCGCATTATCTATTCTCTAGAATCTTCAACAGGCTATCAAGACAAAGTTTATCAGATAAATTAACACATGTTTAACTGTACTAATAAAAAAAAGCAAAAAAGTCTTGCAAATTAGTTATAACAACAACTAATTTATATCGGCCACCATATCATAAATAATACCTACTTATCATATATACATTAACAAGCTTGATTCATTTGAATTACACAGAATAATAAAAAAATGTACATGTTGGTGGCAAGTAATAGTTAATGAACCCGTAATCACCTACATTGAAAGACACATAATAATATTCATAATTTCACGGAGTCTCGCTGAAATGTTGTTGTTGTTGTTGGTGTTGTGCTGGTGAAATGTTCCGGTCATACCCGACATTGCACGATTGCAGTCGATGATGTTTATATAGCAATATTATAATACGGATAGTGCAACGCAACACATAACAACTTCTGTGTACTATGTATATACCTACTTTGTATGTAACAACTTTAAGTACAAAGAAAGGAAAAGTCTCCTCCTCTCGTAGTAAGTAGTTCTTGGTATTAAGTTAACATACAAGCATAATATGTACAGACGGTATTAATGCAATTTCTCAGCATTTAAATAATTCTCAATCCAAATTTAATTGCATACTCATGTAAAGCTTTATTTTTTTACATACATGTTTGGTATCATTTTTTGAAAGATCAGGTATAAAATTATGTTGTATACCTACTCAATGTAATTTTTAAAACAAAACTTGGAGGTACAGGGTTTAAAAATTAAATAGAAAACAGAATAATCGTTTCAAGGGTTGTGCTATTGGCTTTATTCGAAAGATCAGTGTATATAATTTGTGTATTTTGGTCATATGGACACCGCAGGTGGTTCAAGAGTTTAATTTCAAGCATTTTTAGATCGACTATTCATAGAGAAAATATAATCAGAATCTCACACCATCTTGAAGCCCAATTAACAGGTGCAATATGTAAAATTATGTGATGATTAAATTTATTGAAGCGTACTTTGAAAGGCAGTTTCTATCTACCAGGAAACGAGAAAGTGAGTAAAGATGGTTGAAAAACTGGGTCTGCGTCGGACCAGACGTTGGAAGTTAAACTTCTTTGGCTATTCGCACACAATTATAATAAAATTTTAATGCGCCTCCTAAAGTATGATAAACTAGTTATGCAAGAATAGAGAGGAAAAACACCGAAAACAATCTTGTAATCACACACAGGCAGCTGAAAATCAATCCCATAGGAGGTATTACCCTTACGTATTAGTGTACCAAGTTTGGTGTCAATCGGTCAAGTATTTTTCGAGATATAGTGTTGATTGACAGACAGACAGAGAGTTGAAAATAAATCTTATATGAGGTATTACCCTGACGTATTTGTGTACCAAGTTTGGTGTCGATGGGTTGAGTATTTTCCGAGATATCGTGTTGACAGACACACAGACTGACAGACACACAGACAGAAAATCAATCCCGTAGGAGGTATTACCCTTACTTATTTGAGTACCAAGTTTGGTGCTAATCAGTTGAGTATTTTCCGAGTTAGTGTTGACAGACAGACAGGATGATCAAAACAATAACTACTACAAAATAAATTCAGTAGTTAATAAGGAAATTTAATATTCAAAAATTCAAAATTCAATTATTAAAAATTTCTCTAAAAGCGAGAACGTACAAAAAAGTATACGAAAACGTACAATCGACAACTTTTCTCACTTTTAGGGAGACGCGGTTTCTCGACCAACAACCCATCCCAACGAGCCCAAAGAAGTATAACTTCAAAAAACTCTACTTGCAGTCCACATTAATTAGCCAATCGATTGATTTGAGTCATCGAAATATTTAATCTGCTAGCCGTAAACTGAATCATCATTTACGCGATAAATTTGCAAGTTTTTCTCTAAATTAATGCTATTCATAATGAAAAGGCAACTATGCCCTATTTTCAACAGATGTTTAGGTTTCGGAGGTCTCTGAAGTTCAAAGAACATATTTTCAGTCATTGGCCTGTCTGTATGTCTGTGCTAAAGCTTATCTCCAGAACGGATGGAACGATTTGGGGCATTCTTTTTTTACGCGGGTTGGGCATCTTGCACTGGTTGCTAGGTGACAGTGGAAAAACGTTACGGTACTCAAACGATAAAAAAACTGTAGTTATTATTGATACCAAAGCGCCTGACTCATATGCTAAAATTATCCTAATTTTGACCAGTTTGCTGAAGCGCCGCCGCCATTTCAGTAATGATCTAATAAAACACAGCAAAATAATTTTCGATGGCTGACATTCAAAACTGTGTTACAAAGTTACCCGATATTCGGGAAGAATACTCAATAAAAACAAACCTTTCAAAATAATCAATGACGTCTCTTTTTGGAACATACCTCTTTAAAAACGAACAGAGGTTGTCCATATTTATTTCAAAAATGTATAATTACATATTTTCTTTTTATCTAACCTAATTATATTAAACGAGCAATTCTCGTATATAAAAGATTCTCGGAAACGGCTCTAAGGATTTGACCAAATTTGGTATATACATTATGTTCTACTTTTGAACATAATTATCTAAGTGGCTTTTCTGACAAAAGGCGAGGGTGTCACCTTCGAGGTCCATAAACTTTTTCTTGATTCGCAGATTTGGATAAAAATTGGCAAAAAGGGGTTTTAAGAGCCGAGAAATCGATTGACGTTACTTGTATTCTTAATGGATGTGACGCTCGAGGTCCACACTAGCTATTTAGGGAAGGGCTTCGTGAATTGCTTTAAAAATTTTAGTACGGGGTTTGGAGGTCGATCAAACGATTGGTGATACAGCTGAGTTCTGGTTCTTTCACATTCATATTTATTTAGAAATCTGTAAATTATGAGCTATGTGAACGATAAAATCAGTATTTACCGATCTATCGATCGCAATACATTTTAACTAGAAATAGGTATGCACATATTTGAATTAAGATTCGTTCTCAACGAATACCTAAAGCAATATAACAGAAACTAAATCGGTTCCCGAAATGGAATTGCAACTCCCATCATTAATAGAATTACAGTATCTAGAATCTAGAAATTACAAATTATAAACTTGTGACATGATGAAGATGTAATACTTACAAGAAACAACTGCTAATATTGGAAATACATAATTAGAGTTTGAAAGGATCTACCAGTGTCATCTTTGAAAAAAATGACTTGTTTCATCAAATACCTAACAGAGATCGTTTGCAAATTCAAAAAACAATATAGGTACAGCTTGTAGGCAATTATGATGATAAAAAAACGTTCTACTCCTGTTAGAGAGTACGATCAAGGTTGAGCTAAAAATAATAATTTGCTCTTCTGTTTGGTGTAACGAACCCGTGATTATTGTGTTTTGCAATGGATTCCTATTTTAAGTATCGAACGATGCTCATACAACATAAGCCAGACTTCAAATATGTAATTCATCACCACCAATTTAAAAATCGAGAATTTTTATTTTAATTAGAACTAACCTTAAATAACACGAATGGAATGTAGTAATTATCCATTATATTGCAGCCATAGAATATACCCCTATTGAAGATGATAATTTACCTATCAACTTATGTTTTGTGTGGCAATTGCTTCTTCAAATAAGACCAAATAAAAAAAGAAAAGGTTAAAAATAGAACTCAAACAAAGGCATAATAACATAGGTACCGTGCCTTTTATTTATTTTCATAGATCATTTCCGGTGACCATCATTTCCATGGAAGTCTATTATATACGTTCGTATATTCCGGATTATAAGGAAGTTATTAATGTATTGAATATTGAATATGATCCTTCTATTTTTACGTTGTATTTATTATTATATCTTTTATACTGAGCTTGTTTGAAACATGGTTGAAATATCATTAAAACATGATGCTAAAAAATAACATTCATCTTAGATATATGATCGTAAATAAATATTAAAAAAAAATGGGCGGACTTTATTAGTTGGTGTACTGAAAAATATAAAATAATATCAATTCCATTGGTAGGTACTGGTAATTTTGATATTGTGCAGTTTTAGTTAGATTGAAGACGTTTTACACCAACTTAAAAAAAACAGAACCAATAGAATTAATAATATTCTTCTGTATTTTTCAGTGCACCAAATAATAAAGTCGGTCTAATTTTTGGTAAAAAATGTTTCACACTTTTGAGTGTAACTTTAGGCATCAAAATTATTTAAAGTTCACCAAAAATATAATAATAATAATACGTTGCTTAACTTATTCAGAGACTTCAAAACAACGCAGAAATACATATTTCAGACTTTACCAGTACTGTAACTTGGAAATCGTTCATTTTCTTTTCAAAAATTTCAGACACTATCACTGCTGTAACTCGGAAACCGATGATTTTTTTGAAAAATGTAAAATTTAGGACGTTGCCGAATATAGTCTCTTTTTTAATTTTGTGGTCTCAAATTTTTGATTTGCAAAAAAATTTGCCCCCTCAAACCCCTCTGGGAGAAGTTTTTGAGGGGAAGGACATGTTGAATGTCGCTTTTTCCAATGAGGCCAACTCTCAATAGTTCTCTATCAAATGTAAAAGCACTAAAATCCATTAAAAAAAATCCAAAAAAATGCAGACAAAAAATCGAATTGTGTTACCCCTCCGTTTGGTTCGTCGATCAATAAAATATAGCCCGTTTGGTTCGTCGGTCAATAGAATATAACCCACAATAATTCTTATTACATCCGCCTATACTCTACCTACACCAATTTACCAATAACACTTTCTTATACCGTCGTTGATTTATTGGATTATACTAGCACTTCTAGGAGTATCATAACCGACACCGACATCCACCCAAGTATCATGATTTTGAACTTGTTGTCTCTCATCAGGATGCGGTAAAGAGATAGATATATTTATATCGGTAAAATATTCAATATTCCTGGATAAAGTGTGATTTTAAGGAAAATATCTTGTTATAAAGGCTTGATCGCTATACGATGCTAAAGCTACAATTTTCATTTTTATAAATAGCACATAATTGCTTATAATTTGCATATTTGATTATTTTGTCAATTTAACGTTAAAATGTCACCATAATGAATAGATTTCGGGCATTTGTGGTTTTCTAATATATTTATAATTAATGATTGTATGGTTTAATTTGGTGTATTGTGAAAATTGTTTATCTGGGTACCAGAAATTAATCAACATTTACAATTTGAAGATCTGCTGAACAAAAGAGGCGAACAATTTAAATTTATTCATTATTCTGAACATTTGTCGGGTATACAGTCGGCGTAATTGAGTTTGACATTAGTGCTTCTGATTGATGTTTAAGTAGTCACAGCAAGAAATATATATCTATCCTGTTTGGTCATAATAAATAGTTTCTACTTCCTCATGAAAACACGCACTGGGCAAAGAAATGTTGGCTTATATAACTATAACTAGAAAGTCAGTAGATACTAGCCAAGATGACGTGTTAAACTTCAAATTCTGCATCTTTTCTAAACTACCTAGAACTAGAGAATATAAACTATCTTTTGTGCAAAGTTATTTTTTAATAAAACGATAATTTTCTATCGAAATAACCATACATTAGTTAATAATATAGTCAAGTAAACATAGGACATAGTATACAGGGACATTATTGCTATTTTTAAAAACTAAATTAGAAAAACAGAAAAAGATGAGATCTGTTCAATAATTCGGATTTGAAAACTGGAAAAATTTCAACAGGAGAGGAAAGTTGAAATTCTGCTAAAAAGTAGTGCACCAAGACGAGGTTGATGGGATTGATAAAAATATTTAATATTTTTCATTTTCACAATATGCCATACAACTTTTGGTTTTCTTATGGCCGCCATATTTGTTATTGTTCTTTATAACTACTTATCAATAAATGAAGCTTCAATTTCCTTTACAACATAACGGCATTTAAAGCCAGAATGACACAGAAAACGATATTAAATTAGAAAAAATCACTGATTTTTAGTTATTTTGAAATATTCCAGGAACAGTTGACATTTTAGCAGTTACAAATTGGGATTCTAAAAAAGTCTAAATTACGCAATTTCTATACCGTTTGAAATAGCAATACTGTCACTATGAAATCATCGGGACCATGTATAGAAAAATATTTTTTACAAAAAATTGGACCGACTTTATTAGTTGTTGTACTGAAAAATATAAAATAATATTGCCGTTGTAGTTTGTTGTTGAAGGCACCAACTCCAAAAGTACCAGCACCAATAGAATTAATATTATTTTGTATTTTTCAGTGCAACAACCAATAAAGTCGGCCCAATTTTTGTAAGAAATATTTATTTCAAATATTTGAGTGCAACATTAGTCATGAAAATTGTTGAACGTTAACTAATACCAAAGAAAATAGTATTTATCTTAGTACCCATGTAAGTTATACTTGTTATTTATTAATCAGAGATCTTAAAACATCGCGGCGCAGGTATACATAGGTATTTCAAACTTTACCATTGCTGAAACTCGAAAACCGTAACTCATGTTCAATTTAAACGTCTCCGTATATGGTCGTCCCATCTTCAATTCTGAAATCTCAGATCTTCGATTTTCGAGAAAAATTGCCCCCTCCATCACCTTCGGGGCGGTTTTTGGAAGGAAGGTGATTTCGGATTTGAGTTTTTCTAAATAAGGGACCATTTCTCAGCTCTCCTCTTTTAAATGAAACACAAATCGTCTAAAATCGGTGTACGTTTACTATGCAAAACGCGCGAATTGCCATAAAAAAAAATAATAAAAAAGCAAACATACAACCAAATTGTATGTCTTCTCCTTTTTTGTCGGTCAAAGAAATAGATAGGAACAAATAATAAATAATATAGGCTGAGATCCTATGATACAAAGTAATCAAATACTTGATCGGGGATAGTAATATTGAAAGACCTTCAGAATAACACAGAAAGATAAGAATCTCTTTCTTTAGACATGGATATATTATTTCAATATAAGGCCTTGATTAATTAGTTTCTCATTAATATATCATAATAATTAAGCTCAAATTAATCATTACACTTGATGAATTTCGTTAATGAAGAAACATCAATACATATATTGAAAGGAAATAATAATCATATACAGATACACATACCTGATCATATTCGAATTTGACGTTATTTCTATTGACGTCTATAATATTGTCCGATTTGTCTATGCGGAATATGGGATTAGATGAATTCCAATGTATTGTGTAGAACTTTGCGTTGCTGGGCAGCGTGGCCAAGGCGAACCAATGTAGGGTAAATGTTAGGAAAAGTACGGCCTTGAGCAGCAGCTGGCCTGGTTGCCAGCAGGCCGCCGTCGTCGTCATCGTAGTCGATGCACCTCGTCGTTGTCAGTGTTGTTGTTGTCGTTTTTGGCCACTTGGACGCGTTGAAGTCGTCTTAAGTAGGACCTTTCTTCCTAGGACTCTTTACATTGCTCTATGCCTCTCCATCAAACTGAAAAAAACAATAATGGTTAAACTCGATAAATAAACTAATTATTAAAAATAGAGATTAAAACTTTAAATTTTATCTAAACTTCAAATTAGATGAAGGCAGGCAATCAGGCAGGCAGGAAAGTTGAATTTTATGAAATACATGAATTCGTAGTTTTAATATTCTAGTCGATTCTAAAAGAAAAAAATCCCGATGGCCTGTAGTCAGCGGAAAGGTAAATTTTTCAAAATTCATTGAATTGAAATTTTAACAACCTTTTCATTGGTGTACCTACATGTTATTACAAAAATTTGTCGTATGTGTCATAGCCTTGCGGTTAGAGGTTTTTGTTTTGGCTGTTGAATATAAAGCAGACAGGGTTCGAGTCCACTTCAAGGCAGATTTTTTTTCGCCTATTTCTTTTCAATAAATATGCTATATATTTTTAGGTAAATTTCTTATAGAAATATACCTATTGCGATCGTTCACACTTTTGAATTTCGAAAAAATTTCAACGGCATGTTGTTATATATCTATATGTTAGTCCAAAAAAACATTTGGTTCAAAAGTTTATATATATATATATATATATATATATATATATATATATATATATATATATATATATATATATATATATATATATATATATATATATATATATATATATATATATATATATATATGGGATATTACGAAATTTGTTAACACGATAGAGGTCGCAGTTTTGAAGGTATCAAGTTCAAATTTGCTACAAAAATCAATCTCTCAAATATCTCGGTCGAGTTCGTTATTGGGCAATATCGGGTAAGTAGTTTCAAAATGGCGCCCATTGAAACATTTAAAAAAATTATCAAAAAAGAGCCGTAGTGTAAATATTATTGAAAATAATTTTAGGTTATAGATATAATCAGTACCTACAACTTTTGTTCGAAGCATTTTTTCATAAAATACACAGGTAAAAAAATAAAAATTAATAAAGAAAAATAACAAATATTGATAAAACATGAACCCTCAATATAAATTTGATGTAATTGTACATTTTCTGGAGATCTTAATATAGACCCTGATTAAAAAAATATATAGTATATTTATTGAAAAGAAATAGGCGAAAAAAAAAATTCTGCCTTGAAGTGGACTCGAACCCTGTCTGCTTTATATTCAACAGCCAAAACAAAAACCTCTAACCGCAAGGCTATGACAATTTTATGTAATACCTTGTAGGTATACCAATGAAAAGGTTGTTAAGATTTCAATTCAATGAATTTTGAAAAATTTACCTTTCCGCTGACTACAGGCCATCGGGATTTTTTTAATCAGGGTCTATATTAAGATCTCCAGAAAATGTACAATTACATCAAATTTATATTGAGTGTTCACGTTTTATCAATATTTGTTATTTTTCTTTATTAATTTTTAATTTTTTTTCTGTGTATTTTATGAAAAATTTCTTTGAACAAAAGTTGTAGGTACTGATTATATCTATAATCTAAAATTATTTTTAATAATATTTACACTACGGTTTTTTTTTGATAATTTTTTTAAATGTTTGAAAG
Source organism: Crioceris asparagi (assembly GCA_958507055.1). Lineage (NCBI taxonomy): Eukaryota > Metazoa > Arthropoda > Insecta > Coleoptera > Chrysomelidae > Crioceris > Crioceris asparagi. The sequence goes on along the minus strand of OY293826.1, from coordinate 16,050,331 downwards.
GTCGCCATTTTGAAACTACTTACCCGATATTGCCCAATAACGAACTCGACCGAGATATTTGAGAGATTGATTTTTGTAGCAAATTTGAACTTGATACCTTCAAAACTGCGACCTCTATCGTGTTAACAAATTTCGTAATATCCCATATATATATATATATATATATATATATATATATATATATATATATATATATATATTTATATATATATATATATATATATATATAAACTTTTGAACCAAATGTTTTTTTGGACTAACTTATAGACATATAACAACATGCCGTTGAAATTTTTTCGAAATTCAAAAGTGTGAACGATCGCAATAGGTATATTTCTATAAGAAATTTACCTAAAAATCTTCATATAAAATCCCTATGAGATTAAAAATTCACCAAAAATATCAAGTCCAAGTCACCATTGAAATAAAAAACAAAATCAAAACTGATTCACCCATTGGGGGACTACTATTTCACAGACAGATAGAGATATAGAAACGTTAAACTTAGTCATTTTGTAAAATTCATCATTTTTTTAATTAACAAAAACCTGCTCCTCAATCGATGAAAAACTGATGCAAAGAAAGAAACTTGACGTCCATATCATTTGTGGTTCTCGAGGGGGTATATATATATTTGAGATCACAAAAAAGATCTTTCGCAGTAGCGAAATACAGGGTATTCCATTTAAAAAAATTGAAGATGCCAATATTTTTCCATTTTTTAAATGCAATATTTTTTTACTGATCAAAAGATTATATGAAAAACAATCTAGAATTTCTATATAAAACATTTTTTTTCTATCTTCAAAAATAAAGGCTCCAGATAGCCACGTAAATATAATCAAAGGCCCTGTACTTGACACATTTAAATATCTTCCTAAAAACCAATGTTATAGGAACCTTAAAAATTTTAGAATCGGAACATTTAGAACAATTTTCTATCAGGGTACCAGGCAGTAGAAAAACAGAAAATATAGTCCATTTGTAAAATTGAAACTACTAACTAACTAACTAAATTTCTAGATATAACCTCCTTTTGTGAACCCGAAGAAACTGAAATATCCCAGTATATCTCAATCAGGTAAATTGTACAAACTAAGAAACCTTTCAAAATGATGCCGTATAAACCTTAAAGTCTGGATTAGGATTATTTTCCTTTGAAACAGACTGAAAATTTCATTTCATTTTTTTAATCATTTTTCAATACCTGTAGCGTTTCAAGCATCGGTTTTTAGATAAGTAGCGTTATCTTGAATACATTTAAATATTTCGCTATCTGAGAGAGGTTTACAAAAGAAGTTCCAAATTTTAAGTTACATGAATAATTCAAGCAAGAAGAAGACAGCAAGATTTCCCAAATTATCACCATTATATATTATTTTCTATAGAGATATCTTAAAAAAATCATTCACAAAACAAAACTTGATGAATTAGGTGATCTCAGAAATAGGAAAGTGTCAACAAACAATTCAACAGAGAATAAGTAATGGCGTAATGCCATATCATCTTGGACTTGGATATTGCCAAATATGTATAACAAGAAAGTCACAATATTAAAACAAATAATTATAAAACATTTGTTATTTTAGATTATACACCTTAGGCACTGTGGGAAACAGTTATATTTTTTTATTCAGCAGAGTACAAGAAAAAGTCAAATATACTGGATTTGCTGTTTAAAAAAATACATCTGAATTATTCTGCAGTAATCAAGCAACCGGTATATTCTTAAATTATTTCAAGCTAATAGATTATTTCTTGAAACTTTATTTGCAACATTGTAATCAGGAATCGAAATATGCTTGTATAATCAAGTTACGTAAATTTATGTACATAATGTATATAAAAAGAAAATATTTTTTCAAATGCTCAATTTTTGTAAAAAATAAAACCCCATTTTCAAATCACACACTCTTGCTCAACGCGAAGTAGACAACTCAAGCGGAATAGAGGCTGCTGATAACTCCAGATTTAAACTTGTGTTGGATGTACTATAAGGTTAATGAATGTTAATAGTAATTAATTTTCTACACGTTAGGTAATGGTAGTTTTAATTCGCAGTCTAATAATTTCAAATGACAGGCTGGAGTACACATAAACCCACAAAAGTTTTGCCACCAGGTATATATTTTGGGAATATTAAGGGTTAAAAACTTTTTAACCCTAACTACCTATAAGTTGATTCCGACAGATCTATAGATATCAGTTCAAATTCAAATTGTTTTGCTAGTAGTCAGTAGTCGATTCTGCGCAAATTGACAGTTATTTAGGGTATTCCAGTAAGTATACTGAGACATGACCCCGTTCAGGTCTCGGTTTATTACAAGCAAGCAGTTTTTCTTTCAAGATAATTTCCTATAACATAAATATTTTTGAGTAATATTATTTAATTAGGTAGGTACTAGATCTAGATTTTACATATAAGCAAGTGTGCTTTATATCTAGATTTTGTTTTATAACTAAAAAGATTACTCAATATTTTGAGAAGCAAGAACGAAGGTGCGGTAATTAGTAGAACGTTTTATCTTCTCTATTTATCTAAGATTTGTAATTAAGAAAGGTTTCGGAAACTGTGTTAATAAAAATTTGATTAAATACTTACAACGAAACGTTGAGAAGAATTGCTTGTTATTTATATATATAAAAGCAACTAATTGAAGAAATCAGGTTAATATTAAACCAAGTTTAAATATAAATCAGCGCTCACAAATTTGTCAGATGGCAGTAATATTAATGAGAAATAAACAGACTTTACCATTAAATTTTATACTCTTATATTTTCCTTGTAACTTCAAGGATTATTAATAAGATGAATAAAGAAATAACACTTCAAAGAAATTAAGATTATTTCCAATGAAACAATAATACAGGAAATCTAAATATAATAACAGTGGAACCAGGTGTGACTGTACAAGATATGTATCAAATAAACGGGACAAGTGCGAGTTGAATTCGCTGGAAGAGGGTGCGATGTTAACTATCATGTTTTGGTACGTACAATATTGAGTGATTTACTATGTTATTCTAAGGTCATGGACTTTTTATAGGTTTTTCCGTAATCTACAAAAATTTGTTTCAAAACTTTAGGTTTAGTAGTTTCGAGAGATGGTCAATTTTCGTCTATTTTTTTGAATAACTTTTTAAAATTACAAAAAATATATCTTTGAGATCCTCACAACAAGCCCTTTCATTTGATATGCCACATTTTGCATTTTTTTATTACCCATTTCGCCGTTTTTTATTCGAACGTGAAAATGGACCCGGGACGATAAGAGACACAGGTAAGAGACCACAAAACAAGGCTTGTTTGTTTATTCACGTTCATCTCCGAAATTACTGAACGAATTTTAATAAGGTTTTCATAGGTAATATCACTTGGCTTGGAGCAGAATTTAGGCTTTATATCATTTAAATCTCACCCCCATTTAAAGATATTAAAATGAAACTACATCTTAATAATCTTATCTAATCTATAATAAGATATAGTCGTGGTTAAAATAATTTTGAGCATAAAACAATTTTCAAAATGTCATTCTGCTATAGTATTTTGCAGGACAAAACAACTATTTCTAGAATTCTTGGTCTGCTTGCTGCATCAGTAAAACTTGGCACAAAGATATGTCCTCGTGATTTATATAGTTTTTTTTGGTCGATATCTTAACCACTTCCAGAAGGAATAACAACAGATAAAATCATTACACGTCTTCAGAACTACTTTTGTCATTATTAACTTAAGAAGTTATTATTTCATGAGACCACGGCTCTCTATCTGAAGATCACTATGAACATTTAATAAATACATTTATATATTATTACGTGTAAGTTATTTATATAATAAACGATAAATATTGATTAGTTTGTACATAACAATTTCAGATGAGAATATTTTCTTCTTTCATTCTTTTTAGAGCGTGATTTTTTAGTAGTAGTAGTAGGGTTTTAGTTGTTGAATATACTTTTTATCGATGTATATATTTAAAGAGCATTTCGTGGATCAGACAAGAACGAGGGTGAGTTATTTACATACTTGTTTACTGTATACTGGTAACTAGATACATATTTGTACTACGAGTATAGTTAAATATTCTTATCTTTATAGATACTGTCAGTGAGCATAGCAGATGTACAGAAGATTTGATAATATGAAGAAAAAACTAAATATTCAGACCCAAATTTTATAATATTTTGTTTCTGTCGTATATGGGACGATTATATGCGGAATGTATCTCATATATGGAGATCCTTATTAACACTTACGAAAAAAATCATTTACTAAAATGAATTCCAAAGCAAATCAACGTTCTTGGTTGCTGGTTTGCTGAATATATGTGGAATGTTGAATAATTTAGGATATAGAATCTGAGTTACATAAGACGTTAATGGATCAACATAATAAAGAAAGTGTGAAAATTATAAACTTGAATGTTATTGGCAAAAATGTAATAATAACTTGAGGAAATATTGTTGGAACAATATTTTATAACTAATAACATGATTTTCCAATATTTTGTCTACTTTAATTCCAAAAAATACCCTCTAAAATACAAAATTGAAATTTCAAATTAGTAAAAAAACATGTGGAGACCAACTTAAATTATTATAGGTATCATTCATGAAAAGACGTCCTAATATTAGCTTTAATCGAATAGTTAATCCGCCCCTGTATCATGTAAAATTTAGCAACCAGTTGCAATCGCGTTGTTGTCTCAGTGTTGCCACTGTCTACATGTAGTCCATTAGACCTTCTCTATTAAATATTGGATAAATAAGTGAAAATAGCTATTTTATAAAGAACAAGTTAGATAAATCCTTAATTATTCACAAATACATGCAATCAACTTCGCTTTGATAATTTTATTCGAGCATCAATTTAGGCTTTACATTGAATGAGCGGCAACATTGTACAAAATCGACGTTTTGACAGCGACGATTGTGCAATAGTGGCGGTCGCATTGCAGTTGTTAGTTACATGATAACTCCCCGGAAACGATTTGTAACAGTTTGCAAATCGCCTTCAGTGCGCATGTAGATAATTGTACATCTGGTGAATTCTGACAGCTGATAACATACTAGAATTTAAATGTGATCTCACAAAAATTGCTGTTATCATGAATTATATATTCAAATATTTGTGTAGATAAAGGGCTCAATATACCGCAATTGTAATGGTAAGAGAAGCTACGCAACTTTGAAATTAAGCAAACGTTACATGCTTCCGAGAAAAATAGTCGGTGCACTAGTTTCATTCGTAAATAAATAGACAAATAGACCAATGCATACATGCAAAATTCACAACAATAAGAAAATAAATAAATATTTTTTCTACCAAGAGTCTTCTATCTACTATAATTGCTCAACTTCAAAAGTACCAGCACCAATAGAATTAACTAACTAATAAAGTCGCTTTTCCGTTCTAGAGCAGATAATTAGAATGTAAAACTTGATTTTGCAAAACATTTTGGACCATTCAATGTTACCCCCTCTCTTGGGTATATATATCCTCCCCTGCCCCTACGTAAATCCTTGGGTGGAACAGAAAACTGTAAGATTGCTAATCGTGAGACAAGTGAGTTGGATCTTTGGAACGCATTTAGCCCAATGCGCAGAATACTGAAAGCAAGAAACTGTTTCTGATTGGACTTGGAACGAAGGCATTACATTTTCATAACCTGAGAAGAAAGTAAGCAAATTTTCATACATAAAGGAAAAAATGAATAACAACAATTTCGAAGAGGAATGTCTACTATTAACGTAGAAAAAATGTAATATGGCTATTCAATGAAAATACCGTCATAAATTCCTATTGTATAATAGTTTTCATACAGGCTCCAAACATTTTATACCTAATAAACAATGGTATGTGTGTATGCTCAATATTGTTTATTCTCAATTAAGAGTGAATATTGGTAGGAATTTGTGAAATTCATCTCTCATAATATACCTACCAACCAATCTCAACACTGATACTAGTAGTAATTATTATTGCCAGGCTTTATGTATCTAGGTAATAATGAACAATTACAATAATACTCAAAGTTATTGCATTTCATATTATATACACACACGAACACAGACACTTCATTAGAATTTAATATTATAATATAGCAAGTTTAAGATCACGGAAGCGCTGGCAAACAAGATGTTTTTAGCCATAATATGATTTGAATACGCTTTAGGTAGTCGTTCGGAAACGCCATTATTAGTGTTAGGCTTCTAACCTATACTCAAACTATTAGGTACTTCTAAAGTAACTTGTAAATAGCTTTTTCAAAAGCAATTATTGGTATTGAATGAACAAAAAGATTGTTGGGACTTACTCCCGAAACTCGAACGAATCGACTATTCGATTTAAAAATCGACCCACAAAAATCTTTACTCCCGAACATACCAATCGAAAACAAAATCGAGACCCATTCGAGTGCGATTAAACTCCCTGTTGGTACAGAACTCACAAACGACACACATTTAGAGTTATATCCCGATGACCGACTTCATATATATATAACAGGTAACTTTTTTTAAAATAGAGCAACCTTCATTTAATTGACCGACTTCAAAAAAGAAGAAGGTATACAATTCGGTTGTATGTTGTTTTTTATGGCTGTTCGCGCGTTTTTCATAGTAAACGTACTCCGATTTAGACGGTTTTTGTTTCATTTGAAAGAGGAGAGTTGAGAAATGGTCCCATATTTAGAAAAACTCAAATCCAAAATCTCATTCCCTCTAAAAACTGCTCCCGAAGGGAGTGGAGGTGACAATGTATCTCGAAAATCGAAAATCTGAGAACGCAAAATTAAAGATAGGAGCATATCCGTAAACGTTTAAATTCAACATTTTTTTTCAGCAGTAAAGTCTGAAATATGTATATCTGCGCCACGATTTTTTGAGATCTCTGAATAATAAATAACAACTACAAGCTAAACCTATACATGGGTATTGGATAAGTACCTTCTTTGGTAATAGTGAACGTTCAACAATTTTCATCAATAATGTTACTCAAAAATGTGAAATAAATATTTGTAGGCACCAATTCCAAAAGTATTTATTATATTGAATCTTTTTGAGCAAACAAGACGAGATGAAGACCAATAATTATTATAAGGTGAGACAAAAGACTCTTGGCACCAAAATTCAGCAAATTGTTTATAATTTCAACATTTCAACAGTTTAAAAGAAATTTTGTTTATTTCCCGAAAATTGTCCTATATTTATAAACCTAGATCCGATGTAATTTAAAAAGGGACCGATTTTTATTAATTAGTGTACTGAAAAATAAAAAATAATATTAACTATATTAGTAGGTATTTAAAGGTAATTTTGAAGTTGTGCAGTTATAGGTAAATATAACATTTTCTGTCTGCCTAGTAAATGTTAATCCATTTAGACGATCCTTTTTTCTTGGAAAGAGTAATGATGTGAAATAGTCAGATATTTGTAAAAACTCAAATCCAATATCTCCTTTCCTCCAAAAAACGCTCCCGAAAGGGGAGGATGGGAGAATTTTTCTCGACCATCGAAAATCTAAGATGACAGAATTAAAGATATGACAATAACCGGTAACGTTTAAAATGAACTTTTTGCCATAGAGTTACGATTTTCCAGTTACACCAGTCTAAAATATGCCTATTACCGCGGAGATGTTTTAGATCTCTTAATAATAAGTACAACAAGCAAATAATATACATGGATTTTAAATTTACGTCCGCAATTTCAAGGTATGACATAAAGTTTCTCCATAAAAGCATCGAAATTCGCCCACCCTGTACATTTTGATTTTTAGTAGAAAAGGGCGATTTTTTTAAGAAATTCGAAAATTTTATCGGTAAAGATCATTCACATTCGTTTTATCGGACACTTGAGAGGGTAAAGATTGTTGCTGCTTGATTTTGAAATCACTGAAAATAAAAGATAAGCCTCATAACACAATAGAGATCCCTTTATTATCAAAATTTATTACTCTCTTTCTTTTTGAAATAGAGTATAGTCAACTAATGTGTCAGATGTCAGAAATATGCTTTGACTGAATCTTTGCACGTGTTTGATAAATCTGAGTTTTCCTGTCTATGTTCTGTAATATACAGGGTGTTTCACAATATATGCGCAGGAATTGAGGATGTGATAGCTCGTCCAAAAATATGAAAAAAAAGTTTATATTAAGTTACCCTCTAAAATGCACCATTTTCGAAATACAGGGTGTTGAAATTGAAAAAAAAAATAGTTTTTTGTGAATATCTCCGGAACCGTTTATTGTACAGAGAACAGCTTTTGTAAACATTCTCCACTCATAATAAGCTAAGCTTTGAGCCAGAAAAACATTTTTGTTAAGTCATGATTGGTGAAGATTTTGAAGGAGTAGTGGAAGTTTTTCTCCCCAATTTCTATAGATCATAAAGTCATGACATTTCATGGCCACTTTTTGAAAATACCTGTAATATTATGCCCCTTAACAAACTCCGACGAGGTTTTCATACGACTATTTTTTAGTACCAAATTTGGTCACGATTTTTCCAAATGCAAATAAATTTCGTCCAGAAAAATAAAACATATTGGACTACCTTATATACGTTGATTTGTTTTTCTAAAATTGAAAGTGCGCACAATCGCAATAGATAAATTTAGTATAGAAATTTACCGAAAGTTTTTCACCCATTATAAATTAGGATGAAAGATGAGATGAAAGCGTACCACCTAAAATTAATTCGGAAATATGAAAACAATAAATTCAGTAAGTAATATCATATAAAACGAGCAAACGTTGTAGAGAAAATCAAAGGTTCTAAAAATAGATTAGATAGGAGCAGCAGGTAGATGCCTCAATTATAAAGTTTCCAGCAAAATTTTCAGTTTATCATGAAACTTATCAGTTATGATCCAAAAGCTTTCAATTACTCTCAGGTGGTTTCGTTATTAATCGTTTATTAACGATGCTATTTTGTGGATATGAGAAATTATGAGGGCGAACATCGTGTCTCGGTTTAATGAAGACACTAATCGAACCTTAAATTCTATTTCATACCTTTCGGATGAACATTTTAATATGCTACTGGTATAAGTATTAAAATTGGCGATGAATGCATAAACACAATAATTGATCGCATAGTTTAATAGTACTCGTAAATTAATAAGCAGCTACTTTCCAGATGATGATGACTAATCGTAGTAAAAGTTGGTACCTTTACGTTTTTGACCGACGAACCCCGAACGGAGGAGGTATACAATTCGACTGTCTGCTTTATTTTTTTTTTTTTTTTTTTTGGTTCGTGCGCGCCTTTTATATAGTAGACGATCTCCGATTTTGATGATTTTGGATTCATTTGAAAGAAGGGGATTGAGAAATGGTCCCATATTCATAAAAACGCAAATCCGAAATCTCCTTCCCTCCGAAAACCGCCCCCGAAGGGGTGGTGGGGGCGAATTTTCTCGAAAATCGAAAATCTGAGTTGGTATAATTAAAGATAGGACAATATCCGGAAACGTTTAAATTGAACATTTTTTCAAAAGTGTTACGGTTTTCGAGATAGACGCATGTTAAATATGTATTTTTGCTATGTGGAGAGGACAATTTCTTTCGAAAATTGAAAATTTTTCGATACTACATGAAAGATATAATTATTTGTAGCAACATTTATAATGAACATTTTTTCCTTAGAATTACGGTTTTCGAGTTAAATCGGTGTTAAATGGTAACAACTAAAATATTCAAGCGTATTTCCGCCGCGATGTTCTGAGATCTCAATAATAACCACTACAAGCAAGGAATATACGTGGGTAATAGGATAAGTATTATCTTCATTGATATGGTATAGTGAACGTTCAACGATTTTCGGGAGTAATGTTACACTCAAAAGTGTGAAATAAATATTTTTTACAAAAAATTGGACCGACGTTATAGTTGATGCACTGAAAAGTATAAAATAATATTACTTCTATTGGTGATGGTACTTGTGAAGTTGGTGCCAAAAGCTATCAATCTAACTGCAACTGCACAACTTCAAAAGTACCATCACCAATAGAAGTAATATTATTTTATACTTTTCAGTGCATCAACTATAACGTCGGTCCAATTTTTTGTAAAAAATATTTATTTTTTATCAAGGTGGGTGAACAATTAGAAAAAACCGCCGAGTTCTACAAAAACTTTGGACGGGTATTTTTTATATAGTAGGTAAGTAGTAGGACTATAAGCTACCACTGTTTTTTGACCCACGAACCCCGAACGGAGGAGGTACGCAATTCGACAGCTGCTTTTTTTGGTTTGTTCGCATCTTGTATATAGTAAACGCATTCCGATTTTGATGATTTCGAATTCATTTGAAAGAGGAGGCTTGAGAAATGGTTCCATATTCGTAAAAACTCACATCCGAAATCTTCCCTCCAAAAACAGCCCCCGAAAGGGTAGAGGGGGCAATTTTTTTCGAAAATCGAAAATTCGAGATGCCAGAATTAAAGATAGGACGATTTTCGAGTTATATTCAGGTTAAAATATCACATATGTGTATTTTTGCTATGTGGAAGGGACGATTTCATTCGAAAACTGAGAATCTCTGGGTACCACATGAAAGACAATAGTATTTGTAGCAACATTTATAATGAACATTTTTTCCTTACAGTTACGGTTTTCGAGTTGAGCGGTGGTAAAATGGTTAAATCTAAAATACTTATGCGTATTTCCGCAGCGATGTTCTGAGATTTCTACATGTAAGTAACTATTATCTTCTTTGGTATTAATAAACGTTCAACGATTTTCGTGACTAATGTTACACTCAAAAGTGTGAAATAAATATTTTTTACAAAAAATGGACCGACGTTATTAGTTGGTGCACTGAAAAATATGAAATAATAGTACTAATTCTATTGGTCCTGGTACTTGTGAACTTGGTGCCAATCTAACTGCAATTGCACAACTTCAAAAAAAAAACAGCACCAATAGAATTAATATTATTTCGTATTTTTCAGTGCACCAACTAATAACGTCAATCCCATTTTTTGTAAAAAATATTTATTCGTTTAAAAAATACTGGCTGGCCACCTATTATTTATGTTGATCCTTCAAGTAGAAATTTCAAAGTTTTTAGAATGAATAAGTAGTAGCAACACAACCGGATAAATTATTATTAAAAATAACTACATAAATGACACGTGAGTTCACAATCATAAATGTATATTAATTCATCTATTCGTTAAATAATAATTATCGTTAATCATTTCACGAGTGAATTCAATAAAATTATGAATTTTGATGCGGTTTGCGTGTTTTAGAATATGAGCCCCATACATAGTTCGTGACTTGGTAATAATTTCTGTCCCCATTACTATCGGATTCCCGAAAAATTCGCAATTTAATAGCTATCTACTCTATGGCTTGATACCTAAATCATGATAATTTCAAATCAAGATTCATTGAAAATTTTTCGCATATTTGAGTTCGGCTGTTGCTACCGTGATGAGTTTTTCCGTTTTCAACTAGTGACTGTCAGGCTAGCAATTCGGTAGGTGCTTTCGATGAGTTTCTGAAAATCTAACTAAGAAGATGATGAGAAACCTTTTGAAGCCTTCAAACTAATTTGCTAGAAAAACATTGACGTAACGAGATTTTGAGGTAATAAAGTTAATGAACAATTTACAATAAGAGCTACCATTGTTTGTATTTATTGATAGAATAAATAGTTTCCCATAGAAATCGGTGGATATGTGTCAATTAGAAGCGAAAATCTATAAATATTTTTTTACAAAAAATTGGACCGACGTTATTAGTTAGTGCACTGAAAAGTATAAAATAATATTACTTCTATTGGTGCTGGTACTTGTGAAGTTGGTGCCAAAAGTTATCAATCTACCTGCAACTGCACTACTTCAATTTCCTTTACAACATAACGGCATTTAAAGCCAGAATGACACAGAAAACGATATTAAATTAGAAAAAATCACTGATTTTTAGTTATTTTGAAATATTCCAGGAACAGTTGACATTTTAGCAGTTACAAATTGGAATTTTGAAAAAGTCTATATTACGCAATTTCTATACCGTTTGAAATAGCAATACTGTCACTATGAAATCATCGGGACCATGTATAGAAAAATATTTTTTACAAAAAATTGGACCGACTTTATTAGTTGTTGCACTGAAAAATATAAAATAATATTGCCGTTGTAGTTTGTTGTTGTAGGCACCAACTCCAAAAGTACCAGCACCAATAGAATTAATATTATTTTGTATTTTTCACTGCACCAACAAATAACGTCGGTCCAATTTTTAAAAAATTATTTATTATTTAAAAGGTTTCATTTTTGTTTTCTAGTATCTTGGTAATGTATTTTTAAATAGTTTTTATTACTTTCGGTTCTTGTATCAATGGACTCCGCAGCGATTTCTCAGGCCCCATACGGTCTAGACTTGAAATTTCGAATTCGTACTTAGATCGCATACATCTCGCCGCCTGTTAAGCTCCAAGTGTGATCCAATATTGGTAATTATAATTATCTCATTCAATCTCATTCAACCAAGATCATTATTTTGTCGACATGGAACGACAATGGGATCCGTCACTGGAATTACGCACGAGCATGGAGCGTATATATACGTCTCGTTCTCTGGTATATAGGTACTTTCTGGAAGATCGTCTATGGTTATATCGCAATTGTCAGACGTCAGACGTTATTGTTAATTTAAAGTTTACTTTTGCGTTGTGGTAGACAAACAGTAATTTGTTATGGAATTGCTGTTGCTGGCAAACACATATACATAAGTATAGTTAAAATCGAGAAAAGGATAGCAATAGTAGCATCGGTACGGTTTAAATCTTAAATGCCCAATAAAAACTATTTTTAATTTTTTTTTTTAAATTTCACTTGTTCACACTTGTAATCTGACTGACCAAAAAAAATAACTTTTACGTTTCATATTTTATTTGCAATTTTAATAAAGTTTTACTTTTTATTCAGTGAACATTTATACTTTTTACAAAACACTGGACCAGCGTTATAAGTGGATGCACTGAAAAATTCAAAATAATATTAATTCTATTGGTGCTGTTACTTTTGAAGTTGTGCAGTTGCAAGTAGATTGATAACTTTTGGCACCAACTTCACAAGTACCAGCCTTAATAGAATTAATATTATTTTATACTTTTCAGTGTAATTTTTTGTAAAAAAATATTTATTTCGCATTTTTGAGTATAACATTAGGCATGAAAATCGTTGAAGGTTCACTAATACCATTGAAGATAATACTTATCCTATTACCCACGTATATTCTTTGCTTGTAGTTGTTATTATTGAGATCTCAAAACATCGCTGCGGAAATACGCTTAAGTATTTTAATTGTTACCATTTTAACACCGATTCAACTCGAAACAGAACAGATTTTCAATTTTCGACAGAAATCGCCATCTCCACGTAGCAAAAATAGGTATATTTGAGAATTTAAGATGCCTCCATCTCAAAAACCGTTACTCTTGAAAAACTGTTCAATTTAAACGTTTCCGGATATTGTCCTATCTTTAATTATACCACCGCAGATTTTCAATTATAGAGAAAAATTTCCCCTTGCCCCCCTTCGGGGGCGGTTTTCGGAAGGAAACGAGATGTCGGATTCCCGTTTTTATGAATATGGGACCATTTCTCAAGCCTTCTCTTTCAAATGAATCAAAAATCATCAAAATCGGAGTACGATTCCTATATAAAAGGCGCGCACAAGCCAAAAAAAAGCACACAATCGAATTGTCCTCCTCCGATCGGGGTTCGTCGGTCAAAAATCAAATTTAGAAACATATTTCCTATATAGTTTATCATGTGGTAGTTTTCCTGTTTGAATGTTTCATATCTAAAAACCTGAACTGAAAAAATGGATAAACATTCAACGGCACAGTGTCCTTGTATTACAATTTTAAGCTTCAACTATTTTTAACATTTCCATTTTTGAATGATATCCATAATTTATTTCTTCAAGAAAACACTTATTTTTGATAAAAATATGCGTTTTAAAACAGAAAATACAGACCCTGTTTAATAAAAAAATGTTAATTTAACAGCTAACTGATATATCGATATAATGTTTAGAGCACGACGTCATTTATTTCGCTTTATTGGTTGGTGAGAGTTTTTCTTGTATTCACGACAGATATGTATAGATGAATAGGACATTGAACGATTAGATTGACCACCACAAAGCCCTGATCTAAACCGTATCGAGCATATATTTGAGAGGCATGCTAAAGAGGTTTATCCGTAAATGCCAATCAGAAAGTACTCAAAATCTTCAAGAGATTCTTCTTGGGGAGTGGAAAACATTCTGCAACCAGAGATGGTCAATAATTTTATATAAAGTATGACAGGAATCATTAAAGAAAGAGGAAGCAATTTAGTGACTTTTCTTATTTTTATTACAGTTGAAAATTGTTTACGTTTTCATTTCGGGAAAAAGATGGAAACTGCATATTTTCCATGAAAAATCTGTATAACATATGGATATGCATCGAAGAAGAAAATGCCAAGAAAAGATGACACTTGTAATGTTATACAAAGACACAACATCATTGTTTCCTTGAAATTTTTCACAGATTTTTTAAAAATTTAGAAGAGATATACATATTTTGGTTCTACCTTGTATAATACCAGGTTCATTATAAATTATAGAACGCTCAGTATTATATCAGATTTAGGTTGAAATCGCCTACATCTCAAGAAAAAAATATGAAAAACCATGCAAAATTGAATTTGAACCGAAATGTTCTTTGTTTGCCCAGATAAAGGTTATTAAAGTTATTTATTTAAATATAAATAACAAAATAAATATAACCGATATTTATTGAAATGAAAATTAGTAAGAATATTTATTTCTGTTTTATTGGATTATCAGAATCGAAGGAATGATGTTTCTTGAAAAAAATAATAAGGAATAATTTGAGATCTTAGAAAATCAGTAAGTGCAGATTCACTTATTAAAATAAATGAGAATTAATGGCTACTTGAAAACAGTTAGTTCATTTTTTAGCTTATTTTCTTCCCTCGTAATAAACAGTTACCTAATAGTTATTCTTAGAACTTTTGCTATTCTCAAATAACACTAAATTAAAAAGATGCAGCTTTATATCTCTTATGATAGAGAATAATTTCATTTCTAGGAAAAAATAACCATATCTCTTATCCATCCAGTTAAGTGAGAATAATGAAGGAACTCAAGATAATTATAAATGTAATTTCGAAATATTTCACACAAGAAACAAAAAGGTTTCAATAAAAAGTATGTAATAAAGATATACTTTATCACTTTCTTTATTCAATAAATAATATCTCCAACGAACTACTTTTTAGTATAGTTATTTTGAAATAAAAAGGTATATAAACTTTGGAGATTTGATAATAAGCATTTTATTCTTCCGTTATATATTATCATTATCATTTTATCATCAATTTATAATTCTCCCTCTCTTTTTGAAATGGAGTATAATATAATATGGGTAAATTTTATACACTGTGACCCATGGATGCATACACCATAACTTTTTTTTATGACCAAGCAATCCATTTGATACTTTTTGAAAAAGACAATTCTTAAAATATTTTTATTTATATACAGGGTGTCGTAAAGTAAAATAAATTATAATATTCTGTTTTTTTAAATGGCAAAACCCCATTTTTGGTAAAAACCTTTTTAGATTTATAACTATACTGTCGACTAGCTATTATTCCTGGCTTCATCCGCGCTACATGCCACTCCAAATCCTGTCGCAATCGGTTTAACCTTTACTGAGATTCGCAAACCGACATACAAGGATTAGGAAAATTACTTTTTTGTTATTAGTGACACATATAGGCACTTACATACATATGCAATTAGTTAAAACCTGTTATTTTGAATTTACAAATTTGGTTTGTTAAAAAAGGTATGGAGCTTGCACGCTGTTTATCCAATAAAATTGTTGACAGGTCAATTTTGTGGTTTATTTTTTTATTTTCCAGGGCATCTATTGATCCTTGCTAGATATGATCTGAGTTAAGTAGATAAAAACTGAAGTAAAATGATACTCTAATCATAATAATATTTTTTTATGCTCATGAAATTCAAGATATCCACCATATTACATGCCTAGTAGTTCTGTCAGCACCTGATATTTATTTGTTAAGCACAATTTTCAGTAGAACTATTACAGAATTAATTAGATGTTGAATTCAACAATAATTCCATGATTCACAATGAAGTTTTGATGACCGTTGCTCAAACGTGAACCCCGAATGGATTTGTTATCCATGTTTTTTTAATTAAGAATAAGAATAACCTTTCAGTTCTCATCAATAGTAGATCGTATCACCGTAAAGCGGAGAAGTTGAACTTACAGAATACCAATTTACGTTAAAACGAGAAAGAAAGGTCTGTCAAAATTTTATCGTATCCTTACACAAGAGACCCTTTCATATTATTTTCGTGAATGACGTGAAGTGGTGGGCAAACGCTAGGAAGTTGAAAGATTTTACAAAATAATGAGCTATAGACTTTTTTATTTACCTTTTCAGAAAATAGCCAGAGCAGTTGAGGATTTTGTTGATTTGAAACTCAACATTGAAATAAATCCTAAATTTGAAGATGATTTGTCCGATATACTATTACGTCGAGATTTAGAAATGATTCAACCAGGTGATGGAATCTCATCAATAGCAATAAATTATGCGGAATTTACGACTGAGACAGTATTACACTTTCTTTATTATATCCTGCAAGAATAAAAAAACTTCAATTTGTAGTATCAACGCATGTTGTCTGTCAGTTTCTATGTACATATTAAGAATAGCTTTCAATTATTGTTCCTATAATGACGATTTTGAAATAATATATAAAAATCACACTGTATTACTTTGTAGAAGAATATTTTTAGCAGACACATTACATTAAACGGAATTGAGTCTACGGAGTAATTTCCGCGACATTGTGAAATTTTATTTGCAATATAATCTAGTATTTAGAATATTATATAAGCTGTCACTTTGAATAACAATAAGAAAATCTGGAATTTTTGAAAAAAAAAATAAAAAAGTTTTTATTAGGCATCTAAGCCGTACCGATGAGTACTTACTATTGTTCTCCTTCTCTCGATTTGAACATTAGTATACTTATGTATATCTGTTTGCCAGCAACAGCAAACAGCAATTCCGTAATCCGTAACAAATTACTGTTTGTCTACCAGAACACACATAACCATAGAGTAATATATACGATCTGCCAGAGAGTACCTATATACCAGAGAACAGAGACGTATATATACGCTGCATGCTCGTGAGTATTTCCAGTGATGGATACCATTGTCCGACATCCGACATTGTTGTTCCATGTCGAAGAAAAAGTGATCTTGCTTGAATGAGATATTTATAATTAATAAATATTGGATCACAGGTGGCGAGAATTTCAAGTCTCTCGACCGTATGTGGCCTGAGAAATCGCTGCGGAGTCCATTAATACAAGAACCGAAAGTAATAAAAACTATTTAAAAATGGAATGAGTTCGGAGAAAACGTTTATTGAATCTAAAATAAAATAATTCACAACCATTAGTAGTTCTATACAAATGATCAATAAAGTGCTAGTCAATCCATAAATCAAACGCAAATCCAACCAAGTATCTTAAAGAATTTACAAACCCAAGTATATTATTTCATTTTGCAGTATTTCTACCTATAGGCAAGGTTCAATAAAATGAAGATTATTACCTCATCCATGTCAAAAAGTAAAACTGTTATCCCAATCTTCCTAATTAATTAATTCAATCTTGTGGTCAGAGCTTTTTCACCCAACTAAGAAATAAAATTATGAGCACTTAAATGCTTAGCTCAAGTTAGAACTCCCACAACAGACAGTAAGTATCGAATTTAGACCGACTTCGGCAAATGGAGGAGGTATAAAGTTCGATTTTATGTTTACTTGTTTTGACCGACTTTTTTTTTCATTTGAAAGAGAGCTGCCATGAAATCTTGATATATCTATAAAAACCCCTGTAAATGTGTAATGATTGTCCAACTTGACAGATGGGATAATTGACTCTCAATATACAAGTGTGCCCAATTAAGTCGGCACCACGAGAAAAACTTTTTTATTATTCATTTTATGAAAAACAGTTAATCTTGATGGAAATTCTACATTGCCTAAAACGCAAAATGAAATAATCAGATATCAATTTTATTGGATATTAGATTCTGCACGAGTGTCTAAGACTTTTTCACGGATGAAGTCGTGGACTCCGTCGGGTAGACTTTTAAAATAAATATTTTTTACAAAAAATTGGACCGACTTTATTTGTTGGTGAAAAATACAAAATAATATTAATTCTATTGGTACTCGTAATTTTGAAGTTGTGCAATTCTAATTAAATAGAAGACTTTTGACATTAACTTCACAAGAACCAATAGAATTCATATTATTGAGTATTTTTCAGAGCACCAACAAATGAAGCCGGTCCAATTTTTTGTAAAAAATATTTATTTCACACTTTTGAATGTAACTTTAGTCATGAAAATCGATGAACGTTCACTAATACCAAAGAAGATAGTACTTATCCTATTACCCACGTATATTCTCTGCTTGTACTTATTATTATTCTCAAAATAACGCGACAGAACTACGCATATTTCAGATTTTACCACTGCTCTTGAAAATCGCAACTATAAGGAAAAAATGTTCAATTTAAATGTTGCTACAAATAATTTGGCCGTCTCAGATTTAAAATTTTTTAAAGAAATTGTACCCTCCTCGTAGCAGAAATACTCATATTTCAGATTTTAACCTAACTCGAAAACCTTAACTCTTTTGAAAAAATATAGAATAGACCATTTTCCGAAATGTCAACGGTTTCCCAATTGAAGCCCCTGAATGGAGGCATTATCGACAATTTTTTCAATGATTTTACATATTCATTGAAAGACTTTCCTGATTTTATTGACAATCAGATATATTAAATAAATAATCTGAGTCTTTGTCATGGCACTGAATAATTTTTTTAGACCAATGTTCGCAATATCACTAAACGAAACAACTTTTATGCTGAAATCTGATGCACTATTTCTTGGTGTCGTGGTTAAGCGAAATATGCGTGCTATGCCTGACAGATCGTTCGCGCCCGGCATTTATGTCATATAGACTATAAGCTCAGACTTTCAAAGTCGGCGTTCTCTGTCCATACCGTAATACAAATATTCTATGAAATAATGTAATAAAAATACCTGTGTCAGTAAGGGTGTGGGGGTGATGTTGCAATTAACATGTTCCAACAAAGATCCAAACAAGAGTACCTAATTAATTACAGTAACAACACCAACACTAACTTTTGCTACTAAAACTTAATATACACTAACTATTTTATAGAGGTGAGATGATGATGATGATGATGATGATACCTTTTCTCCTTTCTGACGAGTCGGCATTGAGCATAAGGAAGGCACATCTCTATAACAACAACTACTACCACCACCACCACCACCACTACCACCAACAAAAACACATAGGTACACTGCACTGCATCGACATGGCGTGAAATAAAACCGATATATAAAAAAACACACAACACATACATACAAGAAGAAGTCTTTTTTCACACCGTCGCCTCTAGACAATATCGCAACGGGGCCTCCTCCAAGCTGCTGCTTTTGGATGGGTCAGTCTCGCCCGGGTCATATTATATAGTACAACACATTATACATATATATATATATATATATATAATATAATATATGTACTCCATATAGCACTTGAAGATTGTGCATTGCACAAACATATACCTCTTTGTCCCCAAGTGTTAAAAGGGGGCTCTTAAATGTCATTACGGGTTTGTCATGGCCGAGTTGATTTTTTGTGTTGTTTTATTTCATTTCAGTTTTTTTTTTTTTTTTTTCGTACTGGTTTTTGTTTCGGAAAAATATCAGGTGCTAAAGGGGTCTGCAGCTAGATTGCTTGCTATAGCAGCTACCAGCTACTGCTGCTGCTGCTGTTGGGGTACAATTTTGTTCTCGTTTTATATTGCACGCGGAACCTTTGTGTTTGTGTGTTGTTTGTTGTGTTTGATTTTATTATTTTTGCGGCCGTGTGTTTGTGAGTGTGTGTGTAAAGGACTCGAATATCAAACTATTTTGTGAGAGTTAATGAACTGTAACAGCGGACATAATGTGAAAGATGTCTTGTTTCATTATAAAATATGTGTGAACAATGAAAGATGATGCTTTTGGTGAATATATAGAGCTTCCAGTCAATCGCAACGCAAAGCTATGATTGGTTGATGATAATAATAACATTGTACTAAACAGTGTTGAAATGAAATATTAGATAGGGTTGTGATTTAAGTTGATGGTGTTGATAATTAAAATTATTTCTCAGAAGCGACAAAAAGACAAAAATGATTATTCAAAGAACAAAATACTGAGAAATAGTCTCGATTTTAAGACGCCTCTTTTTTGGGAACATTCAGGTCAGTAATTATTGTGATTTTTGACTGACGACGACAAACACAAACGGAGAAGCTATACAATTCTACTGTTTGCATTTTTTTGGTTTGTGCGCACGTAAACGTACTCCGATTTTGATGATTTTTGATTCAATTGAAAGAGGAGACTTGAGAAATGCTCCCATTTTCATAAAAAAAACTCCAATCCGAAATCTCCTTCCCTCCAAAAACCACCCCGAAGAGGGGGGAAGGGGGCTATTTCTCTCGAAAATTGAAAATCTGAGACGGCAGGATTACCGATAAGACAATATCTGGAAATATTTAAATTGACCATATTTTTCAAAAGAGCTACGGTTTTCGAGTTATAGCTATGTTAAAATCTTAAATATGTGTATTTCCGCTATGTGGAGGGGGCAATTTCTTTTGATAACTGAAAATCTGAGATGGCTAAATTAAAGACCAGATTATTTGTAGCAAATTTAAATTGAACAATTTTTCCATAGAGTTACGGTTTTCGAGTTAGAACAATGATAAAATCTGAAATACCTATGCATATTTGCGCCGCGATGTTTTCAGATTTCTGATTAATAACAGGTACAAGTAAAGAATATTCGTTACAAAACCGACTTTATTTCATTTTGCGCTGATAAATACAAAATACCTAATATTCATTCTAGTGGTGCTGATACCTTTGAAGTTGGTGCCTAGAGTCTCTTCTATTTAACTTCAATTGCACAGCATAAAAATTACCAGTGCCAATAGAATTAATATTATTTTGTATTTTTCAGTGGACCAACAAATAAAATCGGTTCATTTTTTTGTAAAAAATAAATATTAATAGGACCGAATTAAATTGCAAGTATTGAGATGTCTCTAAGACATATATTAATACATTTTATAGAATATTTTGTGTATTTAAGTACCACCAAAACAGATAATTATATCTGATTATAAAACTTTCTTGCAAAAACTACGACCAAAGTTGCACTCAACAATTCAACAAAAAACTGGTCTGACGTTATTAGTTGGTGCACTGGAAAATACAAGATAATATTAATTCTATTAGTGCTGGTACTTGTGAAGTTGGTGCCAAGAGTTTTCTATCTACCTACAACTGCAGAGAGTATCAGCACCAGTGGAATGCAATATCATTTTGTATTTTTCAGTGCAGCAGCTAATAATTTCCGAAAATATGAATGACTCGTAAGTCAACAGTAGAGAATAGGTACCTAATACAATTACCGTGGCTATCAATGATGAGAACAACTACTCGGTGAGCTAATACTCCATCCCACATTGGATTACATCATCGTTGATAGGTGCAATATGATTGACAACAATTCAATACTATATTTTGCAAACTTCTAACCCTTTTGCTTCAATTTCATTCGGAACATATTTCATAGTTGAGTCAAGTGTATGATCGCCGATTTCGTTCTCATTAGAACTCATCGGATACACACTAAGTTAACAGAAACACCTAAGAGTTAGAACTTGAAACGTGATACACAATTCAATTAACTGTTCTCCACTGTTGACTACGAGCCATTCATATTGTCATATATTTCACAGTAAAAAATCTTCACATCTTTCATTTTGATAACTAATAATTTCGTTCCTATTTGAACTTTATAATAAAGATAAGATAATAAAGAAAACTATACGAGTAGGATTTCCAATTATAAGCACTTCAATATTAGTAGGTGGTTTCATTAGAACAAACTCACATTTTTAATTTTATTAGAGCACATTTTCAATTCAAAATGATTCCATATCGTTTTACTTCCATGAATTCTCCAGGCCCTGATATTTTCCAAGAAAACCACTTATAATTACGTAAATACGATACGGTATATTATTGGAATTCCACAAGACACCAATCTCCAGTTCATCTGGTTCAATTCTGATTTTCTTTTTCTAAAGCAGCTTCAAGATTGCACGAAGGGACAGGAAACTCATATAAATGATATTAATATCAAATTTTCTCTTTGATTTTTCCAATTAGTCTAATGGAGAATGGCTCTCAATGAGAAAATATTCTTCGTTGTAGCTATGAAATATATGGTTTCGGAAGAAAGAGAGTTTTTTCTTTGAGCAACTTTATTCAATGAATAAGGTTTCCCTGCTTCATATTGGCAATATATATGATGCACTTACACGCAAGAAACCAAATGACAGCCCCTATGTTTAATTAATAATTTTATGGGATAAAGATGTCGTTCGTTTTACAGATCTATTTTAAAATTAGTCCAATAATTCATATACTGGGTGATTCAATAAGGGTGACGAGGTACTGTATCCCAGGAACTAATAGTCGTAAAAGTTTGGGAAAAAATCCTTCAGAAAGAAATCGACCAAGGAAAATTGCTGGAAATATTTTTTAAATTCATATGTCCATCGCTAGGCGGCGTAATAGCTTCGATCGTATAAAAACTGCGATTTTTTCGAAAATTTTCCAATATAAGTTTAGAAATGAATTCTCTCACGTTAGAGTTGTGCAGTTGCAGATAGATTGATAACTTTTGGCACCAATAAATCATGATATCTTCAAAAAGTTCCTTGCAATATGCTTTTACATAAATGTACTTACTCGAACTTGCCGTATTTTTAACATTAAACAAAGCTCAAACAATTATTGCCTTTCAAATAAATCGTTACTTTGTATCCAGTATTAATATATAAATAATTTAATACCCCTGCAGATTTTTAATCTTGTTACGGCACTGTATCAAAAGCGCGAAAGATTATAGAGTGGGGTCATCAGGTACCAAAGTGTGGGCGCGAGAAACAGGAGGGTGGTGGGGAAGTTGTGAGGACGCATATAGTGCGAGGTGAGAATATTACGCAACGCCGCATTTGAAAGCTTCAGGTTTCTTGACAGGATATAGGGTTTCTACAAAAAGGGATACTTCTAACGCACTAAACATTATTAATATTGATTGGATCATCTATATAACATATATATATACATGTGTATTGTTAATTCTTGAGGAAAAATGCTGAATTAATTCTTAGATTTCTACTACTGATAGATAAGTAGTTATTATTAACACCTCAGTATGGAGTTATACCAATGAGAATAAAATTGTAGTTTTGACAAATCTTCATATGTCTGAAGTGAATTTTGATATTGATAGCAATATTAGACACTTTTTAAAGCATAATTATATACAAAAAGATGATTAGATTTTAGACAGTTTTAGATCACCCAGTTTATGCCTAACTATTTAATATTAATATTAGATTAGAAAAAAACGACAAAAATCAAGTTACATTTCACAAAAAAATCTGAATCATATTCGCTCAGACAGATATGCAAATACTCACGTTAGACTTAACTAAATCCATGGTACTATCGTAACGATTTCTTTCCTTGGGATAGCGGTAGGGAAGTAGAAATTTTAAGATTTTCCTCACCTTATTTGAAGAGTTGATCTACAGGGAAGACGTTTCATAGTTTGGACGTAGTTTGGCGTAAAATATTGTCAATTATAAAACAAAATGTATTTTCTACAAAGCAAACGTATTATATTATCTGCAAATAAGTGTTTTCTACAGAAACATAACTTACATTCTATTATATTGTCTCAATGTTCTCTGATATAAACAAGATAATGGATTCTTCTAGGTAAGGATGTTTTCTGGATACGACGTGTTATATCGTGACAAATCAGAACATTCGCTGCGCGTGAAGAATAATATAATAATAGTAGTTCCCGTTGTTCGAAATTTGACGTTTGAAAGAAGATTTATTCTGAAGCACACTTTTATAAACAAGAAATTACCAATTTAGAAAGACTAATAATAAGATGAGGGTTTCAAAAATGTTGTCAACTATCAAAACCAACATCAACATCATAACTTTACAGATTTTCTTCGTTTAACGAATCCATCTCAAAAATTATAGCTGACTGACTATAAAAAATGTTTGTAGATGGTGCAGTTCGGGTACAGCAATAGGGAATACAAAGTTTCTTATTCTTGTGATTTGAGTTGGTACTGACAAAAAGAATAATGAAATGATGAATTTTGTCCAATATTCCTTTTACCCCATTAAATGAGTTATTAAGTAAATATGTGTTCATATAATTTGACAATATTAGGTCTCAAGCTGCTTCCAATTCTCATATCAAATACAGAAAATATCACCCACATGACTTTTCTACCGCTTTCACTCACAGGTTCAAATTGAAAAAGTGACGGCTTGCGCATGCCCAATAAGAAAACAGGTACAAAATATGAAATTTTATTTATGTTTTGGTTTTTGTAATAAAACGAAACGAAGGACCTAACTCCAGTTTTCGAAGAACTCGAAAATCTATTCGATCATAAAAGCTAATATGACTGGCGTTTGGAGAACAACTAGTTCCCAAATATTGTATCAAATTCCTTGATATAATATCAAGAGATTAGAGTTCGGTGACGAGCTGGTGTCAATCCAGAATTTAATGTGAACGTCGAAATCCACCAGGCTCTACCCGTAGTCCTTTGCTATTCAACAGAGTCATGAACTACCTCATCAAAGACCTCCAGAAATGAGGAATACGCTTATCTCTTCAAATTTAAAGTGGGTTAAACAAACACGATATACCTACGTGTACTGGAACTTGTTAGCAATAAGAACATCGAACGCAGCGATACAACTGTCACAACTTCAAAATACTCCTTTAAAACAAGTTGACCACTTCATTTGATAAGGATATTGACAATTGACAATGGAAAAATTACGCTGTGAATTGTTCAAGTGGAGTTTAAAGTTAGTTTAACAATTGCATTTTTTAAGTGGTAAACGTAACTTACTAACACCCTGAACGGCTTAATAGGGCTAGAAAGGGCCTACATAAAAAGATATGGGGATATGGGTGAAGATTTTTAACTGATCTATACTGTGATAATCTCATAGAAACGAATGGCCTAGTAGAGCCACCCCAATATACGCGAAAAGTCACTATCACTCTTGAAAAGTGTAAGGTACTCCAAGAAAAAGTTTTTTTTCTGCATTTATTATATATGTTCATATGCTACTTCGCAGCCATATTGTAAAAGAGGCGTGATGATGGAGCTTTCCCGCACCCCATATTCTGATCGCTCATAGTAGTCTCCACCGTCAGTATTACGCTGAAGATTGATTCTAATACAAGGTCAAAAATAAGGACTGATACGGCTCGTCACTCTGCGGCAAACTGAAGATAGGCAACAACCTTGAAATCGTGATATTTGTCTGAGGGCCGGTGCTGTATTTGTTAATCTATCAGATTGTATAGTGCGTATTATGCAATATTTGTCAAGGTTTAAGAAAATTGTCCTTATTACCGTAACATAACTTTAGAAGTCCTAACGTAATATAGATATTTACCAGAAAAAGGCTGACGTTATATAATCATCTTGATTACAGAGCAATTTGAATTCATATTAATTATTCTAATTATGTGCTTTTTTCAAAATTCAAGTGCGAATGATCGCAATATATTTATATGTACTTCTATAAGAAATTTACCTGAAAACAATAAAATTGGTTCATCACAAAAAAATAAAGAACAATGGCAGAAAATACATTTTTCAGTTGCGAATGGCACTGAAACATGAAAATCTGTTAAAAAATTTGATACGGAAAGATTGACCGGATTACAATACTTTTCTTACCTAGCTTTATCTCCAGTAGCGGAAGATAGAAGTAAAAAAGAGAATAATGAGATTTCAATTTTGATCAATCATTCAGAGCGTAAGCGGCTGGCGTTCGAGAGCAGCTTGGGGGGTTTAGCTCGCCAAAATGAAAAAGCTTGATAGCAAGATGAGCGCATACCAGAATTAATATCGTAATACAATCACTGTTTCACTTATTGAGATTGGAACAGATCGATAGAGTAGAATCTATATGGTAATATATCCGCCCTTCCAAACTAGTGTTAGAAGCAACTGAATATGAGCACGGTAACCATTTGTTTATGATTTATATGATATTATGTATTGTTTTGAATACATTTCACTTGATTTAAGCGAATGTTTTGAATCCTAATTCCACAAATTTTTCAGTAGTAATTTTGTAGTAGTAGCATATTTTGCTACTTAATAATTGGACCGACTATAAATTTTCAATTCGAAAAAAATGTCCGCATAGCGTAAATACACATATTTCAGTTTTAACCACTGCTGGAACTCGAAAACCGTAAATTTTTGAAAAAAAAAACAGTTTAAACGTTTCCAAATAGGGTCCCCTTTCTAATTATTCAATTTCGAATTTTCGATTCTCGGGAAAAATTGCCCCTTCCACATGGCTGAAACTCATATTTCAGACTGTAACGCTGAAACCTATGATTATTTACAAAAATTTAAAAAAATATTAAATTTAAACGTTTCCGGATATGGAATTTTCTTCAATTTGGCCGCCTCAGATTTTCAAATTTGGGAAAAATTGCCCCCACGCCCACCACCCCGCTTTGGGGGAAGTTCTTGAGGGGAAGGGCACGTCTAATATTGATATTTATTTTAAAGGGGCCCAATTCTCAGTATTCCTCTCTCAAATGAAAAATAAATCATCAAAATCGAAGCACGGTTATTATGCAAAAGAAGCGAACAAATATAAAAAAACATGCAGACATACAGTCCGTCGAATTGTATACCTTCTCCGTTTGGTTCGTCGGTCAAAAATGAGTTTTGGATAACATATACAGTACAGTGTCCTAAGTATGGGATGGGAAAAGTTGTTCAAAATTAAGTTTTTTAGTTTCTGAAAATAAACTGGAAAAATAAAAAGTCACATATTATATGATTACATAAATAATCCATTTTTGTGAAACTTTTTTTCATCATTAGAAAAAACTCGTTATAGATCAAAAATAGTTTTACGTATAAATAAATAAGAACTTATTTTCTAAACCCCGTTTCACACTGAGAATGCAGTGTCGCCGGGTATGGGCAATGTATTTAAAAATTTTATATTTACTTGTAATATTTTCTTCTGTAATTAAGAAATTGATTATTTATTATCATTAATTATTGAACATAAAAATATTGAGATAAAATTTAAAATAAAGCGGCGAAATTCTAATCGAATGTTTTTAAGTCTAAGCAAAGAGACAAGCCCGCCCTGAATGTAAATGTGTGAACAAATCATTCATTAGGTATCTGAGGATGGATATACCAATTACTTAAATCACACAGAGCATGATGAACTATTTTTTTTCTGCCTTAGAACAAAAAAAAAATGTGTGCACGTCTTTGTGGGAGACGATTGTGCGATGTTATAACGAGCTCTGGGTGTAAAAAGTAAGTTAAGAGGTGGTGTTGAGGAAGGGTGATGATCGGGTGGCGGCCATTGAATGAAAAAACCCAGCAGCAGCAGCAGCATATAGGTGCAAGAAGAGCGAGCCAAGAAGTAGGGGGAAAAAAGAGAATGGCAGGCGGGTAGTAGGTACCTACCTACCTTCAAGCGGGGGAAGAAACCCTTTGACATTGCCTGCACACGTTGCCAAGAGGATGTGATTTGGAGTATCTAACATACACGACAATTACATGGGTATTATGTATGTGTATACGTGAGCGTGTGTGAAAATTGACAGGGCGATTGAGGTTTCATTCTAACAGGGTGACAGGTTCTATATAGATATATATATATACATACCATACATATACTTTCGGTACGAGGATATCTGGTTTCTGTGCCAGGTCACTGACTCTCTACTCTACCTAGCACCTACCTACCATTGATGGAGGAGGGAATCTCCTTTTATTTCTTACTATTTCGCTCTTCTTATGTTCGTACTCTGCACCACTTACTTGATATTTGCATGTGTGTTTGTTGTCATTATTGTGTGTGTGCAAGTATTCACAATAATTATTAATGTACACGAGATTGTCCAGTGGTCGAAATATGACCGTAATTCATTAAATTTAACATAAATTTAACGTAAATTTATAGAACTGGCTGTCCAGAATAATCTTAGAAACCATGAGTGATACGAAAAAAAGTATAGAGGTAAAATCTTTGTGAATTTCTTCGATTTTTTTATTTTTGTTGCTGCCATGTTCACAGGGTTTTTAGTATTTCTGATACAGGTATCAAGTTTCTTATTTTAAATAGAACAAACACCATATATATTTTTAGATTTTTGGATTCTACATAAAATTTTAGGTTAACTTTGTGTAACACACCCTATACCTAGTATTTATAGTTTTCGAGATTTTGTCTATTTTGTGAAAAAAAAAATGATTCATCATTAGTAGTAATTCATAGTATAAATTAAATAGACATCATCATCAATCTAACAAGCAGAGGTGAACATTTGTAACCAAACCAGAAACAATATCTGGCAACATACAAGGTGAGTACGAAAGCGATAGAAAGTTTCAGTTTAATATTATCAATTATCTCCGATTTTTTAAACGCACACCCGTTTTTTTCTGTTTCACTGTATTCTAAGTCGAAAAATAAGGGTACCTACTTTCTGTTTACTTCCCTATAACCTAAACCTAATATCAAGAGTTTCTGAAATATAAGCCAAAATTTAAAATTCTGTAAAATATGAAGTAAACATTCGTCAACGTAGCAATTTCTGTGGATAAAAATAACATCTTCATTGTTTCATTAAATTAAATCACTTGTGTCTGCTTTTGTAGAATCTCAAAAGTTTATCATAGTTTTAGAAAATGTATTCTGAACAAGAAAGGTTCGATTTGTTTGAACATTTTCTTAAAAACAATAGAACTATTTGCCCTAACAATTAGAGAATATGGACGAAACTTCACTGAAAGGATAATTCCGTACAAATCGAATAAGACCTAAGAAATCACAGTGATATAAAATATAAAGAGAAACAAGTTGTATAAAAGGCCGATATTTAAATAAATAAATGTTGCTACAAATATTATTGTCTTTCATGTAGTACCCAGAGATTTTCTGTTTTCGAAACAAATCGTCCCTTACACAAAGCGAAAATACACATATGTGAGATTTTAACAGGAATGTAACTCAAAAACCGTTACTCTTTTGAAAAAATATTAAATTTAAACGTTTCCGGATATGTTCTATCTTTGATTTCGAGAGAATTTGCCCCATCCACACCCTGCGGGCGGTTTTCGGAGGGAAGGAGATCTCGGATTTGAGTTTTTACAAATATAGGACCATTTCTCAAGTCTTCCCTTTCAAATTTATCAAAAATTATCAGAATCGGAGTACGTCTAGGTACAATATACAACGCGCGCACAAACAAAAAAGCAGACAGTCGAATTGTATACCTCCTCCATTCGGGGTTCGTTGGTTATAAAATGACTTCATTATTTTAATAAATTAAGTTCTCTAAAACTTGTGTCTTTCAAGACAATCTCTGATTTCCTTATTCAAATTCAATATTAATAAAATTATTAAAATTATAACAAATGAGCTGCATGTCCTCCATTTTCCGTTATGCGTGTGTTATCATAATATATGGCTACCAATTTTTTTTCGGCGTTCTCCACGCAGTTTGTCTTATTGAGGGCTTCTACTTCCAATCTTATTTTATTTTTTAAATCTTCTACGTCATGAGTACGGTTTAAAGAATTCTGTTGATTGTCTTCAAAATACAGTGGAATATTTTGCTGCTTGTCTTTGTCAAAACATTAGGTAATTTGTTTCTCATTTTATATTTTATAACACTGTGATTTCTTAAGTCTCGTTCGATTCGCCGAAAAATTCATTTGTTTGAAATTCTTCTTTCAGGGAAGTTATATTATCTAATTGTTTTTAATAAAATGTTCAAACAAATCAAACCTTTCTTGTTTAGAATACATTTTCTAAAACTATGATAAACTGCTGAGATTCTACAAAACACACACTGGTGACAGTCAGACATTTAATTAAAAAAACAAGAGTCATTTTTTCTATAGCAATCGCTACGTTAACGAATGTGCACCTCATACTCTACAGAATTTTAAATTTCGCTGTATAATTCAGAAACTCTTGATGTTTGGTATACACAAAGTACCCTTACTTTTCGTCGTGAAACAGATAGAAACTGGAGTTTGCATTAAAAAAATCGGAGATAATTGATAATATTCAACTGAGAGTTTTTATCGCTTTCGTACTCACCCTGTATGTTGCCAATAATTGTTTCTCGTTTGGTTACAAATGTCCACCTCATCATTAATTTATCTGCAACTGTCATTTTTTCACAAAAAAGACAAAATCTTTAAAACTATAAATACTAGGTATAGGGTTTGTTACAGAAAGTTAACCTAAAATTTTATGTGTAAAATTATATAGGGTGTTCTATTTAAAATAAGAAACTTGATACCTGTAACAGAAATTCGAAGAAATTCACAAAGATTTTACCTCTATCCTATTTTTCGTATCTCGCATATTTTCTGAGATAGGGGGATAGTGAATTTTCTGGACAGCCTGTACTTTATTTAATGTACTTGTGGCAAATATTATTAATTAATTTTAGCTTGATGCTCTCCTTCACTATATAATCTTCAACTAGGCCGAATCTAAATTTGCTATAAGTGACCGCAATGGGATTGTATTAATATACAGATACCTACATTTTTTATGTACCTACCCATCTATAGACCTAAGGATATATATTTCAAAGCTAATATGTATAGTTTATGAGTGACAGAGGACTCACTAATAAGTATGTTCGTCCTATATGCAAAACGGACAATTTGATGGATAATCGTGAGTAAGTATTTTAATGCGGAGACAACCTGCCTATATCAGTCTCGTTAAACTAAAAAAAAATCACAATCGTATGAACCTACGTATTTCGTGATTAAATTAGGATTGAATGCGTATGAATAAGTATAATAGGCTTGATTTTGGAAGAAGACATCGGAATACATCTTGATGGATGGTATGATGTCACAATCTTCGGTCAATTCTGAACAAAACAGAAGTCTGGACTATGACATTTAAGTGACTCTGAATCTGAAAAAAAATTATCAAAATTCAATATGCCCATTGACTATTCGTGCAGTAGGTACCCTAAAAATGAATGAAATAGAGGAAATAGAAACTCATTCACTTTATGACCGACTTCGAAGATCGCGCATGTCTATAGTAAAAGCGCACTGATTTTGATATTTTTTTTTGCTTCATGAGGGTTGTTTAAAAATTGTCCCATAAAAATTCAACCCAACATTCAATATGTATTTCTCCCCAAAAACTCCCCCTCAAAACGGAAAGGGGGAATCATTATAATTTTATATGGGAAAATTGACGAAGCAATCATTTCCGGAAATCATAAAATTTTACATTTTACAAAAACTTCTGTGTATTCCAAGTGGAAGAGAAGTCTTAAATATATACTGTACCTATCTATGTGACATTCAAAAATTTTAAATAAATAACTTTTTATAAAAACTAGGACCGACATTAATAGATGAGGCTTCTATTGATAATGGTGATTTTGAAGTTGTGCAAGAACTTGAAGTACTAACAGTTAAAATTATTTTTGTACATAGATATTTTTTAGCAAAAATTGGGCCAATTTTATTTGTTGATGCACTGAAAAATACAAAATAATATTAATCCTATTGGTGCTGCTACTTTTGAATTTGGTGCCAAAAGTCTTTTAACTACAATTGCACAACTCGAAAAGTACCATAACCAATAGAATTAATATTATTTTGTATTTTTCAGTGCAGGTTCAACTAAACGTTCACTAAAGAAGATAATACGTTGCTTATACTTTATTCAGAGATTTCGAAACATCACGGGAATATACATATTTCAGACTATCCGCTGCTGTAACTCGAAAACTGTACATAAGTAATGAAAATCGTTGAGCGTTCACTAATACCAAAGAAAATAGTACTTATTCTATTACCCATGTATATTATTTGCATGTACTTGTTGTTATTCATAGATCTCAAAACATCGCGACGGAAATACACATATTTGAGATATTAGGTACCACTGCCGTAATTCGAAAACCGTAGCCTCTTGTGGAAACTTTCCAATTTAAATGTTGCTACATTTAATCTCTTCTTTAGTTTGGTCGTCTCATATTTTCAGTTTTCGTAAGAATTGTCCCTCCACAAAGCGGAAATATACATATTTCAGTCTTTACCATCGCTGTATCTCGAAAACCGTAGCTCTTTTGATTTTTTTTTAATTTAATCGTTTCCGGAATGGTCTTATCTTTAATTCTGTCATCTCAGATTTTCGATTTTCAAACAAAAAATGGCCCCTCCACCCCCTCTGGAGGCGGTTTTTTAGAGGGAAGGAGATTTCAGATTTGAGATTTTCTAAATATGGGAAAATGTTTCAACTCTCTTCTTTCAAATGAATCAAAAATCATACGAACGATCAACGAACAACCATACATAAAAAAAAAATATACAAGCAAATTGTATACCTCCTCCTTTTTGGAAGTCGGTAAAAAATCGATAGAAAAGATATGTGAATGGGCTAATAATGCATTTCGAGATGGTTAAGAAATATCTGCATAAAATTGTGTCACCATTTTCAACAACTTACTGTGATATCGTAAAAGGTCATTGCAAAGTAAACGTGTTTACCAGAAGTGCATGACATAATTTATAAATCCAACATTTTTTATTGATACAAATGACAGAAGATTTATACGTTGTAACATCTCGATGTCTGTCTACTTGTTGAAGAAGACAAAAGCAAAAAAATATGTTTTCAACCTTATGTTAATTTCTAGTGCTGCTGCATGTCGAAGGGAATTTCGAAAGTGTTAAAAGTCCATTGTTACTTGTATACAATATGATAACTTTGATACAACTGAGACATTCCCGTTTTCATGGTGAAAGTTTTCGCCAGTGAAAAGGCCATTGAATTGAAGTGAATCTGAATGGACCCTATAGTGTGGTTAGTCTAGTTTTATGTTGATTGTAATGATTATCAGTATCAGCGAGTAATTGTGGCAAACTAGCTAGACATTTACATGAATTCTGATGAATAGATGTTGTGCTGGAAATGCTAGAGCTAGACACTGCGATCGATGCATTCATAGCCGTTATATAATAAAAAAAATAGATATTGTTGCAAACAATAGTAATAATAATTGGGAATTATCAATAATATTCAAATATATAAATGTGAACGAAATTCAAACAAAATTTCTTTTAACTAGATATATACATAATATGTTGCACCGCAATTATTCAAGTCATCAACAATAAAATGACAATCTGCGGAAACAAATTACATACATAATGGCAAAAATGGTTGACACAAAGAAACCCAACAGGGCACGGTTGCTTGAGTTCTTTGTATTATAATACTCATATTCTTTATATACATTGTCATATTCCAACATTTTTTTTGCAATATTTATTGTTTTGTAATACACAAACAAAAAAGTTTAAATTCCCTTGCACAACTCTAGAGAACGAAGACATCATTCTCAGATTATTTTTTCGGGTCAAAGTTGTCCTAAAGTCAAGGGGAAGTTCTTGAAGGAAAACGCCCCATTTCCCAGAATTTTCTCGAATAAGAAAGTTGTTCTACTCATCATATTGAAACGATATATTGTCTCAAAAAAGAGCGGTTTTTGGATGAATACTTTTAGGTCTAGACTTAAGGATTATAAGTGACCAATTGTAAGAAATAAGTGTTTTAAGCTGACTTTTATTAATGTTATTTAATGTAATTGGTGAATTATTGCCATTAATGTTCAAAAGTAAAATAATGTAAATAATAGTGTGAGTTACTGTTTTTTATTTGAACGGTCACAGCTTTTGCTACAAGTCATTTCAAGGTTACCCATTAATTCCGGGATATCCAATATATTATTTATTAAGGATATATGTAGGTATTTGAGAAACGTCCTTATTTTAGAAATCAGATAACTTAAAATTTAGTACAAATACGAAAACCTCTCCAGGCAAGTCCAACTTACCCTTTGTCAAATTATTACGTGATTTAGCTTACTGCAGCTATCACTCTTCACAACTACCTGAAAAGAAGTATTTTTTGGATCTCTTGATCTACTTTTTCAACCATAAGTGTTGAATTTTGAAAGAATCACTGGTGAAAATATTACTTATCCAAATTAATTTTAAATAGAAGCAGATTAATTAATTTGGAAACAATCCTAAAAAATGAATCTGACCAATATTACGCCACCAACATAAGAATTATCAAGGATTTATTTCAAATGTTATCTGTTTTTCTGAAAATATTCATGTTACTAGAAACAACATCAAGTGGGTATTCAATCAGGCGTAAAATAAATAAAATAGAATACCGTATAATATGTTTCGGATGCAATTACTTTGGTGGAAACTTTGTAGTACATGTTCATTCATTAGATCTTAAGTTTCAGGCAATAAAAAATAAGCAGTGCGTAACGAAAATGACTACCTCGTATTCTTCACCTTCGAGACCCATAAATGCTAAGAGAAAGAGAGAGGAAGAACGAAGTGAAATAGAAAACCAGATACATTGAAACTGTGAAAATCCAGATTCACTTGTAATTTTTTTTTTGTTCCATCTGCAGGCAATGTAATTTGAAGTCACGTCTTTACTTAAATCGGAGGAATAAAGTAATGATCAAATATCATTTTCAGTACCAAGAAATTCTTACTGAGCAACTGTAAAGGAATTTAATAAATATGAACTAATTTGAAGACCATAACAAATGCGGAAAAGGTCTGGTTTCTTCATCGAAGTATTCTCGCGCCGGTATTCTTATGCCATCAAAAAAAATTTGAAATGATTATTGAGGTTAAATGATTTATTTATTGATACTATTCTTCAATTCTAAATTTCAGCTTGTTTCAATTCAATTGCATAAACTTGTAATAAGAACTGCAAAATATAATGAATATACTTTGGTAAGGATACAGCAGATATGTAGATTTTGTAGCGTAACTTAAATCTTCAAAATTCATAATTGCTATTTGAACAGCTTAATCAACTCGTTGCCCAATTGTTTAAACAAAATACTGACAATTTCTTTGTAGAAGAATACTCAACAAACTTTAAATATAACTAACTAACAAGTTGTTTTTGGGGATGAATTCCTTGGTATCAAAAAAAAAGAGGAAGAATAGAATGAGTGCACTCCGCGTCAACTTGAAAGCTGTGCTGATATTAATATTCAATAGCTCAGTTTCAACAACCCTTTAAGAACGCCCCAAAACAGTCATACACATGAGTAGAAGGTGTAAATCAGCCCAAATTATGAAGTGTATGCATGAGAGCACTAAAGAAGGGTTAGAACAAGTCTTATGATTGACAATTTGTCAGGTTTGTTTACAACAAAATCTTCATGATTCAAGAATGTAATATGTTTGTAATTATAATATCAATGAAATAAATATATATTTTTTTCGTAATCTAATAAAGTCGATCGTGGTTTCAATAAAAAGTTATAGATAGTCTCTTAGATATAGCAAAAGTAAATTAGTGTGACACTGTGTAATTTTCTAGGTATTGGATTGTTTTTTAATCAATCTACAAGATGTAAACTACAGACGGTTGAATAAAACATTCTAGTGTCTGAATATGCATTGAATTAAGTTAATTCTACGCATGCGCTGTGCTTGTCTTATTTTGCATTTGCGACAACTAAGGTGAAAACGTCGGGAGCAGAGAAGTCTAATTCAACCCAATGCTACTGGATGTCATGTGACAAATTTCCGATTATCATGTGAAATAACATGAAATTTTGGCTTTGGGAAATTATTTATGATGAAAGACTGACTTCCCAACATGCCCACGTACCGAAAAATATTGAGCAGTCTAATGAAACGGATATCCGGTACTTATCCGGTATTCGACGACTTACCGGATAGATAATCAATAATCGGCGGGAACATTCAAAGATTACGACGATTTTCTAACATCAACTGCAATACATAATATTTTCTTAGGTAGATAATAACCTCGGGGGTAAAAGACACGCAACATGTTAATATGTATTTGGTAAAATAAAATAAAAGTCTTATAATCCTTTAATTTGAAGTCGAATTTTCATAATATTGTAACGTGAAGACTTACCCGAATAATGAACTACACACACAATGCACATTCTGGAAGAACACTCTGGAAACGCGGAAGCACCTCGATTACTCTCGAAGGAATATATTGGGAAATACATCCAAAACAATATATTAGAACGATCGAGAAGTTTCGAGATAGGAGGTTAAGTGGATATAAACAGTCGATCACGGACGTTTACAGTTAGTGATAGACAGTCAGTCGGTCATAGATCATAGACAGTAGAAAAGTCGTATATAGTCCGAGAAATAAGTGTGAATATAAAGCTGTGTAGTTATTGGTGTAAATAAATAAGTGAAAATAAATCGAACCCTGTTTTAATATAAATTCCCGTTACAATATTAAAGTGACGAATTTCAACTTGCATAAACGGTTTTGATTAGATGCTGTCATCGTTTCAGTTATATTATTGTACAGGGGATTCAATAAGGTTTGTTATGTAGCCCTATTTTTAAAGTAACCTATGGAGTAATTTTGTAACCATTTTCTTTAAATACAAATTGTTGTAAAGAGCAACTCATTTCCTATATCTATGTCATTAGGTGGATTGGTGGACTTTTCAGAGCGCAATACAAAATACAAACCAATTCAATTTTAACCTAACTAACATATAGCAACGTAGATACTTCTTAAGAATTTAGTTTGATATTTTGTATTACCATTTCAGCGCAACTTCGTGCATACGTATCAATAAGGTTGAGAACTTAAGGAAAGCCACCTCATCAAAAAATAACCAGCCTTATTTATAAACAAATTTAATTTCTACTCTAGCTTAATATGTTTCTTAGTTATTATGGTAACTATTAACGATAATATCATACGTGAAAGTTGTATTATCCATACTAAAATAGTGCCAAACATGAAGTTGTTGATGAATAAGGCTGATAATTTCTTAAAGTGAATCTTTTGGTTACAAGTTCATTTCGTTCTAAAAATGAACCAATGCACCTAAAAACACGAAACAAAATATAGGAAAGAGAACAAAACTGATATTTTGAAGGAATTGGGTCAAGTAATTACTTCACAGTTTGTTTTAAAATTAGGGTTATATAACAACATCTTAGTTTTTCTTGTATACTGACTAAAAGGTTAACATTTAACCAAATACTGTATATGGAGCATGAATTTGGTCATTTTTCTAGGTACACAGTTTGCTAGAAAAAATATAAAATATGGAATAAACAAGAAACTGTGAGACTTCAAAATTTACCAAATATTAAATTGAGCGGAAGAGGTAAAAAAAGTTACCAAAACTAACTCACAAAGTGCTTCAATTGGAGTTACATTACTTTCTGAGTATCGAAAACTTTAATTAGTGTCATGAATAAGCACCTAGTAACAATTATAGTGAAAAAAAAATGTGGAGAACAAAAAGTGATAACCGGCCTTGCACCTCGCCGGATATGCGGTGTCCGGCCATGCAACTATCCCTTCCATCTCTAGTTCATTCATTCAACCAACTCGAAAATTTGCGACAGGACACCCTGTTTAAAATAAGATTTATTGCCGCCGGTGCACAAAACATTAAACTTTTAACAAATATTGCTCATGCGTAGATTATTGTGCTTGTTCTTATTAGGCATTTTCGTGAACTCTTCACTAAAATGAATAAGGTGAAAGCTCAGGAAATCCTAAAGTCCGCTTTATATACCTACTATTATAAAGCAAGATTTATTGTCAGCAGATTTCTGTGTACAATATTGTAAACGCTATACCTAGAGCAGCAGCTAGTACTACAAGTCATCAATCCCCTGCCCGACGTAAGAACGCACATTCTCTCTGTTCCTCCACTCTATAGGGCCACACACAGTAGAGGCATATCATCTCCCTTTTCCCTTATCCCTTTCACTCTTATACTTTTGCATTCTCGCGCAGTATAACATCCTTCAATCCTGGAATTAATGTGGTGCGTAGAGCAAAGTACTTGAGATAGAGAGAGACACAGAGAGGGAGAGCGAAAAAATACATACCGCTTTTGAATTTGTATGACCCAATTTTTTCACGATTTTCCTCATCTTTGTCCTGCGTCAGCAAAGCCGGAGATTGAGAAGATTTTTCTTTCTGACGAAGCCTCTATATGTAGATATATACATTGCTGCCGACGACAACGAAAGGGCATAATTAAGATGTAGTGTAAGGGAGGAATCATTAGTCAATGGTGGACAAAAAAAAAAAAGAAAAAAAAAGAGGAAATTTCTAGGTCGTATTGAATCGATGTGAGTTTTAAAAAAGGGAAAGTTGCGTGATGATGAGAAGGAGATTTTTTCTCTTTTTGGTTTGATGTTCTTTAATACTTTCTTCATATATACTTTATACTCTTTTGATGCTAAATTCTATCATCTTGTCATAATTATGCACATCAAATGGTATTATAATATGAAACGACTTTTTGGATAAACTGGTGCCGCTATGAATGGAAATGAATAAATCCAATGATCAAAAAGAGATGGTTTCTTATATTATCTCCGGGTATATTCATGGAGTGTGTAGATCTTTAGCCCCAACATTATAATTTCAGGATAAAATGTCACTATATAATATATAAAATTCTCAATTTACATCTAGTCGACCATTTAGTTCTTTTAGATGAATGAAACAATTATTAAAACAGCAGAATGGGAGTTAGCCTGGATTCAAGAACTACCCAGGAGATTTAAAATTATAAGTATGTAAACAGAAAACTTTCATATGTTCTGAAAAATAGCAGATATCCGCACCACCTAAAAACAAAATTATTTGATCAGTGTTTTGGCTACTTGTCTTACGCATTGCTCCAAGACTTGGACATTCACAAAAGAAAACATGAACAGAGTAGCAGAAGCACAAAGATAGATGAAAATAAAGTTACTTAATGTCAGACTTACAGACAGAAGAAAGAACGAATGGATAAGAAACATAACACGTCTCAACACAAATAACCTAGCCTAACCTACGGCAAAAAAAAGAATTATAGATGCATAATAGAAAAATGCATAATAACAAATGTTTGTAGCTGGTAAATTTCATTAATCTCACGATTTTTGTCCCGATGAAGGTAACAAGCGTTACCGAAAGCTCAACATTGATTAAAGAGTTTGAATTTTATTGGCATTTTGACTGCAACCCCAATCATTAAAGATTCATTATATATATATATATATATATATATATATATATATATATATATATATATATATATATATATATATATATATATATATATATATATCCGGGAAAAAAGTACTCTCCCGTGGGGAAAAAGTGATACTTTGTCACCTGTCAACAGAGATGAAATGTCAAACTTTTTTCCCGTCATAGAAAAAAAATAGTTATCTGTAATTGAATTTCAAGTGCTTTTCAGATCTACAACGTTTACTGTTCATGACTGATATACTTTCGTTTCTCTCACTATTTAATCTACCAGCATGTTTGACCATTTCTGAGGCCAATGTTTTGAATTACGCATTTTTGTTACCGAAAAATGACAATTTAATTCAGACCTTCACTTGAAATGATCTCTGCATGAAAGCAAGTATCTTATGAATAATAATATTATTCATAGTATGTATTATATATACGCCCTCAATCATTCTAAATGAGTTAATACTGTTATAAGTTAAGAAAATGATATGCCAGTAAGCATGTACATAAAAAAACATTGTTTACACTAATAAATACTCAACAATTTTAGTATTAACCATTTGCATATGAAATTAGATTGCTGATACGGTCATTCAAATGACTTTTATGTGGAATATGAAATAATTATGGGAAACTTTCTATTTATTTGTATGTTTAAGGTTGACATTAGCTATACACATAAAACAATAATTATTATTCCAGTATTAACTCATTAAAAACTTATTTATGTCAAATACAAATTGGCATAATATAACATTCCTATTTCATGGTTCTGTCAGCCATCAAAAGTTCAAGTTATGGATATCAGATATG
The DNA here is from genome assembly GCA_958507055.1 of Crioceris asparagi. Classification (NCBI taxonomy): domain Eukaryota; kingdom Metazoa; phylum Arthropoda; class Insecta; order Coleoptera; family Chrysomelidae; genus Crioceris; species Crioceris asparagi. The sequence continues at coordinate 16,010,024 of OY293826.1, read as the reverse complement.
CAAAACTTATCCAATACCTCCAGTAAATTTTAACGTCGATTTTAACTTACTTGTCATGGAACCATTCCATTTATTTTACCCATATTATGCAACAGAAGTTTAATATATTTAAAACAATGCAACAGTATTATCAAAAATTGAGCAAGTGCAAGTCGGGCTCATGTGGGAGGGGTTCCATACTGAAGATTTTCGGTTATTTTTGAAGACCTATATTCTGTTCAATTGTCAAAATTCTAAGCGCAGCAGTTTCGGGAATAAGGGGGATAAGCAGTTCAGTTTAGAATAATGAAAAAATATATCTGATTTTTTTTCAATGAATGTACCGAAATCAGAAAATTAGCAAATCTTTCTTTTTCAATTCTCAAACACCTTGTATTACTTTATTATATTATTTAGTTTCTGTTGTTCTTATATCAAACTTTGTTTCCACTTAGGTAGGTACATATTCCAATCTTATGTATCATATCTCAGAACAAAAATCTACCTCAATAAAATTCTTTAAAGGAATGCTCATACCAACAAAAGTAGATCCGATGTTTATATGGAAAATATATGATAATAAGACGCTATATTTTCAAAAGTCACTCTTAATCAAGATTGCAAATAATATTATGTTATATCCAACTCACATTTTTACCGTTCTCAAGCAAATTCTACTCGAATTACTAATTTTATTTTCTTATAAAATTGTAGAATCGAGTCGTAGGATCATTCATCTTTTTCAGCATGCCGGGAAAAATAACGATCATATTCCATTTTGATGATGATACAGCCAGAATATGAATTAAAAGGTAGAAAATATGAAATTTTATTTGCGTATAACTTTTATTCAACTTTTCCTTTAGATGCACTTTCAAAGGATGTTCAAGGATAATATTTTAGACAAGTTTCATCGTGTGTCACAGTTGAACGGACTGAAAGCCTACAAAAACAAAAAAGGAAGCAACAAAATCGGTTCTAGAAACTTGACATAGACTGACAAGACGGATTTACAGACCAATTACAATAAATATGTTTTACAATAAATTGGACCGACTTTTATCAGTTGGTGCACTGAAAAGTACAAAATAATATTAATTCTATCGGTGCTGGTACTTTTGAAGTTGTGCAGTTGCAGTTAGATTGAAAACTTTTGGCACCAACTACACACAGTCACTTCTACAGTCAGATGCCATTAGTTATCAGTTATCACATCATAAAAAAGGGTATGTTCGGAAGACCGTTTAAATAAGCGAACGCTCGACGGCAGCAATAACTATCACACTTAAATAAATGAATCTGTATATGCCTCTTACGTTGCCTTTTTTCCATACGAATTCAATCAAAAAAGATAAATTTGTATATTGATAATAATTGTGATATTTTTTTATTATCTTGTCAATATTTAATATCTGTTCTGTCATGACATGACCATGTTATAAGTCATTGCTTTTTAGTCAATTCCAAGCTGAATTTAAAATGATTTTGTGAATATTTACACGAACATTACTTGAAAGACCAAATCACAGATTACGTGTTTCAATTGAAACTATTGGATTTTCTAACTAAAAGGGATTCAAATATACGCATTCAATTAAAACTGATGTAAGTTGCAGATATTTATTTAGACAACATTTGCATACATTTGCAAAAATCTCTTTTGGGAGTTTTAGAAAACGAATTTCCGAATCATTCAAACTGAAAATTAAGAGAGTGATTTTTTTAAATGTTGCTCAACAAAATATGTATTTATCCAAAAGCTGACAGGTAATGTTCCAATATTATGAAATTTCACATTCAAGTGAGTACATCTTCCTATATTCCATGGAAAACTTCGAATGAGTTTTTTGGATCGCTCAACATAAATAATTATTATTATTTCTATCACCGGTTTTCTCGCCAGAGCATCCATATGGTTATGTAAGGGTCAGACAAACTACAAGTCCAATAAGCTCTTGTCCACGAACACATACGGGTGATCGGTAACCAATTGCAAATAATAATTATCCTGACATTAAAGTAATAAGGGATAATGACATGTGTTTCAAGAAATGAAGGTGAAATATTGGAACAGGAATTTATGCAAACATAATTTAGTTCTCAGCGGCGCTCAGCAATAATTGCCATTTTTTTTTCTAGTGTTGAGCGCACATATTTTTGACCGACGAACCCAAACGGAGGAGGCATACAATTTGACTGTTCGTCTACATATTTTTTATGGACGTTCATCTGAGAGAGGCGTATTGAGAATTGGTACCATATTCATAGAAACTCCAATATGAAATCACCTTCCCCCCAAAAATCGCTCCCGCATGGAGTGGAGGGGCCAATTTCTCTAGAAAATCTGAGACGTTAGAATTAAAGATAAGACGATATCCGGAAACATAAATTGAACATTTTTTCAAAAAAGTTACGGTTTTCGAGTTATAGTTAAAATCTGAAATTAGGATTAGTGAACGTTCAACGATTTTCATGACTAATGTTACACTGAAAACTGTGAAATAAATATTTTGTAAAAAAATCTGACCAACTGTATTTGTTGATGCACTGAAAAATATAAAATAATATTAATTCTATTGGTGCTGGTACTTGTGAAGATGGTGCCAAGAGTCTTCTATTAAACTCCAATTGCACAACTTCAAAATTACCAATACCAATAGAATCAATATTATTTTGTACTTTTCAGTGCACCAACAAATAGGTAAAGTCAGTCCAATTCTTTGTAAAAAATATTTATTTATAAACTATTCGCTTATCAATCAAAAAGATGAAATAATATTATTAAAAAGTTATGTATTGTCTGATTCGGTTTTTAATATTAGAGTGTTCTGAACATTGAATAATTAGCAAAGTTGATGCTTAACACTAATTAATAATTAAAATCCCAGGCCAAACAGAATTGTCATAATTAAACTTTATATCATAGAGAAAATCTAATTAGAGTATTACGAGAATCATGAATGCAGTTATGTATTTCTTCCAATTAAAATATAGGATTTATGTGATTCTAGGTAAAACAAATGAAATAAATAATAGCCAACAATGATTTGAAATGTCAGAGTTGTATCAAATTTGATTTTTAGTTTCAAGAATGTTCGGGATAAAATACTAAACGTGCTCGTAATTCTGCAGACTGACAGAAAGTTGAGCTAGAACGAACTTCTTGGATGTATGGAGATTCGGTGAATTTGATGTTCCTCGTTATGGTCACGTGACCCCTTCAGCCAATGACGTGAATTTCCAATTACCCGAAACCCCAAATCTCCAGCGCACAAAAAAGGCACCTTTATCGTGTAGATTTCGATCTTAGAACTTTAGGGGGGTAATAACCGTTCCATGGCCATGCGTACGTAGTTCCAGTGATCGAACCCATAACAACTGTTCTTTGTATAAATGTACAGATTTGAGTTTCTATGTTCCATGTCGCAATACTTTTGAAGTTGTGCAGTTGCAGTTAGATTGATAACTTTTGGCACCAACCTCACAAGTACCAGCACCAATAAAATTAATATTATTTTATATCTTTCAGTGCACCAACTAATAACGTCGGTCCAATTTTTTGTAAAAAATATTTATTTCACACTTTTGAGTGTAACATCAGTCACTAAAATCGTTGAACGTTCACTAATACCAATGAAGATAGTACTTATCCTATTACCTACGTATATTCTTTGCTTGTAGTAGTTGTTATTATTGAGATCTCAAAACATCGCTGCGGAAATACGCTTAAGTATTTTAGATGTTACCATTTTAACATCGATTTAACTCGAAAAAAGCAACTCTAAGGAAAAAATGTTCATTATAAATGTTGTTACAAATAATTATGTCTTTCATGTAGCACCCACAGATTTTCAATTTTCGAAAAAAAATCGCCCTCTCCACATAGCAAAAATACACATATTTGAACTCTTTTGAAAAAATCTTCAATTTAAACGTTTCCGGATATTGTCCTATCCTTAATTATACCATCTCAGATTTTCCATTTTCGAGAAAATTTGCCTGGAGGGAAGCAGATTTCGGATTTGAGTTTTAACGAATATGGGACCATTTGTCTTTCAAATGATACAAAAATCATAAAAATCGTTACGTTCACTCTATATAAAATGCTCGCACAAACCAAAAAAAAAACACACAGTCGAATTGTATACCTCCTCCGTTCGGGGTTCGTCGATCAAAAATGGAAACTGTATTTCTAGTCCCAGCAGTTTCGGTGGTAGTTTCTAGTTGCAGCACAGATAGTTTATTATCCAAAGGTTAACTAACAAATGGTTAATTATGTAACCTTACCTTTGGTTAACTAAACTATGGCAACTATTCGATGCTTAGCATACTTACAAATAATGAGCCTACCTAACGAACACGTTTGAATAATTTTCATAGCTTTAAGTAAACATTTTCTTATTATCACTGTTATAAATAGATAAATATTTCAACAGAAGACTAAAGATTGTTTATGCAACCCACGTTCCAGGACTTTAATGTTATTTTCCTAGATTGCCGCCAGTGGTCTAATATATCAATCACCCAACAGGACGTGGCAATTTCATTATACCTACCCTTAATGCATAAATCACAGGATGACATTGCAGTTCATAAATTAATCAGTGTGCAAAGATGCCACTTTCTGAAATTATTCTTATACAAAAATGTATGAAAAAAAAAGAAACAGAAAATACAATGATGAAACCACGACGACGTGTAAATAATGTTTTGGAGTAATTTCTGAAAAATCAATACATCAACGCAAGACTGGTTGAGAAAGGTCAGAACACATAGTTGGCAAGTGAGATGATCTAACATTTAATTAAGTACATAATATGATGATTACATTAAACTGTGTATGTGATTTCATTAACACCGAACCTACGAGTAGGTATATAAGAATCTACTAGTCAGACGGAGATATTACATGCATGGCTAGCAATAAATCAGATTATTTTTCTGTCGCACAGTGAAGCAAACTATTACTCACGTTCGAATTACAAATTGCAAAGTTATGTAGGTACTCGTATAATAATATGCTGTATGTAGATATGGAAAATCCTTAATAAACCCACTCCTTGTTTCAGATAAAAAAAAGTTGACACCCGTTATGCTTTATTTATACCAACAACTAACAGCATAAATACGTGTAAAATTATATTTGTGTTTGATGTTTCCGAAATTGCATTTGAACTCATATAAAAGAGTTTCGTTGTAAAATAAACGTGGTACATAAATATGCGTCAGATGTAGGATAGTCCCTACTAAATGATTTTTTAAATAAAATTATTATGAATGTGCAAATGGGCGGATGTATCTGATTTCTGGCTAACCGTTACTTTAGATTGAAAAAACACTCTTACAGAAGTTTTTGTAGAAAATTAAGTCTTTTCACGAATTTCATTTTAGTTTCGTTGACACAATAACTATCCATTTAAAAACCCATTCTGCAGGCAACGCTACGCAAAATTTTATTTTTAACCCTTTCCAGTGACCTTTCAGTAAACTAAATAGCAGGAACACTAGGTACATATTTTTAGTGTGACCTTATTAATGAGCAATATGCGATTTCCATTGTTTTTACCGAAATACTTATATATATTTCAATGATTTCAACGCTATTTTGTTAAGAAATATCAGTATAAAGTACCAGTTTTCTATTAAATATAACTGCAAAATCTTCTAACTTCGATAATGTGATTCAAATGCAAGGAGTTATTACTTAGGATCCATGAATATTTTTATATTGACAACTTATTCATAATACGAGGGAAATATTTACATACGTTACATTAAAACAATAAAATAAATTCCATATATATATGTATATACGAGATACGTATATCGAACGATTCAAAAATAATAATCACTCACAAATATCCACAGTGTACCAGAGAATGATGTTATGTCTTTGATTGAATTATCAATATAAATCTGAACTAATGCAATGAAAATAAATATTAGAAATGCCTAGATGGCCATCTAACTATTTTCAAACTATTCTTTTCATACTTACGTTCATAAGTTATTGGTAATAATTGAATGAAATTAATGATTTCCTGACAGTATTCTTCAATGCTCAATTTCAGTTCATTTGAGTGTCTTATTCTCCAAGAACCTAAAAATCAGGTAAATGAAGCAGGTTCTGCAGATGCAAGTAGAATAGCTAACATAGGTAATATTTTATTCATGTATTTGAATCTTCATCAGTTCATTATCTAGTTGTTTCGATTACATTTATTATTTGGTCTGCTAGGCGCATTTTTATATTTACATTATCTGTTCAAATGAATAGACTGATCTTTGATTAAACACCAGAAAAATAAAACCTATATTACAGAATAACCAAGACAAGACAAGATTTAAAAAATCGGGTTTTCCAATCTTCTTTAATTAGCATTATATTAAATTTAAAGATATTCCAACATATGAAACGTAAAATTTCATTTGTTATTTGTAAATGACATTGAAGCTGTTGTTAGACTATTTTAAGGTAGTTATCGCGATATAGACAGTGACAAAAGTATGAGGTTCTATGCATAAAAATTTTTGGAAAATATGTCATTATTTAAATATTTATTTTATGAAAACATCTTCAATAGAGAGTACGACAAGATTTTTAATGTTTTATTTCTTGTACTTACTTTTTATGTTTTCAAAGATAACATCTGTCAAAAACATTTAACTATGTACAATTAATTTTTCACACTAAGGTTGATATATTTTCCATTAGCAATGTGGCAACATAGAATTATCAAGTTTAGTTACTGTCAATTGCTGTAGATTTATTAAAAAGGGAATGCTAGAGAAGCTACAAAATTTTAATATATCTAAGGCGAGAGAAGGAAAACCATGCAGAAAATGATGATTTGATAAAAAATATTTGTTTCTTGCAGAAAATTGAAGGGTAATGTGTGTAAGACATCACCTATATACTGTAATACTAGATAAAAGAGGGAATTTCCATAACGCAACATATGATGTGCAAATATTAGAAGAAATATCATCAAAATGTCTTCTGAAAGAAAGATTGTTTTGAGGAATGAAGTGACGAAAAAAACATTACCAGACTTAATAGTTTTTCTTTTAAAACTTAGCTTATAAAAATGATAATCCTGGCAAATTATTATCGGGGCAAACGTCACCTAACAATACTAAAATGACGAAGAACGGAAGATGTATAGTAATATTCAGCGTTTCTTTGAAGAATATATTTCAGGATAATCGTAAATATTCGCAATATTTAGTTTTCCAATTTTATTTTGTAGTTTTCTATAAAAGACTTTTATTTTCAAACCTTCTTAGATGTACAATAAATGTGAATAAAATCGTCTGCAAAGTCACAGGTCTGTGCTACTATGAATAATTTTATTACTCATGATTTTATATTGATAAATTGTTTGTTCTTGTAAATTTCACATAATACAAAATTGACTTGAATTAACGTGTTATTTTTTTCGTTTCATATTCATCCTGTATAACTATCTAGTCAAGATTAGCGCTGTTGCCAAATATCACCAAAATCATAAGTGTATAATAGGAAATTTTCGGAGATACAACACATCAAAAACTTAAACTTAAAAAAACGGAACGATGAATCGATTTGAATTTTTATACACATTTTTTGGGTTTATTTTATAATATAATACTTTTTCATTGAAATCTTTCAGAAAGTTTAAGCGAAAAAAAATGTGGTGAAATAATACATTCGCTCTATCTCTCCTATGTAAAAAATATAAATATATATATATATATATTGATTACAAAACGGTGGATCATATTGAAACTTTGCTATAGGAAAGAAGGCATTCTTAACCATATAAAACTTAAATTTAAAAGAAATCTCTCGAATTTACGCGATAACTACCTTAAGGACTGATAAATCTCTCTTCATTTGTCCAAGATCTGATCTCATTTTCCTGCTAGCAAGAAAAAAGAAACAAGACAAAGGGAGATAATTGCTAGGCTTGTTGAGCATGCGCAAATGCGCATTTTGGTTTGGAAAGCTGACGAAAATTGACACAGTGTGTATGAAGAATTTCCATCTTTTCTTATTTGATGCTTCGTGGTCATGATAATATCCACAGCACACTGGGGACTGGGGACGGTTTTATTTCAATCGCTCGATACAAATATAATTATTATGTATCTTAATAAGCCAATGCGAAGCCTGTACAGGCGGCTAGCTGATTCATAAAGTCCTCATTAAAATGACTTCATTGTCAATCTTTTTGGATTAGATTGAAGTAATACCCATATGATTCTAATTATTATTTATATTCCTTTTATTTAATATTATCAAAATTGAAGATACTCAATAGCTGATTGTCTAATTAATACTTATTTTACCATTTGGCAACAATTTAACGGTTCCAATATTACGAGCTCATCTTTGACGTTCACCAGCTGCAGTGAACTAAACTTTACCACAAATCCGGTGATAAATCATTATGAAAATGAAATTAAACATTTAAGAGTTTTTCCGTTTCAATATATCTACCTTTGGCAGTTACACATACATATATTATACGCAACTACAAAACGTGATGAACCCAACAATGAAAAAAATGCATTTAAATCATCTCTTTTAAAACCGCCAGTGTGGTCAAAACAATATTAACAATCATTTTAATAGAGCATTGTCTCTTACCCAAGCATGACAGAGCTCATTACTGAGAGACAAGTTTCTCGCGCGTAAAGTCTGTCCGTTGCAGCTTGGATGAATGGACGTGTTATGTATTATTATTATACATATATACATACACGAATACGCGGAATTGTCGAGGTCAGTCGAAGAATTTCTTAGTTCAAGAAAAAAAATTAAAATGCATTCTTGTTATGAATATTTGCACGTTATAACATTGTAGGGTTTCAATGTTGGTCAAGTAATTCGTTCTAGATGATTATTTAATTATTGATTACAATAATGTTATTTTTAACAAACTCTAAGTCGTCTCCACAATTTTATTTATTCAAATGATATTAAGGGGGTGTAAGACATGTTTCGAGACTTTAAAGACCCATTATCAATTAATTGGTTCTATAATAAAATTACTGGAATGAATAAATTACAGGTAATAACTACAAAATGGTTACTCAAGTGGAGAAGAAATTTTTTTTCTGACATCACAAAACGCGGGGAAGAATAAAATTATACTTGATTCTGAATTTTAAAAAACAACAACTTAACTTACATTCTGGAAAAAAAATAATCTAATAACAAATAAAAAATAAAAATTAAATGACATCGAGCTTTTGGTTTGTAAGGGGTTTTAGCTTTCGCATTTTTCAGATCTCTGAGCAGAAGCTGAAGAGATTCCTAGATTTTCGAAGGATCTTTATTAATCTTGTGTATGCTTGTGGTTTCGTGGGTTTGCTATGAATCGTCGTAGGTTCCTTAAAATAATAATTATAAACGTAAACTTAAGAGACCTATATCAATTGATGCATTTTCTCTTTTTTCTTAAACATGAGAAAATCCTCTTATAAACAAGAATAGTGCAGTATTTCATTGAAATTCTATCAAGGAAACCAATGACAACAAACTGTTAAGCATCTTGATATGTTCTTATATACTCGACAATCTAATTAATTTTATCATGTTTCTGACCTTTTCGCAGATTTTGTACGCCACTGGGACAATGTGCGTGCGTTACTCCCTTAAGGCGGATTTATAATACATAAAATGTGATACTTTACTCCGTATAGTAGCTAGATGTATATAGAATTACATTGTCCTTTTACACAACATCACCAATGGAATATCTTACACGAAATACTGAAATTAATATTCGGGCGGTACAAACTGTTAATATCTCCTAAGTAAAAATATGACATTCTGATAAACAAAGAAAAGTATATTAGAGGCAAATTAGAATGTTTAATTGAAAAATTTATATGGTATTCATAAACAACCACAGAATTGTTTAGAGCAGCAACACAGAGCTAGGATGGTCGCCAATATTCAAAACGAATAACCACTTGAAGAAAAAACGTTTTGGAGAAGAGGGAAACTTATTGATAGGAGCACCGTAAGCTCCGGTGAAGTAATGTATAAAAGTATATAATATGGAATGAAGAATATGAAGCTCATAGGGAACAATGTTCCTCAACTTGAGATCCGAACCAATGCCGATAATTGATTTAGGCTGATCAAACATATTCCCATTCAAATATGTGTGTTGATATTTAAACTAACTATTATTAAAAAAAACAAGTTTTCCTTATTTTGGAAGGTTCATAAAATATTTTCTTTCAAAAGAGTTCCATAGCACATAAAATGAATTTCAGCCACGTGGAAAAGTAGAATCTTGGGTACTGAGTTTCTCCAATTGTATAAAAATAAATTGAAAAAAAAAGTACTTTCAAGTTATTTCGCATCTAAATGATGGATCATCTATCCCTTTTAATATATGAAAGTACTCTAGCTATTAAATTACCAATTTTTAATTTTACTTAATTTTTTGGAATATACAATTCATGTAATTTTCAATCTTTTGATATCAAATAATTTGCTCAAAGAGTAATAAGTTATGTTAATGATGGAAAAATCATTCAGGAAGAATGATCTTATTTATTAATGGACTAGGTACTGATTTTATTGTTTTTGGGGTGAGTTTACAACGGTGGGTCGACGTCAACAACTATCAGCAGGTATATATAGTCGTTATGCATTAATTAAAAAAACAGAATATTATGTCACAAAAGAATTTAGTTAAAATGTTTGACATACCTAAGTATTTGAACATATAGAAGTATAATATGTATAAATATTCTTTTCGAAAAATTTCATCGACGTTATTAGTTGATGCACTGAAAAATACAAAATAATATTAATTCTATTTGAAGTTGTGCAGTTGCAATTAGATAGTAAACTTTTGGAACCAACTTCACAATTACCAGTACCAATAGAATTTAGGTATATTATTCAGTTTCAGTTTCAGTGCACCAACTAACGTCGGTCCAATTTTTTGTAATAAATATTAATTCAACACATTTGAGTGTAACATTAGTCACTAAAATAGTTGAATGTTCACTTATTACCCATGTATATTCTTTGCTTGCACTTGTTACGAATATTATTTAAAGATTCCAAAAAATCGCGGCGGAAATAGACCTATTTCAAACGTTACCACTGCTGTAGCTCAAGAACCGTAACACTATGGATACAATTTTTAGAGTAAATATTGTTAGAAATAATTTGATCTTGAATTAATCATTCTCAGATTTTCAATTTTCGAAAGAGATTGCCCCTTCCACATACCGAAAATACAGATTTCAAATTTTAACATCGATGAAACTCACAAACCGCATGTTTTTTTAAAAAAATGTTCAATTTAAACGTGTTCGGATATTTTCTTATCTTTAATTCTGCCATCTCGGATTTACGATTTTTTAGAAAAATTGCCATCTCTACCCCCTTCGGGGCGGTATTCAGAGGGAAGAAGATTTCGGATTTGAGTTTTTATGAATATGGGACCATTTCTCAAATCTCCTCTCTCAAATAAAACAAAAATGATCAAAATTAGAGCACGTTTACTATTCAAAAGTCGCGAGCAAATATAAAAAAAGCATGCAGACATACAGTCGAATTGTATACTTCCCCCACTGAGGTTCGTCGGTCAATAAAAAAATTAAATAAGAAAACATAAATAATATACCTCTACAAGAAAGCTAAATAATTTATATCATTAGAATAAACTCAAATCAATTGGCACATTAAACGAGGACAAAAGCCTACTACTACCATAAAGTTTATACACATCTCTCTCACTCTATATCTCGCCTTGCCAAAACGTCATTATATAATAATCTCCTAGCGGTTATCATAATAATTATCAGCGAAAAACCTTTTCCCCCTTTCTCTTTCTCTCTCTCTATCACATCACACAAACTTCTATGCGGAACGCAAGAGCTCAAACAAAGAACTTGGGGGGTGTAGGGCGGACCAGAAAATTGAATTCGCTTTTCATTATATTTACCGAATCAATAAGCTAACACAAGACCGGTGGCAGAGTATAGAGAATCAACGCAACGCAACCAACGTACGGACGGACGTACGGACAGACGGTATGAACGGGTGAGATGGATGTACGTACCTACGTACATCTTTTCACGTACCGTTACCGTTAGGAAATGCCCCTCGGTGGTGAGGTTTCCCCACACTTTTCATGGAGAAACGATTTTGTGTTGTGTCGGCATGGAAAATCATGAATGAGCGCTTTGATTCTGAGACAAAAGCGAAAGGGAAGGGAGAATAACACACTGGAAGAGTATCATCACCACCACGAACCTATCACAAGTCCAACAAATTATGAATTAATAAATTATACAACAACATGAGAGAGGTATAAATTATAAATAATATTTTATATAGCCTACCGGAATGTAAGGAACACGGTGTACGCTTTTATCTTCATTATTTTGCAAAAGGAAAAGGAAGCTTAAAAGCTAGAGCTAAAAAAGGAATGATAGATTAGTGTTGAAATAGAGGCGATAGAAAGTGATTTGGAAAAGTATTTACTTTATGAACCAATGAGAGTTCATATTGATTCGGAAATCGCCATTTTCAAACTATTTGTCAGATCACGCTAATCGAAGAAATTTTCAATTTACCTTTTTCTGTATAATTATTTTAAAGAAATCCATAGTAAGTTGAAATTAAAACATTATAATAAATTTTCTAATATTTTGTTTTTCTCAAATGCTAGTATTAACTAAATTCTACGATGCTAAGTGCCTACCTAAATAATAAGGATGGTTAACATAACTCTTAATCACTACAGTAAGGGACTGGACATTCTGATCATTGTGGAGATTACCCGAATGTTCAAGTTCACCTATTTATTTCTAATGAATTCAATTTTACCTTTTTTCCGGTACCTATGTAAGATTCTGAAATGGCAAATTACAATCAATATACGGCGATCAGGCAAGCAGACAACAACAACTTATTCTAGAAGCCGATTCATCTAGAGACGTTATACAGTGCGTTCATAAAGTATAGGAATGCTTCAATATATCCTAAAATATTAACATATAGAGAAAAAGCTCTGGCAAATCGATTTTTTATTCAGCTTTTCTACTTTTTGCAGTTAGATTGATAACTTTTGGTAACCAACTTCACAAGTCCAGCACCAATAGAATTAATATTATTTCGTATTTTTCAGTGCACCAACTAAACGTCGGTCTAATTTTTTGTAAAAAATGTTTATTTCACACTTTTGAGTCTAACATTAGTCACGTAGATCGTTGAACGTTCACTAATACCTCGCTAATACTAAAGAAGATAGTACTTATACTATTACCCACTTATGTTCTTGGCTTGTACTTGTTATCATGAAGAGATCTGAGAACATCGCTGATGAAATACGCAGTATTTTAAATTTAACCATTTTACCACCGCTGTAACTCGAAAACCGTAACTCTAAGAAAAAATGTTCACTTTAAACGTTTCCGGATATTGTCTTATCCATAATTCTGGCATTTCAGATTTTCGATTTTCGAGAAAATTAATTTACCCTCTCCACCGCCTTCTGGGGCGGTCTTCGGGGGGAGTTTTTACGAATATAGGACCATTTTACTAGTACGTTTACTATATACAACGCGCGTACAAACCAAAAAAAGCAGACAGTCGAATTATATACCTCGTCCGTTCTGGGTTCGTCGGTCAAAAAAAATAATGATGACGTCATAATTTGGAAGGTGGAGGGGGTAAAATAATACTGTTCGCATTAAAAAGGAGAAAATCAAAATCAAAAATCGACCTGTGAGAGCTTTTTCTCTCTATGTTAATATGTTAAAAGATATTGAAGCGTCTCCTTACTTTATGAATGTAGTGTATGTACGTTTCAGTTCTACTGATATAAGTGATTTTCGCTTCAATTTATAGATTACTGACGATGGCGCCCCCTGCATTCGTTCTATATAATATATATCTTATTTGCTGCTATTAACAAGGTATCTATCTGGTGCAACAGGTAAGCAACAGCCTTACCTTACAAAACAAAAAAAGAAAACTTGTCACATACAGACAGACAAATAGTTGGAAACTCCTGGAACGTAAACATCTTGTGAGAACCGGAAACTAAAAATTTCACACGTTTCAATACTTTCCTTACATAGCTTCTTGGGGTGGAGATGGGAAAATACTTATTTTATTTTAGTCTTTCAATCTTAAAAATTAAATATACGTCAAAAGCAGACTTTTCTTAAATCGTCCCAATTGTAACAACTTTCCACTGTAATGTTGAAACTACCTAGGACTGCAAATAGCTGAGAGCAATGATGTTTATAATTATTATTATTGTTCTTTGGGTATCTCATACTTCTTAATATCAAATGAATGTATCTGAATCTACGATGGCAATTATAAAATACAAATCATTGAGCGTACATCAATTCAGGCAATTACTCGTGTAGATAACAATTATGAGTCCTCATATTAATTTAATTAGAAGAAAATATTGCCATGATCTTTAATCTTATAAAAGAATACCTACGAAGGAAGGGAATTTTATACAGAAGAAACCAACGAATGAATATTTAATAGTAGTAGAAAATTATTCAATGATGTATGAAGACTAAACAAAAGAACACAAAAAAAAATTCTCAACAAAAAAGAAGATCCAAAATCCTTTTTCAAGCAAATAATCAATTTCTCTAATGTATTAAGGAATTATTCAAGAATTTATTTGTTACCGGTTGCAATCCAATTCGTTTAACAGCTTATTATATACATTTTATATCGCTCAATTCTTGGTTTGATGTGTCAAATTACAAAATTAGAACTAATTAGAATGTGTTTATTTACCTGTTATACTTGGTTGTTATATTTGATGTCATATTCCCATATACTGTATTTATATGTTGTCAAAGTCAATGTTTTTAAAATATCTAAGTGTAAGAAGGTTACTAAAATACCTTAAGTGATGACGTAGATGCGTTGCTTATTAGGATAGACCGTAACAAGTTTTATGTGGAAACTTGAGTGATTTCAAATATAGAGCTAAAAGTGTGTAGGTACCTGGTCCAAATCCATAACTGAAAGCCCCATATTTTTCTCTTAGCAGATTACTCTGAGAAACTTAATAATATAATAAATATACAAATTTCCACTTATTAGTATGACATTAATCAAAAGGTTTTAATATCCAGCCCGTCACGGAATAGAAGGGGTGCTTCAATGTATGAAAGCTTGAAATGGGAGGAGTTATATTTCTATTTATTCTGCAATTATGCAATTGCTATGCTATGAGCACACACCCTCAAAAACTCCACCCATTGCAAACTCTCATTGGCACAGAAAGTCCCCTTCTCCTAAATTATTTCACGTAGGTACACCACTTTTGTATTCAAGTGTATACCAGTTTTTTTTTTGGGTGAAAGTGATCACCCGAAATGAATCAAAAAGCCCTCTTAGCGGGATTATCCCTAATGAATACCATTTGGAATGATCTGCATAGAGAATGTTCTATTCTAATTTTGCGTAATTTAAATTCACCTTCCCCCTAAAGCATCATCCCAGCTACACAATACAGCAGCGCCTTATTGTTCTATAGTATACCAATCTGTGTTTGCGTTAACAATAATTAGAGAGTATCAATTATCTAAACATAGCCTCAGAAATTCATTTGATATTACACTGACTTATATTACAATAACAGGTAAAAATGAACATATAAATTCACAATACAACTCTAAAATATAAGAAATAATTATTATCAGTAAACAAATAATTATATCCTTTTGACTAAATATTCATTACGATTACAAGATTAAGGATTCACATCTTGAAAAAATATCTCTAAAATACGAAATTAAATACTTATTTTGAATTCGATAGAGAATTTTGTTAAAGAAATATTTCACTTCTTAATATAGAAAAGTCTTAATAAAGATTGCTTTTTAAACTTCATATTTTTAGTATTTGTTTTCTAATAGAGTGCGTTTCACACTGAAAATGCAGTGCGGCCGGGTTTAGGCAATGTATTAAGACTGAAAAACGATACACAGTGTTGCCGTTCTTTAATTTCTTAAAAATTATTCAAATATTTACAAAACTGTTTAAATGATGATATAAGAATGAGACGTTATAAACGAATAGTATTTGGTGAAAAATGTTTGTTGAGTTCCGTACTTTCAATGAGAAGAAAAGGGAATGAATAGAAATTACAAAAACAAAATCGAGTCTATCTATGATGTATCAAATCAAAAACAAATATACATTTGAAGAATAGATGTTTTTATATTCAATTCAAAAAAAAGAAGAAAAATATAATGGTCCCGTTAAGCGAAATAAGAATATTATTCGAAATTCCAACATACATATCATTTGACTAGTTTTTCAAGATAATAAGCAAACCGACAAACTACATTTATGAGCGAATTTCAATTCATTTGTCTTTCAGTAATTCTAGAACACGCATTAAGTCATGATATTAAGGAACAAATAAACGGGACCAATACATAGACAAACCTCATTCTGATGTAATCGTATGTTATTATTTTAAAAGAAACTGACGTTCATTCATAAAGGCTTAGAATGTGTCATATTTGTTCAAGTGGGTACTTGTTTGGAGAAAAGTGTTAAAACAAATTATGCAAAATATGTGGACACAGGTACTAAAAAGACCATTAAAACAATACAAAAATGGTACAGATGAGTCAGTAAAGTGGATTTTTGCCATTTCTCATTATAATGATCCCACAATTCAATGCTGTCACACTGAATTTCAATTTTAGTTATTTTTCTAACTCTATAGACAAAAATGTGATGAACGATAGATACTTTGGTTTCCGATCACTGACTATAAGCTTCAAGTACCTACTTTGCTGTAAACGTTACCGAAAACTATTGTTTGCATATCAAAATCAAACAAACAATATCGGTGCGACCCTCCATGTCCACACTATGTGTTTTACCTAACCTAGAGTTTAACATAGGTAAGTTACTGTGATACCTACGTCGGTCACGATATTATGGTGTACGAATGATATAATTTGAAATAAAATTCTGAAAGTTACAACATTCAAGTTTGTTCATAGCAGAATTGCTTCACTCAAAATCTGGGCATTCAATATAAATAGGGATCCCTAGGGATCAGTTGGTGGTTGACATAATGATTCAGAATCTAATAGAAGCAGCTGTATTTTAAGCATCAAACTAGCTAGTACCGAACTCAGATTCGATTATAAATACGGCTGTTAAAGATTATTTTACAGTTATTAATAATCAGATAATTCAGATCTACACTGAAATATCATATTTTTCATAAGAGTGTCTGTCTTTAAAGGGTTTGGCCACAATCAACTGATGAAGCGTCACTCAAAAAGTTGAAAGAAGTGGGTAGCCTCTATTCTGGCCTCGATATAGCACGATGGAAAACTTCTAGTGAAAGAAAACTGCTGTCGCTAAAAAAAGTCTATTTCAACTTTATTATTCTGAAAAAAAAATGCGTGCAATCAGGGATCCAACGATGAAGTGAATGTTTTGTTGCAGAATATTAGGAAGGGAAAAGCATCGGTTTTTCTCAAAAGGACACCGCTTTTTCTCAACTTGCTATAAGAGAAGGAGTTGACGAATGAACAGCCAAAGGGTCAACGGAACTGCGGTTTCCAAGAAATGGAAATTGAATATTTTCGTTGCTTTCATGTGAATTGTTAAAGAAATTCATTGTTGATTTGCTACAATGTTATGATAGACAAAATGAATTGGAATTTGGAATCATCATATCTATTAAATTAAAATATAACAAAGCAGATATTGACAATTGGAAATGACACAATTTTACTCATTACGAAATTTCTCAGATGCATAAGAATTAAAAAATACATACAGCGTTGATATCTATTTTTATCAGAAATACATTTTTTCTATTTTTGGATAATTTCCTGTATAACAATCAGATCTAGGAGGTCGTAAGTAACAGACAGATTTCAATTTTCAACAATTCTAAACCAGTTTTGTCAAAAATTTGTAAATTATGCTCATAAGATCAAACAATTCAATCAAAATAACGAACAAGCTTTCCAATGGAAAATTCAAACATAAATGAAGCATATTTTGAATATATATACCTAAATGTAACGTTCAGGTAAATAATGTCTTGATTTAAACATTTGTGAACAATATCGTTACTCTTCGAATATTCATCTTACAAAATTACGTCTCGAATATAAATAGAATCTAAAATGATATCGACGTCGCACTTGTTTCATTCTATTATGCAATGAGTGAAAAACTATGTATCTTCATTGTATTTTATGTGCGGACTCGGGTTGGAAATTCCCCTCCTCGTATTTGACCTCACCTAATTCGATATCAACTGAAAAGTTCATAGTTATGGACCTCGAAGGTTACATTGCTGGTTTTTATTACAGTTAATCGATAGAGGATAGACATTTTATACTCGAAGGACTATTTAAAATGGAAAAGAGAACATAGCCTTCATCTCGAGATTTGAACATTAAGTGTGCTGTAGAGCCGATAACATTAAGATAGATGTATATGTATATATAAGAAAATGGCAGTGTTAAAAATCCGTTTCTGAAAAGCCCGGAAAAGGGGTGTTCATGGGCCGGTGGTGGCGGTTGAGTAGATAGGAGTCGGGAGGAGGGTGGGGGTTGGTTGGACTTTGGACTCTGCTGCTGCTCCCAGTTAAGTAGTAGACGCTGCTGTCCATTCGATTGGGCGTTTGCTATTAAATGCCATCCAACACCACCATACGGCCGCCCACCCTTCGTGCAATATGGAAATAGACAGAGAACGGCAGCGTCGTCGTCGTGGAAAGTTCGCCGGTCATTCAAATAGGGGCAGTGATCGTTAAAGAGGCAATGCCATTTCGTTCTAATAATTTACGACTCTCTCACTCTACTAGAATAAATTGCTTTTGGTGATTTTCTCTAGAAGAATCTCCAAATGCTTTGTTTTATTGATTTTATAATAACTGAGATACGACCATTGACGAAAAACTAATGATAATAATAATAATAATAATAATAATGAGAAGAGAGAGGATCATCCACGGGAACCAAAATGTCTATACTGTAAATTTTTACCCGATACTTCCCGGGCAAACAATTTGGTAGAATATGATATGAAAACATAGAGTCATAAAAAGTCTTGAGTATGGAACCCTTCTACCTCACAGTCCTACTCGCACGTAGAAACAGTCCGAACACAAATCCAGATCCATCCAAAGATATGCACCAAGAGTAGAACACTATGAGATTTTCCGGTATGGAACCCTCCACCTTTAAGTCCCATTCGCCCTGATAGACTCGCACAAAACAGCCCAGTGACATACTATACACAAATACTTATAGCGGAAAATCCAAGAAAATTCAGGTATAGAGCTCAGAGATACTTTCTAGTTATTACAGGTATGGAACTCTCCACCTAGGAAGTCCAGTCATAATTACAGCCACTACCGAGTCATTCTAATAACACTTTACATAAATACATGGTAAAAATACCATCAAAATCCAGCCATAGAGTTCAGAAATATACAATAGACATTCAGGTACGGAACCCATCACATAGAGTCCCAAAGGCACAGACAGTACGACAGTGCTTTTCCTTAAGTTATGATAAACATGTCTGCAAAGTTTGATTGATACGTTCTTTTTTAATATAGATTTTTATAAATAACTTAAATAAGGTTATGAAGAAATGCAGACAGTCGAATTTGTATACCTCCTCCGTTTGGGAAATCCGTCAAAAAGCAAACATTTGAATTGTATACCTACTTGCTTCGTTCTGGCGAAGTAAGTCAAAATTTATGGATTATCAAGATACATCTACCAAAATATTGTTACTCTAAAGCTAAAGGAACTAAAATAAACATTTCTCTCGGAAACTCGTTAAGATATCAGGTTAAAATAATTGTCTAAATTGATGACAAGGGAATAAGGTATCTTCATTCCATGTTTCTTCATCAGTTATTGCGTGATGCGCCGTTGCAGGTACAGATATACTAAAATTCTACAACTTGTTGTTTTTGGTGACCGTCGCAGTAAAATGTAATAGCAAAAAGAATTTTTGAAAATATTTCATGTATAGTAGGTAAGTAGTATTCCAATCTCGTCAAATATTTCTACTATGTCCGAAATGTATCTTGTTAATTAATTATCTGAGCTACAGAGTAGCTTAATTGCGAAAAATTGTACAGAATTCAGATAGATACACAATGTTGTCTGGAAAGATAATTTAATGTAACTTCCAACATTTTTATATTAAAAAAAGACACATAAAATCAAAACTTGAATTATTTTTGATACAAATATATTGTGTTTATCCCTGAATTATGAAAAATTTTGTCATTCAAGTTATTCTGTTGATCAGATATTTACTACTACATTCAAATCTGATTTGGGAAGCTCTATATACCTACCTAAATATCTGGCAAAATAAGAACTTTTATATCGAATAGATAAAAAAAATATACGGTTTGGATCGCTCTGTACACACTTATTATTTATGGAGAAATGCGCTTCAAACAAACGGAGATCAACGGGTCAGATGGATTTTCTTCAAAAAGTTTGCCTAATAATTTGTTATTTCAAAAAGAACGCCCTATGTACTATTACATTTCTAGATTCTTTGTTCAATTCTAAAAAATATTTCTAGTATATTCTATATTATATACCTAACCATTTTTAACCTATTTCAAATTTAATGGGAAAAATGACGTTTGTGGTCTATACCTGACTATATTTTTGACCGACGAGCCCCGAACGGAGGTGGTATACAATTCGACTGTCTGCTTTATTTTTTGAGAAAACCAGAATTATTTAATTTGGGTTTGTTTGCTTGTCAACCTTATTCTAGGTTGAGTTTGTACTATTTGTTCGATATTTGGATAATTATCAGGTTGATCAAAATAAGAATAACATTTAAACAAATATCAAAAAGTCCTGATGGATACCCCCTATTTTTATAATCATATCGTATAGAATAATGAAAATAAGGGTAATTTTGTATAAGAATAGGGAGGTTTTAAGCCACTTAACTTGAGCATCATACTTTAAATCCCTTTATCCGCTTTTAAAGTTAATACAGTACGCTTATAACGTATTTCAAAAATGAGTTTTTAAGCCATCCCATTCTTCCGCTATTTACGTGACATGTGATTATTACACAAAAAAACAACTTGCCCTTTAATAAACGAAAAAAGAACGCACAACCAAAAAGCACGAAGAAACAAGAAGGTACCATAAAGTAAAAATATACAATATACCAGAGGCAAACATACAGACCAGAGAAAACATCTACTACAAAAGATAGATTAGGTATAAGACTTAAATCTGACGAACGGTAGCCAGTAGCCATATCTGATGTTGCTATAGCATTTAATTTCATAAATGTTTTCATTTTATATTTAAAAATAGTGAAATCTACAGATTTACTCAAATCTTCTAAATTTTACATGTATGATAAAACTTGAATATAAATTTTCTACAGGTGGCGTCATGGCAAAATCTATTTCCTTTATTAAGGGAAAGTTATTTCAACTTTAATAACGTAAAGTAATATCGTTTAATAACGTTTTCCCTTATTTCAGCACTATTGCGCATGCGTTTTATAACGGATAAAGTATATTGGTGTTCAAATAGGTGGTTTAAAATCTCCCTAATGTCTACAATGTTATATCTCTTATTTATGTAAGAACTCTACATAGCTTTTAAGTTGTGTTGGAGTAGGTCATGATTGCATAAGAAACGTATAAAAATGTCAAATAAGTCAAACAAATGAAACTTAAATCTAAATATAATATTTGTTATTTCCAATAGTTAATAATGCCAACACGATTAAATTATACAATTAGATTATTTCAATTTATTTACCACTGTTTCCATGAAATCCTTTAAATTGATGAGAGTGTTAGATAACCCTACCACTTTCATTGTAAATATTTTTGAATATGTGGTAAAATATCCAAAAATTGTTATTTCAATATTGGAATAATAAAAAGAATTATTTTAACATTAGCTAATATGAGAAATGTATTACATTTTATAGAAATAACTCTATAACATTTCATAGATAATAAATAAATTTATATCATCTATGTATTTGTATAATATAATCAACGAATTATATTTATTGAAAAATAGGAACAAATAATAATTATGTATTAGTCAGCAAGCGTACAATTTGAGATAATATGTCGAAAGCGGTCCCACATTCATAAAAATATTTTAGCCGAGTTGTCAAATTCGACTCATTGATACTTTTCCATGTATAAATCGATGCAGTTCCCGGAGGGACATCGTGTATAGATAAAAGTTTCATGTCTTTTTCCACCTGTCTAGCATTTGGATTTGATTTTTTTAACAATACTATTACTCATACTAATATATAATATATATAATTTTTGTCCTAAACGTTGGAACGGTAAAAATGAACTTAAATACATATTTTCTACAATGTCTACTTGAAACTTTCTTCTTGTAGGTAATATTTTTTGATATAGTCCGGAATTGTCTAAGATCTCCCATTTTTTCCGAGATACTAACTGTCTGTTATAAAAAACAATAATCCATTTGGTTCCAATATTCTTTTGTATCTCCAGCCGTTATCAAGATATTAAAGAATGTTTGTTCGCTCGTTTATCGTTCATACCTCGTCGATAATTATTTTTTCCTTATAGCATCCAAAATTTTACCAACTTATTTCGATTAGTTTATTCAAAGCAACATCGCATGTTCTAGTTTTTTCTTCTGTGCCATGTCAATGTAGTATTATACAAAGAGCTATTAGTACAAGTCTATAAAAAATATAATTCAGTCTACCAACCGCAGTTGATTCGTCTGTTCAAAAACTTTTGTGATTTAGAAATAACAATAATATGAACAAAAAAAAACTAGAGGCCTCGCGACCAGTGAAAAGGTGAATTCTATGAAAATATAAAGCAGATTTATCACACTCTAATGGACTTCCATGTAGTTTATGCTCGATTAATTATTCATACGATGTTTGAAGGTCCTTATTGACATTAATTCTTAGATAATAACAATTTGCAAAAAATGGATATAAAGTTCGTCGTTTACATTTTGTGGCGGCAGGTCGACTAACATCTACATTGTGAAATATTTAAAAATACAGACAACATTCTAGAAATAAATTTAGTTATGTTCTAAACATTTACTATTGGAATTCGGTCATCCTAAATAGGAATCGGAAGAATTTATTATCTTGATGTTATAAATTTCGTGGTTTATAAAAGCAGTTATTGATAATGAGTATATCAAAATTGATTAGATTAGATTCTAGAAAAAAAGTAGCATTAATTAATCAAGTGAATTTGGTTCTTTAATTATAATTTCGCTACAGTTTTTCTATAAACTATGATTCAAGCTCCATATCCTGTATTTTTTGACAAGAATATCCATTATGTTGGCAAAATAATATTGAAATTAATGTACTCGATATCAATTTCGAAGCTTCCAAACTGATTTTTCCATATTACCTACCCAGTAAATTTCATTATTCATAGCCATGAACTGCAACTGAAACTTTTGAAATACATATTTACAAAGCAAGGTTATAAGTTTTTTAATATACACATTTATAATTTAGTATTTAGATCTCATTTTACATTATAGTCTATAGTATTGAAAAGAGAGTGCTTTAAATAAATCATATTATTATAAATAATTTTATATCAAACCCTATCAACTGAAAATAACGAACATATTTTCTATGTAAAATATTGACTAGAATATAAAATACATAGTTAAATAAATATAATAAATAATATGGAATATCCTATGCTTTTACAAGTACTAACAAATTCAAATTCCAATACTTAGCCCCTTTGAAAGTGATAGCCTTTATAATAACTGAATAGTTACATTCCTTAATAAGAATTTCATGTACTGAAAAAAATCTGAATAAGTTTTTAGAAATTAGATACATAATATAATATATAATTTTAATGTACAGCATTTGTGGGTAACTATTAGACTATTCTATTCTATTCTAGACAAAACAGGCACGTAAAGAATCCTCAAATTGACACAAAAATGATAAACTCAGAATATTAAGTATAAAATTTGAAGAAAAACTTATAAAGCCTGAAAACCATCGAAGAAAATTTGTCAACTTTTGTATTGTTAACCTAATTGAGAACAAATTAATATCGAAAGTGGCGTTTTTGGAAATAATTATCACATAAATAAATACGCTTGAGCAGATATTCGATAAATTTATAGATTTAGGTATATAACAAAGTATACTTAGGGAATAACCAGAAAACAGTTGACACATATTAGTGAGGTTAACTGCAGGAACTACAAATACAAAAAAAAGAAAGCTGACTTAAAAGTTTCTCAAAGTCAAAATACATAGAAAAGGACAACATATCTAGCTAGAGCTTTTTCTGTTAATTGGATTATCTTAATTCGTTGTGTACAGATTTGAAAATGTATGAATGAATTACAGAACTCTTGTTCCCAAAGACTGTTCGAAAAAAAATCAAAAAAAACTATTCAAACGAATTCAAATGTTTTCATAAATTTGACCAAACCGGGTATCCGGTATAGAAACCGAACCGGCCGGATTCTGTTCCTTGGTTAGGTTAGCTGTAATTCCATAGCTATCATGAAGAAAATGTACCCAAATGAAGGTTGGGGAAACAAAGTTCCGTTGAAATACGTCCAGCTGAAGTAACAGACACAAATACATTTTGAAAAGTGGATATAACAACATATGGTTACAAAAAAAAGATGACATTCAAATCAGAGCTTTTCTTCTGAAAGTCGATTCGAACATCGATTCTCTATTAGAATGGGAACTCCATTCACCAAAAACTTTATTTCAGCACAAATCAATCGAAAATTAATGTTCAAAATCCAGGTTTCATTTAAATGCTCTCAAAAGAAGGAAACAATTTACTATATTATATAATTTATAATGAAATAAAATCCGAGGTAAATCTCGCGTCAAGCTTTTATATCATAAACTGTATAATGTAATAAATTGATAGGAATGATTTAACTTTTTTTTCTTTTGAGAGAATTTAAGTAGAAGCTTCTTTTAAAACACGTTTTTTAATATAAATTATTTTTTAGTTCCTATTGTTCTCAGCAAATCCATTTCATTTTATATGTTATATTATAGGTACCCATATCGTGATAGTAGAAATAAAAATCTTGTTCGTCATTTTGCTGCGTCCACCATATTGAACTTGGTGTGACATCATTTAATTTTTAGTCTTCTTCTCAGCAAACCCTTTGATTGATCTTTGAGAATCCGCCATAATGCATTGTTATCCGAACTAAACGTGTATATACAAAATTTCAGCTCAATCGGTTGAGAATAACTACTTTAAAATTCAGTTGCAAGATTTGACCCGAAGAAACATAGGTTGCAAGTTAAACGAAAGTTTTTAAAGATCTCTATCTCTTTCTGAAATATATCCAGCCGTATTCATAAACAAATCTTAGTTCGATACTAGTTTAGTGTGATTCTAGAACTGTCAAGATTAATATTATCGTTACCATAGTAACTGTCAGACAAACTAAACTATTAGCGAACTAAGATTATGATGAATACTGCTGATTATGTTTATCAATGACGGCTCGATTCAGAACTGGATGCATTCGGAAGTAAATAAGGAGTTAGATTCAAAAAAGAAAGATCATTTTATAAGATTAATCTTAACCAGAAAATGAATTGAACCATCTAGAAAAAATTAATAATAATAATTAGGTACAAGAAAACGCACTTACTTTAAATACAAGATAAGCCACAGTTAACATATAATCCGATCGCAGATAATTACGCAAACGTAATAAAACTAAAAATAAATAGATTTAACAAGGAACAACAACGCTATGACTACAAGAACTGAACTCATCCTACCTCTTTTAGAGCAAATTCTGAACAAGTATGTTATCTAAACAAGAGAGCTCAAATAATTATTTTTTTATTAACATTTTCTAGCACTCCTAAAGATTTAAAATAAATATGTTATAAGCAGCTTTATCATGAATAAAAAAAACATTTAGATAAAGTATGAAAGAATGCAATGCAAAAACTCTATTGATAGATATTGGTTTAATAGGAGCAGTCCTATTAAATATTCAATTGTATATTTCAATATTAATTAATCGACTTTATGTGCTGCTGAAAAGTTTCTATCGACAACATAAAGTCGTCGTCTGCTGTTCGTCCTTTTTGCCGACAATAATTATATCAAGCGATAGCATATTTTTAATGTATGCACGGGATAGTACGTGTTCGATTACGTTGCCCGTGAAAAATTGATAGTGATCGATTTTCGTTTGTCTCTTCTCGGTTTCTCCCTCTCTCTTGCTCTTTTGGAATTATTTAAAAGATTAACTGAATCCTTGAATTATTTAGGGCAGAATAACATCAACATTTTGATCGATAAGCCAGAATCTATATTATACACGTAGATAGATGATATACTCGTATCTACTGTTAGGAGTTGTGGCCTGTAAAATCGAAACATGTCAATTTGTTTACCGAATTTCGACAAGTCAGGAAGGATATATATTCGTAGATGCTGGAATGAATTAATGTTGCATAAAGATGTAATATATATGTTCTATGGCCCAATGGAGTTTGCGAAATAGCGAAACTGGGAGATTTTATTTCAGTTCAAGCTCAAGAGACAATATAAAGGGTGGCCCATAATGTACTGACACATTTGGAGGTCTAACAATTTTGCCTCTGAAAAACCTATAGGTAAGTTTTTGGTGTTGTTCGACAGAAAAACTCAAAAATGTTTTGTGTTGCAAAAAATAATACAGGATGCACCAATCTATAAAAAATGTAATCAAAGTCAGAACATAATTAAGTAAAGTTATGTATACAAATCATTTTTTTTTTGAAGCGAAACCATAAGAGATTTTCAATTATCTCGCTATTTATCGTTCTTTTATTGTTGAGAGTTTAATTTAAAATGACGGATCTGTTGCCCTTACTCGGCACCAATTTCGAACAATATTTAATTTTAATTCTCCGTGTAGAAACACAATTTCAAAATGGGTTTGTCAATTAAGAACCAAAGCATTATCTCTGAAGAAGAAACCTGCAGGTAGGCCTATTTCAGTTAGAACTCCTGCAAATATTGCAATCGCAGACAATCTCAAACATTAGTAGTCTCAAGAACTAGCGTGCAAAGAATATTTATTGCATAAACATTTACGTTTTAAACCATATTGGGTTCAACGTGTGCAAGAGCTAAAAGACACTGATTTTGCAACCAGAATTGCATTTTCTAACAATTTTTTAGAGCTTTTAGAATTTAGATTTATTTATGTCCGACGAAGAAAATTTTCATATGTGTGGCTACTTAAACAAACAAAACTCTCGTTAGTGGTTCCGAGAAAACCCGCAAGAAATACAACAAAATCCTCTTCATAACCAAAAAGTTACTGTTTGGTGTGCAGACTCAGCAAAGGGAATTGTGGGACCTTATTTTTTTGAGGATAAAAATGATGAAATTAGCACGGAAAATTCGGGACGTTATGTGAACATGTTGCAAACTTTTTTCAACAAGAGCTGCAGCGTTTTCCTGAAATCATGTGGTTTCAGCAGGACGGCGGCAGATGTTATGTCAAGGTCATGTGACTTGATACCCTACGATTTTTGGTTGTGGGACTATTTAAAATCCAGGATTTACATCAATAATCCTCAAAGTATCGACGAATTAGAAGGAAATATTCGAACAGCAACTCGAAATATTTCTCCAATAATGTTGCATAATGTTATGCGAAATATGGTGTTTAGAGTAGAAGAATGTTCAAGAAGAGAATTTTATCATCTTTTAGATGCAATTTTTAAAAATTAGGCTAGTTATTACATGCTTTCTCGTTTTCGTTTTCATTGTTATTTTTTACTTTGACAATTTTGATAGTTTAGTGCACCCTGTATTTTGTTACAACACAAAAACTTACCAATAAGTTTTTCAGAGGCAAAGTTATTAAACAAAATCGGTCACTAAATTATGGGCCACCCGTTACATTAAAATAAAATACATATGTAAAACACTCTTCTTGGTTCCATCACATTAATTTGCTTATCATATTGAAACATTTCAAACTTGACAAAATATCTAAAAATTTTGACGGATGGCTTGTATGGTGCCTTGAGTCTAGTGAATCATCTGACATCTATCAAGGTAGAACAAACATGACTAGGGACACTAGGCGACTAGTGAAGGCGGAAGGTGCGTAGCTAGTAACGTGGTTGCTTGCATAAAATCTAGAATCTAGAACGTTTAACTTTGAAAGACGTCAGATGAGTCACTAAACTCGGAGCGCTAAGCATGACACCTGTCACTGGGTATATGGACTTTTAATCAAACATAGGGGAAAAAGTGCGTCTGTACAGTTACAAATTAACTACTGATTACTAAGGTTGAAAGTGTGGATGTTAATTCTGGAGTTCTTATAAAAAGTTTACCAGATATACTGACGAGAGCCAAATTATTGGTATGGTGTCAGAAACAGACGAGAAACAGAAGAATGGCTATATAAACACTTCTCCTATATGATTTATGTTAGGTATATCGATAATATCAAGATTTGTATCGATCGAGATTATAAATCCTACAACAAAGACAACGTTCTATAATAATATGCTCACAGTGTCTCTGCCGTGATGATTATTTGAGAATTGTAATTTGTAATAGGCATTAATGATCATATACTCATCTAAAGTAATGACGATGATTATTGAGAAATAAGCTTCATACATAAATTACGTTGAAATTTAACTAAAACCTATATAGGGTGTAGGATAGTCATGAAGTTCTCTATTATTTTATTTAACGAACATACGTAATAACCAATCATATTTGGTAGAAATTGAACCATAGAATTATGACATAATAAATTCAAACATACCTACCATTATCTGGGTCATAGATTTTTTTGCCTACGTTTCTTGGATCATCCACGTTATGAATTATAACGTGGTATTTGAGAATCGATCCGTCCAACTGGGAACATATTACATGACAGACGTGTTAGTATCTTGCAAATACTCTCTTTCCTTGAATAATACATCAGACTGATTGTCTAACAATGAAAACGTTCTAATAAATATTAAATTAACCTAAAAATGCTCCTGCATTATCAATGTCTGAGCAAATACATCCGGAAATGTGTTTTTTTTTTAATTTTATTTCAAGAACAAAATTGTAGCTGGGACATTATCGAATATGTATATGCCTCAAGTATGGCTACTATAAACGTAGTAATAGTCTGAAGATATTTATAATTCAACATTATATGCAATAAGTAATGGTATCGTGGGAAATGTCATAAATTAGATTCAACATGAAAGAGGATGCATACCTACCTGTCATGTTTTACCAAACAATCCAACAAAAAACTTCAAGACCAATTTTCTTGTAATAAGGACGAAAAACTATAAACATTTCAAAGTTATCTATGGAAGTTATATGTCAGAATATTCACTTTGAAAAATATATTAGAATTTGTTTTTTTTATTTGTTTTAAATAATATGTTATACAAGTTTCTATTTGAGTAAGCAATAGAAATGGACGCAGGCCATATCTCCGAAACCAGTATTAATAGAGCTTTCGGGTAAAATTATCTTAAGTGACCAAGAGAAAATGCTGGAAATAAGTTTCGAGTTTCTAAAATGGCAACCCGGGGGCGCTGCAGTCATTACAAATTTAAATATCGAATTTTCTCAAAAAAATCCTAATTAATAGATATCAAATGTTCTCTTTTCTGATTTTCTGTCTTTTTTCTAAAATTTTTTGTCTGAACCATTTTCACCTATCTCAAAAATTAAAGGGGTGAGGGGAGATCAAATATGTTTTTAAACAATTTTTTTTTTGTTTGGTTCCATCGTATGCAATAAACTGTCGTTTGAAATTTTTCTGGAGGAAAGCAGATACGCTGTTAATAGGTCGAAAAAACTCGTATCAAACGACAGAAAGTTCATTCTATTCGGTAGAACCAAACGGGAGTAATGATTTTTTGTTTAAAAACATATTTGACCTACCTCGACTCCTCTCTCACCTTCTCTTGGTCACTTTTACTTAACAAAATTTTACCCGAAAGCTCTACTACTGCTGAATTGCTTTTAGCGAGAGCTAGATGCTTACACTGTGCAAATTCACTTGCGAAAATACACATTTTGTTATAACAGACGGCAGTTCGTAGAGAATTTGTGTAGATCCCAGTTTTGAAAAAACAAAAAGAGATATTCAAAAACCTGAGATTTATTTAATAACGCAAACAAGTATTTGACTTTTCAGATTAATTTCCCAATCATAAAGCAAGAAGTCATAGCAATCGCAATTCAATCTTTAGAAAAAATAATGAGTATTGCTTTTTTTGTTGTTTTAGATGGCAAAGATAAGTTTCTGATTGTTACTGAGATTAAAATATATAGTGATATAAATATATAAATCAAATGCCTCAAATAAAGAGTATTAAAAACGCTATTGTAGATGAAATCACTTCTTATTTATTTACAAATTAAAAGCGTCATGAGGCAGTAGGAAGATAGCTTAAAATAAACAAAGGATTTCAAAATTTGGCACAATTTGGGTTGCCAATAAGACTCTTTGGGGTTATTCAATATACCAAATCATAAATCGATTTATATTATGTATGAATATGTGAATGTGTGTATACATAGTAATGAAATATCAACTTAATTAGAAATCAGAGTTATAGAAACCAAACGGGGGTTCGAAATATTGGAGCACAAATTGAATAATCGATCATTAATTTTCAATGATTATATTAGACCCATATAACTATCTATATATGTACCTAATAATGAATAAATTGAATTTCTAAAGATGCTTTTAATACCTATTAGTAGTTATGTTCTCGTAATTAATTGGTCTATCAACAAAAGCCTTATTATACCTACTTGTTTGATGTCGAAATTTGGAAATTATCAATAGTAATGCCTATTGGCACTGTTTTTATTATAAAGGAAGTATTATTTACAATACCCATATACAAAGATAAAATATGGTTACTAGTCAGCATGTAATTACTGGGAAAACAACCATTAATCTTCCATTGGAATTATGAAAAATACCAACGCTACGTGGCTAACATAATTTTATGAAATATAAAATATTCATATGTTCTCATAACAATTGTGCATTTTGCAATTAACGCTAATTAATGCTGTACGTGTATCTTCTATTTTTTGTACCTTAGAAGTGTTTTAATCAAATAAAAATGAAATTTTTCTACGTAAAAGTATAAAAATCCACTCTCTTTCAATCAAGTTTTTCAGGACTTTTATTTTAAATTTATTATTCACAAGTTGGTTGAGGTTGTCCTATATTTGGCAAATGTTGATACTGAAGTCGAATTAAAAAGGTGTGCTGTCTCTGCTTAAAAAAGCCTATATGGATAACAATAGCGTAAAAACTGAAAAATTAATTTAATATGAATAATTGTCTTCATCCATTGCATAAAAAACAGGTATTCAAGTACCGATTCTGATAATTTTTATATAAATAACATGAATATACTTAAATTAAATAATTAATTATCAAAAATTAAACTTACCTAAGAAAATATATCCAAAATAGATATCTTCTACCCAGTCAATTATGGGTTTTAGAACCTGGAACATGGAAAATGATAATTAGTTATAAATATAAAATGGTTTCACTAAAGACAGATACTTGACCAAAAAAAAAAATATGTCACCAAACTAGATGGCATATATTCAGTTATTGTAGATTGTAGAAGAATTTTTTAGTCATGTAAAATGAATTGCAATATGCAATCTATACTAATAAATAAAATCGAAGTGTCTGTTTGTAATATCAAAATAACAGGTTCTAACTAATTGCATGGAAGTATATGTGTCAGTCATATACAAAACAATTTATATAATTTTTATATAAATCTGTCTATTTGCTCCGGCTAATCTACGTAAAGGCAAACAAATTCCGCCGGGATTCTAAGTGGCAGGTAGCTAATGTTTTGAGAAATAACTTGGGCTGTTTTTATTTTGGAAAAATCTATATAGACAAATAAAATCAAAGTGTATGTTTGTAATTTCAAAATAACATGTTTTAACTAACTGCATATGGAAGTATTTGTGTCACTTGAAACAAAAAAGCTATTTTTATAATTTGTGTCTATCTGTTTGTTCCGGCGAACACGGTTATACCGATTACCGCGCGGACGAAGCCAATAAAAAATGTAAGAATTTCAAGTCCATATAATTCACATTAATAATAAGCAGAAACTGATTTTGTCTCCCTCATTTAAGGTACGTCTACCAATCAGAAATGATGCAACATAATTTTAAAGGTATCGATTCGATGATTTTCGGATTTTTTTCTTAAGTTTGAATCCCTTTTTGCTCACGATAATATTCGTAGTTATAATTCATATTTCCCTATGGTTCCATCCGAAGCAAACATTTCTGACAACATTTCATAAGTCGAAAATTATTCCAAGATACAGGATACGTTTTATCACTCAGCTGGGTCCATGACGTCATCATAAGGTCGGTCGATTAGTTAATAATGGGCCAGTTAACCGTAGGTATCGGTTAGTTTCATTAGTAATCCGTGGGTTTGCTAATCGCAGGTAATTGGTCGATACCGAGTGTCGTCTAGTATCTGTTAATTTTCATGAAGATAAATACCAAATAAGGCTTGCGAGAATCGTAGAATTAATGGATCTTTTATAAACCATAATAACAACAAAACAAACTATTCCATTTAATGGCCAACAGCATAACTGGCCATGACAAATAAACCAAGACTATAAACTATTTATTCAAAATATGAACAATTATGTATAAGGGAGTTTGAGCAGTATTTCCTAGCTAGGTTACATTTGAAAAATTCAGCATTGCAACCGAAAATGAAGATGAGCAAAACTAGGTACAATAAATTAGATTAATGATAATTTCATTACATAAAATTCTTACAGCCATATTTATCATCATCCTTCACAAAAGAGAGCTCTTTTTTAAGATCTATTCAATTTTCTGAAGGACTTCCAAAAAGGGGGAGGTATACAATTCGGTTGTCTGCTTTTTTACGTATAGCTGTTTGCGCGTTTTACATGGTAAACGTGCTTCGATTTTGATGAGATTTGATTCATTTGAAAGATGAGATTTGAGAAATCGTACCATATTTAGAAAAAGCAAATCCGAAATCTCCATCCCTCCACAATCCGCCCTCGATGGGTGGTGGAGAGACAATTTTTCTCGAAAAGCTGAGGCGGCAGGTTTAAAGATGAGACCAATAAAATAGTGCACCAACTAATCGGTCGGTCCAATTTTTGATAAAACAAAAATTATTTTCGCGTAATTTTGAAAACTGTTTTTCCTTGAATACAATTTTTTAAAGCATGGCTCTTAGAATATTTTTGAAAGATAAAAGAAGCTTTTTTAGCTTCTCTTACAAATACTGTAGACAAAATTCTATAAATCACTCAAAGATACTAGTTTGATTTTTATTCATTTCTGTATGATGATGCTATAACAACTTATTTTAGTCTTTAAACGACTGATTTCTGTAGGAAGTTTACACCCAATAAATTTAATTACGAATATAACAGCGAAACAACTAGTTTTAAAATTTAAATTTTATTTGAATTTAACTGAGGTGATAAGCAATATCTGACAATAACTCTTAAAAGCAATCCATATTTAACTAAGAAAAAAATATATTTTGACAGGATACCAAACCGTCGCTTCGATTATATTGGGAAATGAATGAATGAAACGTGATTAACGATAAAGCATTTAGTAGTTTTTGTAACATTGTAGCTTGGTAAATGATTGACACTAAAATTATGAAAAATATCATATTGACAATAGGTAATACATTAAGCGGAATCTTTTATATATAGAGTTAACGTCTAGTGCACAAAGTTCAAATACCATAATACTTCTTCTACAATTTCGAACTCTCCTTCGTGCACATGACCTGACTGACACTGGCGATTCAAGGAAGCCAATGAGCGCCTAACGGATGAACAAAAAAAAATAACGCCTAACAACACATATATCATCCTATTGAAGCGATGTATGCAAAAAGAGGAGAGGTCGAAACTGAACAAGACGAAGAAGAAGACGAAGAAGGTGGCGAAGATGGAGAAAAGTTCGAAGCAAAAAGTTCCCTGACCTCCACACTTTATGACGATAATACCAACTTCTACATTACAACACTCACCTTGAAAGTGTTATATCTGCAACAATCCGACAACAATAAGGCTGAAGGAGACATTGACGTAACAACAAGTTGAGAAATGGGTACCAGTATCAAAACAAAACAAACAAACATGAAATTAGAATTTCCACACAAATTTCAATAGTTAATAGTCAAAGTCAAAGAAAAAAGTCCCTTTTTCATTATAGGTTTCAGCTATATACAAATCAATCTGTTGAAACATTATTTTATTATAGCATAATTAAATGGAATTTACGTTATGTTGTAATAATTTTATTTCCAATTCACTGATTCAATCATATCTACAGAAAATTCAATAAAAGACTACAAAAATCCTATACCTGGAAAGATTCGGAATAAGTACTCGACAGGGAAGTTTAACAAGTTATTGACTTCCTAAATGGAGACGGTAAACAATTAGATTATTTGTGCTTTTTTATGTCTCTTCGCATATTTCGGAGATTTTCCCTATTTTAAAAAGAAATTCTGAAAGATGATCCCATATTATTAAATAAATTTAACTTTCCCAAAGAGTTTGTAGGTGGAAATTCTTGCAGGATTCAAGAAAAGATAATTTCCGGCAATATTATTTGCCTTTTTTTTAAATACAGTTTCTATAAAGTGAAAGATTGGTACATCGATTAAAACATATGAATATTCAAGGATTTTGATGACTAATGAATCACTCACAAATATTTATATCATTAACGCTTATCATTAGGGTTCCATACTCCCACTCAATATCTTAAGATCGCCAAGTAGGGATGAAAAAAAGGTGAAGGTAGCTCTAATTTTCAAGAAAATATGGAATCCCCAGTTAAATTTATCAGCTAACACTGAGCGTCTAGTGGTGTAGAAAGAGTAAACTGGAATATTGTGGTCAATCGATAAAATAGTTTATAATGGACAGAATAAAATTTTAAAGCAAATATGACCATAATTCTGCTGTGATGCGGGAATTACGGCAGGAATATGCAATTTAACTGATAAATCGAATTCTTCAACTGATATCAGAATTCTCTTTCTACAAAACTGTCGAGTTAGCATAAACGTCATCAAATATTATAATCAAGAATTCGTATGACTCAAGATCCTATCCCATGTGTTTATATAACATAACCAAATGTAATAAAGTCAAGTAGATATATAACATTTAATTAAGATAAACTAAATTAACAATTAGATCTATTAGATTCAATGTTACGATGAAGTCATAAGCAAAGTAAGTTTATTTTTTCATTTAATAAAATGTCAACATTCTTGAACTTGATGTGTTTATGTCTGGACAATTCATTTCATTCAAATTGCAATGTTCACATCGTAATCACAGGAAAGTTGCATATTATTAAATGTAGATATTTATTTGCGTTGGTGTCTATACCCACGATATTGAGCTTAGATTGTTCAAGTGAGAAGTCCAAGGATATTGTTAAGTAATATCATACTTTATGGTCAGATGAGAGAAAAACTTACAAAGTTTTTTAAATTCAAAATTTGCATAAAACATTTTTTTAGGTGCACTTAGGATAAATAATATCTACTATTTTGAAAATGATTTACCTTCCACCGAATATTGAATAATCATTATGCTAGTTTTCAATTTCAAAATATACAGAGTTCCGGAAGTCAAATTTGAAAAAATCGACAGTTTGCTTTTTTTCATGTTCATTTGCGCGGTCTGCTTAGTAAACGTGCTCTGATTTGGACGATGTTTTTTTCATCTGAATGAGGAGTGCTATGAAATGAAATTCTGATTAATTTCTATATCAAGTTCCAAACTTTTTGACCGACTTTCCAAACTGTCGACTTTTCTATCAAATTCTTTTTTACTTTCATACCTACACTCTAAGTAATCTAGTAAGGAAAGTATTGTAATTGTGTAAATTTTTCAAAATCAACTGATGTTCCTGAATGAAAAATGTAAACATATTTTCAACCATTGGCCTGTGCCAAGATTGTTGTTGTTGCTGCTTTCTTTTTCGATTTACATGGAATCAATAGCGCTCGTCAGTGACACAGACTGGACATTCTCCTCGCACTGGTTACTGTGAAAAACGCGTTTTGCTCAAGACTGTAGCGCAATAACGGCACTAACGATTTTGATGAGTTTTGATTCAAAACATTCTGCTTAAAGCCCTTTCCCACCTGCGTATCTCTGAGAAAAAGTTCTAAAGTTATGCTCAAATGAACTGTCAAATTTTCGAACTATTTCTTCATATTATGGCAAAACGGTTCTTCGTATGGTAAGTTGAAAAAAATTATACTTCATCAGACTATTTGTATAGGTATTCGATGAAATTCGTTTGAGAGTAGGAAAGTCAGGTCAGGAGTGAACAAACCTTTTTTTTAAATGCAGTGTATGACGTAGTCGGTATTCCCAAACAGCAACTCTGATTTATTAATGTCTTTTTACAGAGAGCATATCAAGATGTAGATAACTACAGTTTTTCAAAAAAATCATTCGATCTTGTTTTTACTTTTGAAAAATCAGTTCAACTCAGCTTTCATTGTTATTCAAGAAAACACAATAGATTTTGCACACCGTAAGACGTAAATGAATGACGACAGTTGATGAGCAAAGACGAGAATTCTTTGGGAACAGTCTATTAATGAGATCAAAAGGTAAATAGTAAGAAGTCAATGAGGCACCATTGATACCTATTTGTACCTACAAGGGAAGTAATTCCGCGAGTTTTTAATAAAATTTTAACTTTGAAAAGTATTCTTCGAGTCAACCTGTACTTCTCATGATTGCGCAAAGTCTAACAGAAACACTTTCGGTTCGGAATAGGAATAAGTCCATTTGAAATTGACCTTGTCTGTACAGCATTATCAATTAGAACCAATATAAAAATGTTGAATTCTTAACAGGGTATTTCAAGGGTTCTTAACAGATACTCACAAATTGTGGTAATAGGTATGAGTGTACGAATTTCCTAGCCTGCAACGGTTTGGAAATGCTACTGAATTTAAAGGACCGGGCGCTTCAAAATCGCTGATTAAAGCGAGTTGGTTGCTATACATAATAATTACAACCTTTTAATGAGATCTGAAATCCAACTGAATCCCAATCGAATATATGTTTTTAAAAACAGGACCAACTTTTTACTTTCCTACGCTACTATAGTAGCTGTATAAGGAAAGTATTGTAATCGTGTGAAATTTTCGGTATCGAGATTTTTACAAATGTTGACGTTTCGGAGTTTTCTAAGTCTAATAAACATATTTTCAGCCATTGGTCTGTCTGTCTGTCTGTGACAGTATTATCTCTGGAACGGATCGGTGTATTTTGTTGCTCTCTTTTTGATTTTGTTTGGTACTCATCCGAATCCGGTATACACTGGGTGTTGAACTATGGCCAAAAACGTGATCTTCTCAAGACTATAGCGCGAAAACGGCTCTAAGGATTTTGATTAAACTTGCCTAAAGTATTCTTCTGAGAGCCCTTTATCACCCACATATAGAGCCATCTGTGAGAAAAAGCACAAAAAAAGTTATGCTTGAATAAATTTCCGTATTTTCCACATGTTTCTTCAGATTCTGGCTAAACGTTTCATCTTGCGAAAAAATTTTACATGACCATTGTTGTTGGTCTTGACATGCTGAAAAAAATGAGTGGTAGCACGATTGGACCAGAGGATTTTTACTTTACTACCGCTATTATCGTCGCTATGTAAGGAGAGTATTGTAATGGTGTAAGATTTTTCATTCACTGGAATTTGCCTGCGAGCGGTTGGAAAGTCGTGTGAGTGGACACACCAGATTTTTTTTACTTTGTGAACTGAAAAACTGAAGAGTTGCAGTTTTGGTAGATAGAAGACTTTTGGCACCAACTTTATCAAACATACGATGAAATTGTATAGTTACTTCTTTTGAAAAGTCGATCAAGAACGGCTATCGTTTTTATATCATTTTGAATCACATGGTCAACTCACCAAATTTTGGGATCGCATTGAAGTTAGTGGACAAGCAAACAGAATAGAATTCAAGTATGAATGAAATATGTCCAGGATTGATTGTAAGCAGTTTAATTAACGAAGTATTGAAACCGTAACTTTTGATTGTAAACGATTTGCATAAAACACCACTAATTAATACGAAATAATAACAAACAAATGCTAATATTGGAGGTTATGTAAACAATCATTTGATAATGACTAATTGAAATCGATTCCAAATACAACTCAAAACAGTAATGGAAATAATGGAAAATATTCAGCTCGAAATAGGTATGTATCATAGAGACCGCTATTGTCGACTCCAGTTCATTAAAAATGTGAGATAAATATTTGCATAGAAAGTTACCTTAGGTAGTGCTGAGTGTATACAGATCAGTCATATACCGAGTAAAATAAGAAGACTAAGTACTTTTGAAACAAGAAAATATTAAGTGTGAGAAAGGCATAACTGTGCATATAATAAATATCAATATAAGGAATAGAAAGCTCGAAACTCGCGTGCTAGAAAGCTGCTTACACAACGGCAGATTCAACATTTCTACAAAACACCTAAATTCGGCATTCATTAGAATATTGTTTGCATGTTTGACTTTCATAATCAGTTTTTCAACGGATTTCCGGTTGTTAATATAGTGGGCAGTCAAGTTGACCAGTGACGTTCGCTTGAAGAAAGAAAGATGCAGACGAAAAAGTATATACAAAGAAAGCTGATGTGGATTTGAGAGTACAAGTGAGAAATAACATTCATTATTAGAAATTCCTCTATATCGCGATTCAAAATACAAAATAATATTAATTCTATTGGTTCTGGTACTTTTGAAGTTGTGCAGTTACAGTTAGATTGGAAATTTTGGCACCAACTCACAAGTACTAGCACCAATGGAGTTAATATTATTTTGTGTTTTTCAGTGCACCAACTAATAACGTCGGTCCAATTTTTTGTACAAAATATTTATTTCACACTTTTGAGTCTTACATTTGTCACGAAAATTGTTGAACGTTCACTTATACCATTACCCATGTATAATTAATTCTTTGCTTGTACTTGTTCCGAGTATTATTTGGAGATCTCAAAACATCGCGGCGGAAATACTTATGTTTACATATTTCAGACTTTACCACTGAATGTTCATTGTAAGTAATAGAAATAATCTGGTTTCTAATTTGGCATTCTCAGATTTTCAATTTTCGAAAGAAATTGTCCCTTCTACATAGCAAAAATATACATATTTCAAATTTCAAACATCCCGAAAACCTTAGCTCTTTTGAAAAAATGCTCAATTTAAACGTTTCCGGATATTTTCTTATCTTTAATTCTGCCGTCTTGGATTTTAGATTTTCGGGAAAAATAGCCCATAGATAAAATACAGCCCTTGTTTTAAAGTTTGCATAGAACAGTTTTACATAGTTGTCTACAAACATGTCAAGGGTGATTCTAATGTTTGTAGGTTATAATTCGTATTTAATTATGACGTTACTTGTCAATACCAAATCAATTATAAGTTAGTTTATTTGTGTAAAATATTTTAAACGTGATAAGTGAATATCACAATCTATTAAATAGGTGATAATCTGATTCATCAATTTTACGATTTCAAAACGTTGGAAATTTCAGGCGTACCAACTTACAACGTAATATAATTGGTTACTTGAATTGTCTACATATTTTGATATTTTTTTCAAACCCGCCAGGTTAAGCAATTCCTCGTAAATTTAATGCAGCTTTTTCTAAGTAAACTAAAAACTTGAATGAAAAATAGATGGGACTGAAATGAACTATTCAAGTAAAAAATAGTAATAGTATTTTTTTTTATCAGCTATCACATACACAGAAATATTACATATATACACAATATATAGCAAAATAATTTTCAAGGATATTGAAATTTCATAATTTATAACCAAAAATAAATCTATTGTTTTAAATATTTTTAAACTTGTAGCTGTAAAGTATGATATAAAATTGTATATTTTTAACGTATTATATATTTTATAAAATCGTGGGTTCCTCGGGTACTATTTTGGTTTTTTCTGTTTTGTTCGTGGTGATGACATACCTACCTAATGATTGTTTTTGGACAAGATGACATTTTGAAAAAAAAAGAGTTTCGGAATTATTATTTATTAATTTTCCTAACCTAAACTACTAAACTATACTGTCCTGATTTTTTTGGAAGTTCTAATTTCAAGAATTAGGGTCGGGGAAAGATCGGATGAAAGAAAAAGAGGCTATTGTCACCTTCAAGTTACCGACATTAAAAATAATAGATTCTTATTCTGAGAAATGAGAGTCTTCCCTATTTTTTATTTCAGATACTGATCAAAACACTTTTTTTTAATGATTTGTTAAACAATCAAAGGTATTAAAGAAAAACAGTTGATTTTTATTTATTTTATCTTACAGATAGTAATGGAAAATACAAAATAAAAGGTCGTCCAATTGTACGTCATAATATTAAAAAGAAAATAAGTAAGGTCAACAAAAATGCACTAGAACTTGAGTAATTAAACATTAGTCAACATGAGTAATTTAATATTTCTCAACATTTCTACACAGGCCTCATCTCAATACCTCAGGTTTTTATACGTGTGAAAAAACATAACAGGTCAGCTGTTCTTACAAATTTGTTTTCATAAAAAGAAACAAGTCAACTAACTTCATTTCCAAGAAACATTGTTACTACTACTGTTCGGGGTCATGGGAAAATTAGTTTTAATGCAGTAGGTAGTTCACATTTCTTTTGGAATTTTTGGAATCGACCATTTCTTTTTCTCATAAATTCACGAATAAAATGCATACACATCAAGATTGCAAGAATACAAAAATGAGACATAAATATTCTTTACAAAAAGTAGGCGTGATTACAGTTAGGAAAAATAAAAAATAATTTAAATTCAATTGGTGCTAATAATTTTGAAGTGGTGCAGCTGTAGATATACAAATCGAAGACTTTTAGCTTCCCAATTTCAAAATTATCAGCAGCAATAAAGGTATTTTTCAGTGCACTAACAAATAAAATCGGTCCTATTTTTTGACCGATGAACCCAAAGGAAGGACAATTCGACTGTCTGCTTTTGTTTTTGGTTCATGCGCGCGTTTTATGTAGTAAACGTACTGCGATTTTGATGATTTTTAATTCATTTGAAAGAGGAGATTTGAGAAATAGTCCCATATTCATAAAACTCAAATCCGAAATATCCTTCCCTCTGAAAACCGCCCCCGAAGAGAATGAAGGCGGCAACTTTTCTCGAAAATCAAAAATCCGAGATGGCAGAATTAAAGATAAGAAAAAGAATCGATGAACTTTTTTTTTCAAAAGAGCCACTGTTTTCGAGTTTTAGGGATATTAAAATTGGCAATGAGGATAATTTCGCTATGTGGAAGAGGCAATTTCCTTCGTAAATTGAAATACATGAACGTTCAACGATTTTCGTAATGTTACAATCAAAAGTGTGAAATAAATATTTTTTACAAAAAAATGGACCGGCCGTTATCAGTTGGTGCACAGAAAAATACAAAATAATATTAATTCTATTGGTGCTGGTACTTGTGAAGTTGGTGCCAAAAATTATCAGTCTAAATGCAACTGCACGATTTTTATTTTTTATTCGCATTTTTGAGTACTTCATAAGTTATTTTGACAAAAAATCCAATTTAAATATTGCTGGAAATCTTCTTAAATAGGGCACCATCTCCCAACACTGCCCTTTCCAAGAAAAAAACAAAGAATCATCAAAATCGGTGCAAAGATTTGCTATGGAAGGCACCGCGAATTGCATAGAAAAATAAACATATAGATAATATATCCGTTTTTCGAAGTTGGTCAAAAATAATTAACTAAATACACTTTACAATCCAATATTCAACTTTTTTTTTCAAATGCTATATATCACTCTTTCATGCAGAATCGAAGAGATGAATAATATATGCAATCAATTAACATCAACGCTGTACGAACAAGATACAATACATTTGATAATTACTCGAGTAAAGTATCCACATAGAAAATGCATGATCGAATCACATGAGCTTTAAAAGTTCAGTGAGCTTGTGAAAGATTCAATGTGAGCCTTTCATGTAACCTAGAAAATTCTCAGTAGAATCTCATGAAGAAATTTTTAGAACTAAAATTATTTATGGAAACGGCTCTAGGAATAAATTACAGGAATTATTTTTTCCGAAATTAGAGCTACTTATATATTTAGAATCGATCAAAGTTGGAAACATTCTCAAATGAAAGTAGGTACAATAAATAAATTATCAGCTGAAGAATAAAACACTTGGAATTGTAAGTTACCTAATTTATTAATCAACTACTGCTCTTATATAATGCAAAAGTTACTTTATCATGTTTTCAAGCCTGTCAAGGTAGCTCAGAAGTGAACTCAACAATCTACCATTTCGATAAAACTTCAGGAGATTGTTCGTGAAGCTTTATAGAAAGTGTATTGGAGATTTCAGGCCAACTTAACGACCTCAATAATTTTGCAAACAGGATGATGACGACGATGAAAACAACTACTCGGTACTCATAATATGTGTATCTGATGAGTTCTAATAACTGCGATGTGTTCTGAATGAGAAAAAAGCATATAGGTATATAAGTTTTTGCCATATTTGTATTGAATAAATTTTCAGTTATATTACACCTACCAGCGATGATTTAATCCAATGCGGGATGGAGTATTTGCTCACTGAGTAGTTGTTCTCTTCGTTGGTAGGCACGGTAATATTTATCAACTGTTATCAAGTAGTTTTGTATGCTCGTTTCACATAAGAAAAAATATTTTTGACTTAACACTGCTAAATTAACTAAAATACCATTGCTTAGGAATAATAAAGACTACTAAAATATACAGCAAAATTTAGCGTACAATAACTTCAATGACTAAGTGTGAATAGATCCGCGATAAATTTGAAATGCCATCCACGGCAGGTAAACTTACTGAGCATAGAGGTATCTATATATTAAACATTTATTTTTTTGATTAAAACATCCATATATGGTAAATGTGGGTAAAAGGGCATATCACACATGATTAAAATAAAGGCATGGCTTTAATCGGCTGCCATGATGTATGTGTATACCAATAATCAAGAACCACAACTAACTAGGTACCTACTACGACTAGGAAGTCGCCTTGTAGCTGTTAGAGAGTTCAATAATTGGTTTTGATTGTTTTGTATGTTAGACTTTGTTGTGTATTGTGGAAAATGCCGTTAGGCCTAGCTGTTGACAAAAAAATATTAATAGATAGAAGTTGTTGTAAGCATACTGAT
Source organism: Crioceris asparagi (assembly GCA_958507055.1). Lineage (NCBI taxonomy): Eukaryota > Metazoa > Arthropoda > Insecta > Coleoptera > Chrysomelidae > Crioceris > Crioceris asparagi. The sequence continues at coordinate 15,966,638 of OY293826.1, read as the reverse complement.
ATTCTACCATCATTATATATATATATATATATATGCCACTTATTGACTAAATACAATGAATTTTGTAATATGAAAGATACGTTAGTCAAAATGATGAAGATAATTTTCATTGACAATACAGAAAAGCTAATGTAAATCTCGATTAGCTCTTATCCATACACCAACTGAGGGGATTCAATTCGGACGCAGGGGTTTCCGACAGGGATGTAAAACAGGCTCTATAAAAAAGCAGATTTTGTCTTATTTTCTAGATTTTCTCAGATTTTTCTTTCGATAAACTGTAATTTTATCTCTGTATAGCGGAGCGGTATGTACAAAATAGAGGCCTAAAAGAATCAAGATAAATATATTCTTCCAAAAAATTGGACCGACGTTATTAGTTGGTGCACTGAAAAATACGAATTTTACTAGGCAAAAGGCGCGTACGTTCATTCAAAAAAAATAAACGTACAATTGAATTGTTTGCCTCCTCCGTTCTTCAAAGTCCGTCAAATAAATACAAGGGTACGAGTAAAAACTAGATTTAATCATATTTAATCAATATTCTAAATTTAGTTAATCTTTTTCGACGTAGATAAGAAAGGCCTAAAAGAATTTATATAGCAAAATAAGTAACAGTGCATTTCTGATATTTTTCATCGTACAAATAATTTAATGACTGTGTTTAATCGAGTGTGGACTGCATTGAAAAAAAATCCCGATGGCCTGTAGTCAGCGGAAAGGTAAATTTTTCAAAATTCATTGAATTGAAATTTCAACAACCTTTTCATTGGTATACCTACATGTTATTACACAAAATTGGCGTATGTGTCATAGCCTTGCGGTTAGAGGTTTTTGTTTTGGCTGTTGAATATAAAGCAGACAGGGTTCGAGTCCACTTCAAGGCAGATTTTTTTTTCGTCTATTTCTTTTCAATAAATATACTATATATTTTTTTAATGAGGGTCTATATTAAGATCCCCAGAAAATGTACAATTACATCAAATTTATATTGAGTGTTCATGTTTTATCAATATTTGTTATTTTTCTTTATTAATTTTTATTTTTTTACCTGTATATTTTATGAAAAATTGCTTTGAACAAAAGTTGTAGGTACTGATTATATCTATAACCTAAAATTATTTTTAATAATATTTACACTACTGCTATTTTTTGATAATTTTTTAAAATGTTTGAATGGTCGCCATTTTGAAACTACTTACCCGATATTGCCCAATAACGAACTCGACCGAGATATTTGAGAGATTGATTTTTATAGCAAATTTGAACTTGATACCTTCAAAACTGCGACCTCTATCGTGTTAACAAATTTCGTAATATCCCATATATATATATATATATATATATATATATATATAAACTTTTGAACCAAATGTTTTTTTGGACTAACTTATAGACATATAATAACATTCAAATTCAAAAGTGTGAACGATCGCAATAGGTATATTTTTATAAGAAATTTACCTAAAAATATTAATTTATTACTCTTTTTGTTGATATAACAAAATTACAAGGATGCTATCAAAATGAATCACCTGGTATTTATTACAGACATAACAAAACTCTATTATTTTAAAATCGTTGATGAACCTGCTTCAAATTTCAAATAAAAACAATTTTATATTTCGAAATATCTGAATTCAATCAAAATACATACCATACCTACTAGCTGACCCTTTTGAAATGGAAATACAATATAATGACAAAGGTAGGTATATTATCTCTTTGAATTATATTTGATTTATTTTGCTTTTTAATGAATCAAAATTTAAATGTCAATCATAGGTAGGTTGCGACGTTCAGTCAGAAATTATGAGATCCTGTGACACAGGACACTTTTGAGCGTGATAATTAAAAAGAGGCCGTATACATAAACACACACACAGGGTTACATATCTTTGAAATACGATTCTGAATGACTTAACCCACAGCCATTCCTTTATATACATACATAGAGAGAAAATTTCATGAATACATGCTTGTAGACCTTTTGGTCTACCCTTCAGCACATCCAATTAATTTGATATTTCACCCCTTTCTATATGGAATTCAACCAATTATTCTGATTTAAAGTTTGTCCACAAATAATTTTGAATGGCTATATTACAGATTCAATGTTTCCAATCAATTTCCAAACCGTTCCTAATAGTGATGGTTGAACACATTCTCTTCTCATTTTCTAGTTATTAACAGCAGAGAAATCTATGGCAAGCAGCTTTGGCATTTAATGACCCAAAACAGATTAATAATCAAAAATATTTAAACAAGTAAATTATTTACAAAGAAATTCGTGGCCATGGAAATATATGACAAAAATATTATTACAGCATAATAGCAATTGAATAATTTAAAGTCTCCTCCATGAAATAATTGTAAATAAATGATTTGTTTTGCTCGGCAATAAAATTCAAATTATTGATACATTCTCATATAATAATGATACCATACCGTTTAAAGAAAATGGTAAATGTTGGGTCTTCTATACCTATAATAATAATTCGAGGTTTTCCCCATTTAGTCCTATAGACTCGGAATACATTATGATAAGACATAATAATAATTATTTTTGACCGACGAACCCCGAGCGGAGGAGGTAAACAATTCGACTGTGTGCTTTTTTTATTTCTTGGGTTTGTGCGCGCCTTTTAGATAGTAATCGTACTATGATTTTGATGATTTTTGATTCATTTGAAAGAGGAGGCTTGAGAAATGGTCCGAAATTTCCTTACCTCCGAAAACCGTCCTCGAAGGGGTGGAGGGGCAAATTTTCTCGAAAATCGAAAATCTGAGGTGGTAAAATTTAAGATAGGACAATATCCAGAAACGTTTAAATTGAATATTTTTTCAAAAGAGTTACGGCTTTTGAGATAGAGGCATGTTAAATTCTCAAATATATGTATTTTTGCTATGTGGAGGAGGAGATTTCTTTCGAAAATTGAAAATCTGTGTGGACTACATGAAAGACCTAATTATTTGTAGCAACATTGATAATGAACATTTTTTCCTTAGAGTTACGGTTTTAGAGGTACAACGGTGGTAAAATGGTAACAACTAAAATAATTATGCGTATTTCCGCAGCGATGTTCTGAGATCTGTACATAATAACAAATACAAGCAAAAAAAGGAATAGGATGAGTACTATCTTCTTTGGTATAAGTGAACGTTCAACGATTCTCGTAACTAATTTTACACCGAGTGTTACACTCAAAAAAGTGTGAAATAAATATTTTTTGCCAAAAATTGGACCAACTTTATTTATTGGTGCACTGAAAAATACAAAATAATATTAATTATATTGGTGCTGGTACTTGTGAAGTTGGTGCCAAAGTTATCAATCTAACTGCAACTGCACAACTTCAAAGAATAAATACTATTTTGTATTTTTCAGTGCACCAACTAATAACGTCGGTCCAATTTTTAAAAATATCTATTATTATATTAACGCATAATAAAATGTGATAAATCATTTCTTTTTTGAATTTTAAATAGATCCTTAATTTTTTTATTTTTACTCAATACTTAATGCAATCCTTGCTATTAAATAGCAAAACGGCGTGTCTTAAAAATTATATCTGTATCTTGTAACGAGCGATCCAAAAAAAATATTCACACAAGTGTGTCATGTAAATATGGGAACATACCTTCGAATGTCTTTACTTGAATGATCTTAAATGGCATCAGCTTAGAATCCTAGGCTCTCGGTTATAACCACCCATCGCTGACCGTTAAAAACTAGCAGATCTGATCGGTCAGCTAAGTTACAGATATTTATAACTCAGCTGACAAAACAAACTAGTTCGAAACTGTCAGGAATCGTAATGATCATGACAAAAAATTCTGTAAAATGTGTTTATGTCCATACACTTTGGATACCTCAAGATATTTGGAAACAACTGAAATGAATTGATAAATTCCGCACTGTTCATCAATTATCATTTTCAGTTCGTTTAATTCATTTGGTATTATTGTTTTAAAACCTTCTGAAAAGAAATATACTTTGTCCAAATATTTTTTATGCTGATTGTCTAACAGTTTCAATTAAAACCTAATCTATAATTTGGCGTTTCAGAATAATGTTTGAAATATTTACAGAATCACTTTAAAAATGAATATATTTAGCTTGGATTTGAATCTAATACATCTTCCGACCACTGCAGAGTTGTGGCAATGACATATGATATGGATACGTGAGAACAGCAGATTAAGAAAAAAAATATAATTACTATACTGCGTTTCTCACTGAGAATGCAGTGTGGCCGGGTATAGGCAATGTATTATATAATTGGGAAGACGGCAAACAGCGTTGCCGTTATTTAAAATTACCTGTAATATTTTGTTTTGTAATTTTGAAATTCATTGTTCATTATCGTTAATTTTTTAACATTAAAGTGTTGAGATAAAATTTACACCCTAGAAGCGAAATTTGCCTAAGCTCCGTAAGACGCCACACTGCATTCTCAGTTTGAAACGCAACTATTGATATCAATATACTCGTTTATGTAGTACAGTTATATGTTTTTATGATATGTTTTTACGAAACATACTTCCAACATAAGAGGCAGATCATTTTCAATTTAAAACTATTCTCGGCGGAATCTTTTGGGGGAATTTTTGGTGGAATGGACATAAATATCGGAAAAACTGTCCTGTCAATCCTCTTTCCAACGAAACAAGAACCATCAAAATCGTTGTACATTTATAACAAAAAAAACGCGTGAAAAAACATATAAAGAAATACACACACTTCATACTCTGTTTGCAGGGTTATAAAAAGGAAATGTATAATCGAATTGTATATATCCTTTTCTATGAGGTCGGTAGAAATTCTCGTGATTCCTTTATTTTGCCAACGGCTCAATTCTGAAATCATCTGGAAGCGTTTACGAGTGATTATTTCGAACGCATGCTGTTATTCTAAACTCAAACATTGACGTTTCAGTCCGAATAGCATTTTAAAAGTTTACCAAATTATTCCTCAGCCTTTAAGAGTAAGTGGAAATGTTTATGAACTTTGAAGTTATACGGTGAATGATGCATTTTTCTGGAAAATCATGAAGATTAAAACTGCGGAATTTCGCTACCAAACTGGTATTTATTCAATAATTTACAATTTATACTTTTCTAGATATTTATATCGCATCTGAAAAATGCAGAGCTTAGAGTGACTTTATCAATGAAATCCTGACATAATTCGAATATTATACGTTTTAAGACAAAAAACCAAATTTGATGACTTTTTCATTGGATTAAAGAAAGGAAGTTGAAAAAATTCAATTTTTCAAAATGTAGGAGATAGTTCTTCGAAACCTTCTCGCAAAAGAAATGGTTTTTCGACAACATTTGAATCGGACTTTAAAAGTGGAAGATTCTGTCTGAATATAAGGAACAATTTCGATGAATCACTCAAAATGTGAAATAGATTTTTTTTTCAGAAAAACTAGAACTGACTCTATTGGACTGTGCACTGAAAACTACAAAATCATATTAATTTTACTGAAGAAGTGTCAAGACACTTATACTCGTATCTATCTATAACTGCATGGAATCAATTCGACTAAGTATATATTTGTTTTCAGGTAAATTTCTTATAGAAATGTTCCTATGTATTGCGATCGTTCACACTTTTTTTGGGGGGGAAATAATTACTTATTAATTTGGGAGCTAAGTAACGTTGAAAATTTAGCTTGTCATCATAGCAACCTGTCAAAATCAAGGCTGCTGATTGGCTTAAAAGAACAGGTAAAACATTTCCACTTATACTCTCTCTAGATTTTGAATAATTTCCGAAAATTTTTTGGAGTGCAATTTTTTAAAAATTTCTGGAGGCTCCAGCCCGGGGAAATTTTCTTGAGAAAATTCGCAACTGAGAGAAAAATTACGGAGTATAATTCAAGTTCGTGGGAGAGTCAGTACGAAAATTTTATACCAAAAAAGTAAATACAACTTTTGACAGTTTATAAATAAATATTTGTCAAAAATAATCTATGCTTGTTATTCTGGCATACGCACGTGATAGCTGTCAAGCCCAGGAAATTATAGCTTGTTAATTTTTCTAAAAATTCAGGTTGTCGTTACCTGTCATAATCTAGGCATTTGATTGGCTTAAAAGAGCAGGTATACAATTTTTAATACAGTTTTTGAGATATGTACCTAAAAACTAATGTTTATAAATTTTACGAATTTATCATAAAAATAATGAAATTAATGACAAATATTATTTATTTAAACCATTGTTACATTCTATGTGGTAATTTTTATTTATAACAATAAAATTAGAGTTTCTGACCACATATTGAGGGCGACACAAGTTTTGGTTTTACTCAAAAAAATATAAGGATATAAACATGCAAAGAGCTTAGCGCAAGTTTGAAACTGACACTCTTTTCTCTATCCATAGTATGCCAAATATTATGCTAGTCAATACTGAAGCTACAGCGGAAAACTGTATTTGTACTTATTCCAGCGTTGGTGAGAATGCGAATAAAATATAAGAGCCATCTTCGCTATTATGTACTTCAACCCAAATTTATCCCTGGTACTGACAACGGTTTTATTCCAGATTGAAAAGCATTTTCAATTAGTAATACTTCATAGACGAGTTTCTTTCATAGACAAAAAATAAGTCAATTTTCTCAACTCATTCACATTTATTGTGCCTCAACTCCTTAACGTCAATGTAACAGCGCAAATGACAGAATGTGAACGTAAACGACAAATAGCGTTCATGGAGCGCGTTGTTGCTACACACATACAATTATTGGCTCCAACAGCATCATCGGTAGTGTTTGTTTGCACTTTGCACCAATAGCCACTCCCTGAACACAGCGCAAGGGTTTTAATCAAGCTTATATCTTCAAGAAACCTTTCAAAATACATATAGGTAGTTTTTTTCTATTGAACTCTTCTTCTTTCTATCTACTAGATCATACAATATCTTTAAACATTGGGAGAAGGTAGATAATTTGTAAAATATATTTATTTCACACTTTTGAGTGTAACATTAGTCACGAAAATCGTTGAACGTTCACTAATACCAAAGAAGATAGTACTTATCCGATTACCCACGTATACTCTTTGCTTGTACGTTTTATTATGTAGAGATCTCAGAACATCGCGGCGGAAATACGAATAAGTATTTTAGATTTAACCATTTTACCACCGCTGCAACTCGAAAACCGGAACTATTTTGAAAAAATGTTCCATATTTAAACTTCTCCGAATATTGTCCGGTCTTTAATTATGCGACCTCAGATTTTCGATTTTCGAGCTAAATTGCCTCCTTCAACCCCCACGAGGTTGTTTTTTGGAGGGAAGGAGATTCCGGATTTGAGTTTTTACGATTATGGGAAATTACATCATCCTATGGCACATAATAATCCCTAGCATTATGTGTTGTTATTTTATACTTATAGTGCAGCACCTTATGATGTCGGTCTTAGTTTTTCTTAATAGCTATTTATTTTGTATTCCTTGATCCATATAATAAAGTTGGCCCTCGTTTTTGTAAAAAAATATTTATAATCTATATTTTTTCATCTGCATCTCCTCCAGAAATACGAATCTCAGATATTTTCAATCATTTATGAGAACAAAAGTATTTTCCGATATCGCATATACTTGAAATACGAAACGGAGAATTCTCAACATATCGAGTTCTGCTGAGGTAGATAAATAAAACAAATAGATTTTTCGGAGAATAGATCGAAAAATTATTTATGTTATTACATCACTTAGACTCCGCACAAACTATTTAGATATCATCAAATAATTGTTTTTTTTTTGTATTTCCAAATCTTAGTGATATAAATTTTTGGTGTTATTACCATATGCCAATATGACGACGATACTCTCTCAACGTAGGTTTATGGAGCTGTTATTTTCCACTCCACAAGAGAATCGTCGACTCAATTAATATTTCATCGGAAAGATACGCCGTTCGTTGAGAGGTTACAACGGGGTTAGGGGGATCGATACAGGCGACTTTCACAGGAAGGGGGGACAAATGCACACACACACACAGTGGGGAAAATAACGACGGAACTAACTAGTTTCCAAGTTTTTCCTACATCCAAGCTTTTTTAGTAATCACAAAATTAGAGCCGAGCTATGTATTTGCATAACAACATTTTTCTGTATCAGAAAAAGACACCACTCATTTCTTCCAATCTAAGCTAGCTACATGTGGGGGGAAAATAATGTTATACTTATAAGAATCACGACACTGTCACTGCTACGAGTAGGTAGTGTAGGCTTATCACGTTTAATAATCAGTAACAATTAGCTCAAAATATTAATACATTTCAATATTTTGTTTAGTAATCAATACGTCTGATTGCAGTGATGTGCTAATAATGCTGATGATTAGCGAGGAAATCAACACGGACAGTAGTTGTCGTTAGTGGTATAATTAGAAGCTTATTTATCTGCATGATTTAAGTGAGCAATGTGCCACGTTATCAGCTAGGGACTTTTTTGTCACTTTTCATTGACCTTTCAACAACATTTGACATTGACAATGTGCAATGAATGTATTCTGGAGCTCTGTATAGATGAGTATCATAGCCCGCTATCGCGTTTCCTTACTTATCAGTGGTATAGGTTATATAAGTAAACATATATAAACAAGAAATAGTTCATCACTGTCGAGTAGTGTTCCAATATATATTAGAACATTCATTTTATTTGGTTTCTAGCCGTGTGAAAGCGGCATTTGCGTGTTAAATAAAAAAGAAAATACGAATAGGCTTCCAATTCAATTCAAGAAGTATTTCAACGAGGTAGGTATTATCTATCTTTTAACTTATGATTTGATTTTTGATTGTTTCTAATATACTAGTTGGATTCATAATCCACATCAAAATGGGTTGTTGTTCTGCCGTGAATTGTACGAATAGAACCGAGTATACAAAGCTTGTTTTAAAGTGTTCTCTAATCGATTCAACATTGAAGTCTATGCTTCTTGTCAATGTTTGTAGGTTATGTTTCGTATTAAACCTGTCACCAACAAATCAATCACAATAAATTTCAAACATTTCGAAGGATGATTGTGACAGACATTATAGCCTAGTATGAAAGGTAAAAATACAACTAGTTAGTTAAATCGACTATAGCATTAATTCATGATTTATAAAGATATCTCAATGATTCAATATGTTAAATTGTTAGAACAAAAGACAAAATATACTGTCTAAAATATGCAAATACTGATATATATCTAAAAACGAGAATTATTTACAACTCCAATGAAACCATTATTAAGATTCGAAATTCTAAGATCTTTGCATTGTGTATTTGACCCGACTAGGAACCGGTTTTATGAACAAGAAACAATACCAAAATGAAATTTGTTTGATAACTTTATTATATTATAGGTACAATAAGTTTTCTTGAAAACCATTTGTTGAAAGTACTGGTCTTTTGTGAGCTTAACAAAATTTTCCATTTTCTTCTAATATTTCCAATTAGGTTCTGAAGCTAAATAACACCTTGAGAGTTATTTGAATTCACAAAAACAACGATTATTCCCATTAAAGTTTGTTGCCTTTATCCAAAGTATACTAGAGTTCAATTCTTCTCCCCCCTTTTCCAAACATTTCAGAATTGCCATTCCACGTCTAACATCAATAAGAATATTCACCGAATTTAAAAGCATAGATGGATACTGTTGAAAAAAGCTTTCCGGATAATCTGATTCAACATTGTCAAGGCGTGTCAATCACCTATTTATCTTCTTCAGAGATAAAAAAAAATCTCGAATATACACAGCAGAAATAGGCAGAAAGCCAAATCGACACTGACTCCAGGTAAGAATACTGGCCCTTACTGGACGGCCCAATTCAAATCCACTGCACTTATTATATGGGTTATCTAGGCAATTTATTTTTATCTTCATGTTTGTGATCAAGTTTAAATTTACAGTATTACACCTATGAAACTTTGCTCTAGACTCTAGATGCAGGACAACTATTGGAAATTATTAATTCAGTAATATCATACGAGTTTTACATCTAACGAAAACAATGGCAACTGGCTACTTACAGTCACTTCCGGTTATACTGAAAGTGGGTATACTCTAGTAGGTGGACTGTCTAATTGAATTGTCAATGCATTAATATTTTTTATAAAAATTGGGCCGACGTTATCAGTTGGTGCACTGAAAAATACGAAATAATATTAATTCTATTGGTGCTGTTACTTTTGACGTTGTGCAGTTCCAGTTAGATTGATAACTTTTGGCACCAACTTCACAAGTATCAGCACCAATAGAATTAATATTATTTCGTATTTTGCATTGCCCCAATGAATAACGTCGGTCCAATTTTTTGTAAGAAATATTTATTTCACACTTTTCAGTGTAACATTAGTCACGAAAATCGTTGAACGTTCGCTGATACCACTAATATCCTATTACCCACGTATACTCTTTGCTTATCCTTGTTACTATTATGTAGAGATCTCAGAACATCGCTGCACAAATAGGTATAAGTATTTTAGATTTAACCATTTCACCACTGCTCTATTTCGAAAACCGTAGCTCTAAGGAAAAAATGTTCATTATAAATGTTGTTACGAATATTATTCTCGAATGTACAGCACAAAAAATTTTCAATTTTGGAAAACACACATATTTGAGAATTTAATATGCCTCTTACTCGAAAACCGAAACTCTTTTGAAAAAATGATCAATTTAAACGTTTCCGGATATTATCTTATCTTCAATTATACCAACTCAGATTTTCGGTTTTCGAGAAAATTTGCCCCCTACACCCATCATCATGATGTAAACATAATAAAATTCAAATCATATTTTGACTTATGTACTTTTACATAAAAAATAATATTTTTGGAAGTTGTTCGCTCGCTACAAACAAGCGAAGATTTATATTTTTTTTACCAATAAGTAGGTACCTACATATTTTTTCAACTTCTATTCATTCCTAGAAAATTCATCTAATCCCTACAGAGCACACAACTGTGCACACTTGTATAAGTAATTTATTGTACAAAAATACATTATACATATTTCATTTTTTATATACACGGTGTTCATTACAAAACTTCCCAGCGCGGATTTCTCGAAATGCGAACACTAAAAAAACACTGAAATAATATCTATCACTCGATACCTATTACGATCAAAGGGCTGAAAGGAGAGAAGCAAATTTTGGATAAAAAGTTGCCTCGGTCCTCAGTATTATTTCTTTAGAATTACATATACATATATTTTTATAGTATTTAGTTCATTTCGCCTTGCAGGTACACTGAAAATTTTTTTTTATTTAAATAATTAATTACTACAATTTTTCCATGTTTTTATTCAACTCCCTTGTGGATTGTTAAATTAAATTATGATAAATATTTTTCACAAAAAAATCGACCGACTTTATTAGTTGAATTCTATAGGTGGTATTGGTACATACAACAACTAACTACAACTGCACAACTTCGACATTTTGAAGTTGGTGCAGACTTTTATCTAACTACAATTGCACAACTTTAAATTTCGAAGTTGTGCAGTTGCACTTAGTTGCTGTAGGCACCAACTCAAAAAGTATAAGCACCTAAAGAATTAATATTCTTTTGTATTTTTCAGTACGTCAACGAATAAAGTCGGCCCATTTTTTTGTGAAAAATATTTCACTCTTTTGGGTGTAACATTAATCACGAAAATCGGTGAACGTTCACTAATACCTCAGAAGATAGTACTTATTCTATTACCCATGCATTATTTTTAGCATGTTTTATTGTTATTCAGATATCTCAAAATATCGCATTGGAAATTCACACATTTCAGAATAACCACTACTGTAACGCGAAAACGGTAGATTCTGTGAAAAAATGTTCAATTTAAACATTTTCGGATATGGTCGCATCTTTAATTTTGAGTTCTCAGATTTTTGATTTTCGCGAAAAATTGCCATTAGTTATTGGATGGAAGGAGATTTCGTATGTGAGTATTTCTAAATATATTTCTTAATGCTCCTCTTTCAAATGAAACAAAAATCATCAAAATCGGAGCACGTTTACTATGCAAAACGCGCGAACAGCCATACATAAAAAATTATTAAAAAGCAAACAGACAACCGAATTGTATACCTCCTCATTTTTTTTGAGCCGGTCAAAAACAACGAATATCCATTATTTTTCCTATCAATCTTAGATTTCTTAAATTGTAAAATGTTTACAAAAGACCGACGGCACAATATTAGGTTTAATAGATTTAAATCTGGATATTTTGAAGCTTAGCATCCATAAAGCTGTCATTGTTCATTATAGCGCATTATGATAAATAATTATCAATAAACATAAACAAAAAATAATTAGAATGATTATAGTATGAGTTATAACATAAAGACGTCAATAATTTATTTTATAAGGAATATAAGAATCTGACCATATCATTATTCGTTATTATTAAATTATTAATTGATGCAAATAATATGTTTAAACTGAAATATTATATCAATCTACCATAATCATAAACATTTCAAGATTAAACCGCGAGGATTTACTGAAACTGAAACATGTTTATACAATTCAATAACCAGTTGCAGGATTTATTACCTAATAATTTATTTTTATTCTGATAAAAATCCACACACACAACTTTCCTACCGGTCTCAAACAATATTAGAGCCATTATAATACAACAGTTGTTCGGGTTTTGTCAAGCAATCAATGCGAGGAGTATGCCCATCCTGTGTCACAGGCAAGCGGTATCGATACCCCACAAAACACAGAAGAAATCAACAAAATCGATCTATCTTGAAAAGACAGACAGACGAATGGCTGAAAATATTTTTTTACCGAGATCCTAAAACCTAAACATCTGTGAAAAACCGGACATTGAAAGTTTCACAACATTATATACAATACTTTCCTACAGCTATCTAAAGTAGCTGTATTAATAATTATTGTATTCTTCGAAATTGTCGTTGCCAATCCATTCTGACTTTGTGTATAATAAATTAAGTGATTCAAACAAGGGCAGATGGTTGCAACGTAGAGTCGAACAAGGCTTTTCAGCTTGATCGGATTCGTTCATAGTAGAAGCAACGAGCTCAAAGGAAATATGGTGATTCAATTTACCCATACAAAATGTTACAAACGACGCTTAAAATATTTTCAACCTGTTACTGAGGGAGCGATCAGTTTCCAACAAAACATCTGAGACTCCTTGAACTTAGTACACCAGATTCTATTTGAACTTTTTTTAGTTATTACAGACAAATGATACTTTCTCTTAGAGAAATATATCTTGAAATTTATATATACAGTTTATTTAAGTAATCAGGGGCACTACTTTGTAAACATCTGTTATAGAAATAGAAAAATTTAAAAGTCGTTTCATGAACCTTCATAGTTGGCCTGCTATAATAATCCTTGTTTCTTTTGAAAATAATTCCACGATATAGCCGATTGACATATGATCAAGAAGATGGCGCATAGACCTTATGTAATATAGAGTCTATTAGATGGTGATACTTCATTTCTGAAGCTTGTAAGAAATGTCGCTTTCTAAACAGCCTTATGGCAATCGGACAATGGTCGGATCCACCTGAAACGTTTTTAAATCGTCAGATCAGAATTGTTTAAAATTCGCTGACCGATGGTTATTATATCTTCCGACACATTATTTCAATCATAGTTGGCGTGAAAATCCTTTGTGAATCCTGGCCTAATCGCAAAGTTCTCGCTACTCCAGTCGGTTCCTTGCGATCTGCTTCCATCTTCCCGAACCTTTAGGTCTTTAGGTTCTCTTCCACATCACCGAGCCATATTTTATGTTGACTCCTACATCTTTGACCCAATGGATTTGACATTGTCAGCCACTTTGTGTCTGAATCTCGTTTTACAAAAAATGTCACAGTATCAGGATTGGTGAACAGCTGATATAGTTCAAAGTTATGTCTTCGACGTCACAGCCGTTGCCGTTTACGGCTCCAAGAATATTTTTCACGCATATATATAAGAACTCTCGTCATTTTGAGATCATGTTTTGGTTCCATATGCCAGCACCGGTCTTATAGATTTTAAGCTTTACACTAAGTACGATTCGAGTGTATGTTTGTTTTTTTTTTAATTTCATCGCTTCTAGTGTTTATTGTGTTCACTGGCAATAAGAGTTAGATGCAGTAAATTTATAATAAGTCAAGAACAAATCTAGTCAAAAATTAGAGAAATTTAGATAACTCAGGCAATGTTGAAGATGAAGTAAAAGCGTTCGAATTCGAGATAATCCTAATTTGTCTCGTAGACGTCGTTCTCAGCAAACTGAACCTTACATATGGATCATCCTGGGCCTTAGACTAACAAACCAAGAACTACTGAGGATTTGGAAAACAACATATAAAATATTATTCGTAAGATACGGGCTTAAATGTGTAAAAACGTTATGATAAATCGGACTGATCGAACTCGCTATTGTCAACAAATTCGTGGTGGACGTTTTTGCCCATATTATTTCAAAAACCTACTTGTAATTGGTTGGTCGCAGCAATATTTGTGTTTCATTTCATTTAAAAATATTATAGCACTAATTGGATTATTCTTTATTTGACATTAACCAAAATAATATTAGGAACTTGTGATTGGTATAGTAATAGTAAATATTAAAATAAATCAAATGCAAAATTTAACTACAAACATTAAAAGAAGCATAGATTTTTATGATGGATCGATTACACAACTCGTTAAAACTGTATTTTTTAAACTGATAAATTTCAAAAAATTGTAGGGCTTTACAATAATTTAAACACGTTTATTTTAGATAGGTACTATACTCGGAAATATCATAAATATTTTTTACAAAAAATTGGACCGACTTTATCAGTTGTTGCACTAAAAAATACAAAATAGTATTAATTCTATTGGTGCTGGTAATTGTGAAGTTGTTCCGTTGTAATTTGTTGTTGTAGGCACCAACTCCAAAAGAACCAGCACCAATAGAATTAATATTATTTTGTATTTTTTAGTGCAACAACTGATAAAGTCGGTCCAATTTTTAGTAAAAAATATTTATTTCACATTTTTGAGTGCAACATTAGTCATGAAAATTGTTGAACGTTCACTAATACCCAAAAAGTTATAAGTAGGTTTAGCTTGTACTAGCGGAAATACGCATATCACATATTTCAGACTTTACCATTGCGAAACTCGGAAACCGTAACTCTTTTGAAAAAATGTAAGAATACAAAAGCGTACTATCAACATTTTAACTTTTGGTAAATAATACAACCTTTTTAGTGAGACACGATTGCTAAACATCAATCAAAAATATATTTTGGAAGAGTATACTATTGCTGAAGCATGTTTATTTTCTAGACATAAATCGCTTACAATAAGTAAACTTAAATTAAATATTGGTCAAAAAACTAGTTTATATCGATCCAAACTTGTCTACAATAGATTAGATAACAATCTAAAAAAATTAAACTTCTCTAGAGGGCGTATTAAATTTCATATTAAGAGTTGGATTTTAAATAATTTGAAGTTATAATATACATAGATATTGTTATATTATTTAAGAAATATGTTTTGATATTTAATACTTCCTAAAACATGTGTCTTTCTTAACATTTGTAGTTGTATTTATAGTTTTGTTGCATTTTAATTTTATTATTTGTTTATTTATTGTATATTAATATGTATATTTACATTATGTTAAGCTTGTAGATTTTAATACATTATTAAGTTCAGGTCTACACACAGATGCTATTTGCATCTCGGTAGGGGTTTGTTGGACTTTCTAAGTCAGACAATCTATTAGCATACTATTTTTTTAATCAAGATTTGTATGTTAACCTGAATAAAGATTATTATTATTATTAATGTTTCCGGATATGGTTTCGAGAAAAATTGCCCCCTCCACCCACTTTGGGGGCGGCTTTTGGAGAGAAGGATATTTTGGATTTGATTTTTCTCAATATGGGACCATTTCTCAACTCTCCTCTTTCAAATGAAACAAAAATCGTCTAAATCGGAGTAGGTACGTTTACTATGCAAAACGCGCGAACAGCGATAAAAAAAAAATAAAAAAAGCAATCTTACAACCGAATTGTATACCTTCTCCTTTTTTTGAAGTTGGTCAAAAATGTCTTTGTTATTTCTAAACTTATGAGATATACTTATAGCGAAAATGTTGGCCATTGCTAGGAGAAAATAAAAAGAGACCATTGAAAATCTTGTTGAAATTACTCCACTGTCTAGTAATTATTATCCTTCATAAGGATAGAAGAGTTTGTCTGCCAGATATAAAACATGAAAACAGAAAGAGAAGAGTCAAAGCAGATTTCAAATACGTTTACAGTACAAAAACTACCTATTTCACTTTTAACAATTTTGATGATCATAGGTTCTTCCGGCAACGGGCATATTTATAGTAATTAGAGAATAATCTGGACAGAAAATTTCTATTTAGCATGCAAAACCATATCGATCTAGAGCAAGTTTCAATTTGGGTCACTTCCGTTTCTAAAATTTTATGTATATATTATGTTTAATTACTAATGTGCCAGTCCTAAGACCTTTCCACAGTAGTTATTCCCTGCGTTCGTAGGCGAAATTAACAATTTTTGTAAGAAATCACATAATCTTCGAAAATGTAGCATAATATTGTAGGTACCAATAAGGAACATTCTCTTCCATATTATCGTTGGAAAAAATAAAAAAATATGTAATAAATCCTTGGTGATCGTCGTTGTTCGACTTTCAGAAGATCGCAAAAAAGTTTCGTATACATATATTATTATTAAATAATTAAATAATTATATGAATTACATCGTATTATGTATATACCTTCTTTAATAATAAATTCTTTAATTTCCAAGAGTTCAAAATTATTTTCTGTTATAAATGTAGCAAAAAAGACGAAAATTAAACAATTAATTCTGAAACGAACATTACAAAACTAATTAGATAAATGTTCAAATAAATAACACTGTTATGGTTAAACAATAGCCAAATAAGTGATTCAGAGATTATTCTCTTATATATGAGTAGATTAGGAGGAATTTTAATACAGAAATGGAGAATTTTCTTCTTCAATTCAATGAGATATTTGTAGCTTTCTCAAATACTTGTAGATGAGCATTCCATAAAATTTCCACAACATTAATAGAAATTTGCTGTAGGTACTGAAGGAATAATTTGATTTTGGAGAAGCTGTAGATATTTAATAGCAGTAGGGTTAGCAATAATAAAGAATGGATCTAATTATACAGTCCCCCAATATTCCAGTCCTATCAATTTTTCACATGGAATGAAACGACATAAGCAGAATCTCTCTCATAAGTTAGAAGCACATTAAATAGTTTTCAAGCCTCGTAGGGCGGAAGTACGTAGCGCCTGGCAAATCTGTCTTTCGAAAGAAGATGAAGGGGAATTATTCTACAGTTGTTTCAGTTGAATATTTGACATCTTCTAAAGGATGTTTCTCTAATTCAATGTTAAACCCATTTTGCTAAAATTTTATTCCGATATGTATGCAGTCAATAAAAGTGATGTTGCTTTAATTATGGGTGATGACCAAATGGCGTGAATTTTGCATTAAATAACACATTATCTTTGGTGAGACACTCAATTGAAAAATCATCATGACTAAATTAGGAGGGGCAGTTGATGCTATTTTTTTGAAAAATCTACTTCATTTAGAATCAAGAACATATATGTTTCATATTTTAATTACCATAAAGCCATTTATTGTATCCGCTTCATATATAGGTGAAGGAATTGAAGATGCTGTACAAATTGAAGAAATAAATTAACAATGCACTAAATTTGTTTTCCACACCTTGGTCTTATCACATTTAAAACTGTTTCCTTCTCTTCCTTGAGTGGAAACAGGCGCACTGTGTTACCCAGGATGTTTTTTGGTTAAGAGAGTTGACAAAGAAATGCATGTGAATTCGAATAAATTGATGATGTAGCGTAATAAGTAAGTTTTAAAAAATTATCATTACTGATCTTGTAAACGAAATGACTAATATTTATTGAGTAATTATATAAATTGATGTGAGTAAAAAGCATTCAAATATTAGATTTTGAGATAATTAATATTTACTTAACAAATTCACAGACTATAAAAGTAATGACTCGATTTGGAACGACAGGAGATTGTTTAAAAATAGAAGAGAATTTATACCAATAATAATTATCGATAAATCTATTGAATCTATAATAATTCATTAATCATAAACTAAATTGCTGGAAACTACAAACTAATAGGACACGAAAACAACGCCCTTGAATACGAGATTATTGCTGCCAGGGTTTGCAAGTAATGCAGCGTAGTAGTAGTAGAATGGAAAGCATCATGATATGATAGGAATCAGAGAGATCCCGATAATACCCAATAATGAAATCAGAGAATGAGAACAGATGTGATAAGAGAAGTAGGACAGGTAAAATGGCGAACAAATTGGCCATATATAATATTGTTGAACAGCAATATAATTCAGATAAATGACAGTTTACAAAAGAAACAAGAAATATGGAAAGCTTTGCTTATATTTTAGGAATTATAGAAAAATTTAAATGAGACCTACATTTAGAACTACAAGAAAAAGGTCGTTTCTAAGTATGTTGTGATATTCTTGGTATTTAGGGTTCCGTAATCAGAGATGCCATCCTGAACGGTGATAGACAGATAGTTCAAATTTTCTAGGTATAGTCGCCTTCCATTTCACGAGGCGGAAATTGAATTTATCTACGAAAAACTAATCTGTGCTATGTCACTCGGATTCTGGACAAAATAACGTCATAAAGACAGCCGTACTTTAAAAGTGATAGGACATCTGTGTTTGATGAATAAGAGAGAGATAAGCATAAAAATTCCAGAGGCTACAAAAATGTGCTGGTTGCAAAAAAAAATTCACTGTCATCTTGAAATAATTTCATACATATTTTGACAGATCTGCCGGTTAATGTTAAAAATATGGTTATTCGTTGCCAATCTGTAATTAGGTTCTTGTTAGTTTGAAGTTGGATCTTTAACCTATTTTATTAACCTTAGATGTTCCCAAAGCGACATACTGGTTATTTATTACATTAAATAATCGTTTGGAACCTCTGATGCTAGTGATTTGATTCGAAAATTTTCAATCGCCCCGTTGAGTGGAAGGCGAGTGCATACGTATTGTATTCCCGCTATACCAACAAATAATACAAATAGAATATGTTCAAATATAATTAATCTTAATAATATATAATGTAGTTTTATAATTGTATGATATACTGGTTAATAAATAAATAAATAAATAATTGACTTTTGTCAACAGTAAATAAATAGATAATACTGTTACCGTGTCTTAATAACAACTACTCGGCGAGCAAATACTCCAACTCGCATTGCATTACATCAACGCTGGTCGCTGCAATATTATTGAACATTTATTCAATACATACCTATATTGCAACAATTATAACTTTTATGCTTTTATTTTATTCCGAACATATCAGATAAATAAATAAAATAAAATAAAAATAAGTGAATTTCTCGGCGTTTTTTGCTCGACCTTAAAAATCGTTTTATCTCTTGATAAGTAGTTAGACACATGAAAATACTATAGCTAATATTATAAATAATGCAAATAAAATAATGTTAAACACCAAAATTAGAAAATTAAGCATCAATATCAGCACATTTTACCCAAGGTAAAATTTCATGAAAGCAAACTTTAACAGAAACAATGGGAAACAAAGTGGGTACAACACTATTCAATATAGCTAATCCATAAACCCTATCAGTAAAGAATTAAATGTGAATAATGTGAGTTTAAAGTATCCGGAATTTATGGTCATAAGAAACCACATGAAGTCCTTAGATACAGAATATTCTGGGGTGCTAAAATTGTGTTTGTTTAATAGCGGGCTGGCTAGTTTATAAAACAAAACGAATAATTCTATATGTCAAATATTGTCTATTACCTAATAGTTCAAAAATACATTTAGAGCATCTTTTTACCAAAATTAAGTTGATGGAGCGAAAGAATTGATGTGACTAACAGGTTTAGGAAGGAGTGGAGTAGGTATATGAAGCATTACAACGAATAAAAAATGGCGAATAAAGCTTCTGAAAACCCGATAAAATATGCGGAAATTATACACTTGAGTGCAAAACAATCGACTCACCAGCCGTGTTCTCATTTCCGTCGCTGGTTTTAGTGTAAGAAACATGAAAATAAAAATATTAGTGATGCAAACAATAACCTCATTATTGAGCTTTAAAAACATGTTGCTATGGAATTATTCGGATGAAAAATAAAAAAGAAAATGCAATGCGAACGGAGTTTGCCTAATATTGCTCATCGTAACGAATCCGAAAAGAAGATTATAAAAATAAAAATCCTGTTATATTTTTTTAATTTTTTTTTAATATCTGGTGTTGCCACCCCTACTCCTAATTACACTTTCCAATCGATTTTGCATTGATCGGATTTCTTTTCTTATAATGTTCTGTGGCATTGTTTCCCACTCTTCATTAAGCGCAGCTCTTAGTTCCATAACGCTCGCTGGTGCAGGATTTCTGGCCCGGACTCTTTGTTTAAGCACATCCCATACATGTCCAATAGGATTCAAATCCGGGTTCAAAGGAGGCCAGTTCATTGTTGGTATACCGAACTCATTCAGGTAGGTGGTGGTGACTCGTGCGGTATGGCATCGGGCATTATCATGCATCAACATGAAGTTCTCACAAACAAATCCCGCATACGGAACCACATGTTAACCCAGAATGTTCCTGATATAGCCATCTCCTGTTAAACCACGTCCTCCACCAGACCAACTCAGTTTTCCCGTGCATGGAAATACCTGCTCAGAACATACAAGAGCCGCCTCCGTATGAGACAGTTTCTCGTATACAGCATTCAGCAAATCGCTCTCCAGGCCTTCTATAGACCCGACGTCTCTTATCGTTACCATGTAGGTACATCCTACTCTCGTCGGAGAATAATATGTGACTCCATTGGTCATCGTCTCAAGCGAGTTGTTCGCAAGCAAATTCTAATCGCCTTTGCTTATGGAGTGCAGTTAGCTTTGGACACGTAGTTGCCCTTTTTGGTGTCAGGTTGGCTGCCTTGAGTATTCTTCTCACTTTCCAAACGCTAGTGGCCACACCCCGGGCATCCATCAGCTCTTTTTGAGGTCAACTGTCGATTTCTGAGAGATTTTGAGACGAGAAATTGATCGTCTCTCTCCGTTGTCATTGGTTTACGGCCTCCTCCTTGTAGGCGGACGTAGTCACCGGTTTGCCGGTACCGACGATTTACCCTCGATACAGCCGATTGATTGAAATTTAGTCGATTTGCCACGACCCTCTGACTGAGGCCTCCTCTCAACAATTCAACTACCTGAGCTGATTTGGCTGCTGTGATATCCATTTTCTTTCAAATTAACAAAGCACTGACATCTACGACAATTTCGTATAAGTGATACTGATAAATTAATGTAAGCCGATAACAAATGGTGTGCGCACCTTCCAATGAGCAAGATTTTGAAACCATCTTCGTGTTGCATTGTTTTTTTTAATGCGTCTTCCAATGAATGCGCTAACAACAGTTTTTGAAAGCTGAACATTGAAGATAGTGTTTGCAAGTCTAACATTTTCATTTTCATATTCCTTACAATAAAACAGGCTACGGAAATGAGCGTATTGATAGTGAGTCGATTATTTTGCACTCAAGTGTATATACATGTATGTACTAGATTAAAAGGGTCTGGCACCTTGAAAACCTCGATAAGAATTTGGAAAACTAAGCAGGAGTTTACAATAAAAATTATGCCACATGCTATGCAACTCTAAACGATTTCTTGGCATGTAGTTTCACCAGACTTTAGTTCCATTGAAATTATGCAGGATTTGATGAAAATCGAAACTAATTTTAACATGTAGGTATAACAAACATAATGTGACTTTAAATATACTGACTGAGTATACTCAATTGTTTCAGAAAATGTATCCAGTTATAAAAAACATTGCATTTATAAGTAGGGAGGACAAAAATTACTAATGCATTTGTGTATTGCAATTTTAAAAAAAGCTAAGAGAAATAAGTGCATATTTCTGTATACTTCTCAGACGTACTACAAACTATCACATTTAAAACAGTTGTTGTACCTGACAAGTGTTTCGCGAAAATGATTGATGATGGTTTTATAAATTCAGTGAACTTGCCAAATTATATTTCTATATTTCGTCAGTTTCATTCATAATAATTATAATTTATTCCAACTGTTCTAATATGTACAGAAACGTAGAGCAAAGATACAATCAGTCGACACTCCACATTGAATCAGGAGTGTGTATAACTGGGTGATCGATTTAGAAACAACGAATGTTAAAATAATATCAAGATTAAATGAAAATGTCACTTGCAGACTTGGGGAGAAAGAGTTAATTGATTTCATAATTCGATCTCGTCGAAAGGTTTGTTCTCCAGCGCTCTCTACTCTAGAAACCGATTCATCCATCTTGACTCTCACATCAAATATGATTATATTATGTCCATAAGCGCGCTTGAAAATACACACCATGTCAAAAATGTTGTTATATCAGATCTGAATTCAAAGAATAGCAGAGTGACGTATGCGGGTCGTCGCAATATCTTCTCTCTCTTTCTCTCAACCTCAACATACATCTACCTAGTTATTTACTATCTCTTATTCGCTATGCCGTTAGCCGTTATAGGCATCAAGTAATAAGGGAACTTTAACTGCCGGAGAGTTTTGTTACGAAATATTTAACGTTCATTTGAACTCTCTCATCATCTCTCTGTTGTGCCTGGCTCTAGGATCGGTCCGATCGTTCGGTACTTATTATATGTTTATAACGATAATAGTAACGGTTCCCGATAAATTCAGTATTATCCAGAATTAAATTGTCGGTTTTGAACTTGCGAGCAACTATGTTATCATAAATATATGCGTCAAATCATGCTTATGCATCATAGCCATGTTAGGGTTCATTGTATGTGTATGGACATAACATTGGCATTTTTTAGGTAGGTAAACTAAAGAACATCTATATTAGGTGAATAACTAGGATTATTATTTCAAATAAAAAAATGTCATATACATTTCAATTATATTTTCAATTGCATCATTTAGAAATATTTAGAGAGTAAGAAAGACATGCGTGATGTTGCTTCTGAAACCAAATTAAATTCAATTTTGTGGCGCAAATCCTGAAAGCATTCTGAACGTAAGCTGTATTCATATTAGTTTTGGATTTCAATTCGCATGTGTGCTAACGCTTTTTGAACTTGATAACCTTGATAATATTTGAGTTTGCGAGATCAAAATAATTATAATAATGATAATGTAATCATAACTAACCAAACAATTGGTAAAGTGTGACTATAATACGTGTATCAATAATTAATATGGGCGGCAAAAGAATAATAGTTTATTTTAGGAAAGTGAACTTTTTTCAAATTTTGCTGATTTTGTCAATTTAGACACCAGTAGCCTAGTATTGGATAGATTATCTAATTTTATTTAATTAATTTTTCCTCTGCTTTGTCCGAAAAAAATAATTTCATGTATATGGCACAACCCAGGTCTTCTTCCTCTTTATCCATATGATCTTCCTAATTCACGTACGGGACTTCATCTTCTGATTCTTATGAATCTGAGGAAATAGCAACTTTCATCTTTTATTCTTAGATGTTTTTTTCTTGAAGATTGAAAGTTGATATTTTTCTTAATCTTTTTTTTTGATTTTTGGACTTTGTGATTTTCTATGAGCTATTTGGTAGAGAACCACATGCTAATGCGACGGAACCTGAGTTTTTTAATGTAACTCTAGAAGAACCAAGTAATACAGGCAGAGGGTGGATGTTAACTGGTTCTATAATATTAACTTGGTTTTCTCTGAGTTTAAAATAAATATTTTGCAAAGCTATAATAGCTGTTTCCGGTTTTTGAGCAATGGTTTCCGACTCAGATTCCTGTTATTCCGTCAATTTCATTATTTGAAGGTCTGTCTATATTCTTTAGTAATAATTTCAGTTTCAAAAGAAGTTTCTAATCTTTCACTATTTATATCTATTTTATACCATTGTTTCCTTTTTTATTAGCCCTTGCTTTAAAAAAGCACCTACTTCATTTTCCTGTAATTATTGCCTAATATTGGATATCCAATAATGGGCACGTGAAGTTATCCCTTATAAGAAATTCAAGTTTCAATTATTTTAGAAAAAAAAATGGATTTTCATTATAAAAAAAACAGTAATATATTGGTACTCAATAACATGCAATACCCTTCCCATTTAAAAGTGATTACAAATTAACCTGATAAAACAATAATCCAGTACTTACTTAGAATACGAAGCAAAAAACTTCAAACCAGCAGAATTCATGTAAATGGTATTTATGTAAACATAGTCTATTTTAGAATCCTGCAAACACATTAGTGTGGTTTTAAATGGTAACGCAGCTTACGGTTAATGAATGGCAACATAGAAACAACTTCTTTTTTAAAATACGCAGGTGATATCCTAGTATTAAGCGCCTTTCTTCCAATGTTAAGCGAATGCAGTTATTCTCAAATATCTTATTATAAGCATCAATTCAATGAATTGCATATGATCAAGTTGATCAATATGTTTACCTATCATACTAATTAAAAACAAATGTATCATTTGAAATTAATTTATCCATATGAAGTTTTTGCATATAGAAAATGGTATCTAGGTTAATGCTGCAATAAACTTTTCTCCTATACCTGCTTTGTAATTAAATTAATTTAATTTAGAAGGCAGCTCGTCAAACAAACTCAACATAAATAAAAAAAATGGACCGACTTTATTAGTTGTTGCAATGAAAAATACAAAATAATATTAATTTTATTGGTGCTGGTACTTTTGGAGTTGAAGCCTACAACAACAAATTACAATAGCACAACAACAAATTACAACGGCACAACTTCAAAATTACCAGCACCAATCGAATTAATATTAATTAGTATTTTTCAGTGAAATAAAAAATAAAAATAAAGTCGATCCAATTAAAAAAAGTTATTTCACACTTTTGAGTGTAACATTAGTCACGAAAATTGTTAAACTTTCACTAATACCAAAATATTACTTCTCCTATTACCCATGTATAGGGTTAGCTTGTACTTATCATTTATTATTCAAAACATCGCCGCGCAGATATATATAGGATATTTCAGACTTCACCTTTGCTGAAACTCGGAAAACCGTAAATCTTTGAAAAAAAAATTTTAAAGATTTCCGGATATGGTCTCATCTTTAATTCTGCATTCTCAGATTTTCGATTTTCGAGAAAAGTTGCAACCCCCTTCGAAGGTGGTTTTTGGAGGGATGGAGATTTCGGATTTGAGTTCCTGTAAATGTGGGACCATTTCTCAACTACCCTATTTCAAATGAAACAAAAATCGTCTAAATCGGAGTACGTTTGGCAACAGTGTACCTATGTAGAAGCGTATAAATGCGTAAAGCGTAGTAGCAGCACTCAAATTCTGAATGGAACAACGAACAACAATATTCCGACTAGCGACGAAAGCTGACGAATTCATATGGGCGCCTAAATTATATTTTCCTGTGTTGCCACACTTAACCCAATCGATCGATATCGATTGATGATCCTCTTATTTCACAAATGAAAGTTATGGACCAAAAAAACAATGGTCTTGAGATGTTGGATCGCTCGGAAAGAGGCTATGCGTGGACTCTTCTCACATTTATCAAATTCAGATAAATATATAATAAATTCTTGTTGAGTGAAGTGTAATATCGTTATCTTTAAACTGGGATCAATATAATCAAAAGTTTTCATCCAATATTTACGATCAAAAACTTAAGACAATTTGACGTCATTACATTACGTGACATGACATGACATCATAAAATATTTTTTCGATTGCATTGTCCAACAAATTTTTCGGTACATAAATACTGTCCGAAGTCCTCAAGTCAAAGGAAAAGTTTTTACAGAAAACGCCCCTTAACCCAGAATTTTCGCAAATAAGAAAGTTTTCCTACTCAACATTATGAGCAGATAATATGAAGTCTGGAAAAAGCAGTTTTCGATGAATAAACTTAGGCGTGGGCTCAACGACTATTAGACGTCCTCTTCCGAAAGCATCAAGAATCTTTGAAATCGATAATTACTATATAGAAGGTACAAGATTAAATAAAAACTTACAGACGAGCTATAAGAAGACAGGTAGGTTATCCTCCATTTTTATGAAGTAAGTCAAAAGGAACATTCAAATATGTATTAAAACAAAATATAGTTGCCTAATAGCTTCATTAATTATTCGATTACTCTTTAGTAAACTACCTTGAAAGAAACCACAATATTTTGTTTTCATTTTCAAATATTTTTGTTTACTTTCAATATATTAATTTCCTTCGAAAATCTTAATCAATTCCAGCTATTACAAATAATCACCCAAGAAATTTTGTTGAAGTAGAAATTGTGCCAACAAAAACATTAAATATTTGCCGTCAATGCTTCGTAATACAGTTTAGATGTCAACTAGTCTAAATTGAATAAAGTGATAAATGGTTTGCTTGATATGAAATATCAAATAACTAGGAATCAATTCTACTGAAAATGTTAAGTAAGCACATTTATGTCACAATACAGAATACACCTTATTAATCAATAATAGATAAATTACTGTTGATATGATGAAAATATAGACACAACTACGTATTACAAATATTATTTAATTAGTTATAATCAATACATCAATCTGAAACAAATCAATATTTATTCTAGAGACAGTACCGCATAAATTTATTTTAAAATAATGTTTTGACGAATGTGGAAAATATGTACAGTTACAGAGAATGTAATGAGAGCTATATTTTAATCGTATTAACCGATGGTATTAGTGATTATTCATGATTTTTAAATTCTAAATGGCTCAAAAAGTCAGAAAATATTTTATGAGAATAATTATAAACAATAGATGCACAACTTGATAATAGTAGTCGACGAAATATTTGTATTTCCTATTTATGTAAAGAAATCTCGATCCCTAAGTCATACACAAAGTTAAGTTTATCTTATATTCATATTTGTTTAATTTTTCAAGATAAAGGTTAAACTATTAAATATCGTCTGTTCTTACAGTAAAAGTTATCCCTAACATTTTCCAGTCAAATTTCAAACAATTAAATATGTTTTCTCGGGAGTAAAGCAGTTATTCTAAGAATAAAAATAATAAGATTGTTTTTTTATGTTTCATCATAGTCTAATCTGGGATTGAAATCGCTTTTTGCATGTTAAACATTATTTTATTTATTTACTCCATCTAATTTAAACAAGAATCTAGAACACGATGGTGGTCTATGGCAAAAAGCATCTTCAAGACAAAATCTACGATTACTACAAGAAGTTTTGACTGGTTCAAATGTGACAATTTTTGGCAGAATAATAATATGTCCATCATTTCTGTGTGGCTTTGATTACGTTCAAATAAATAAAAAACTATATATTTACTAAATCAAATCCATTTTTCCATTCCTCAACATAAAATCACTTCCCCCAATCGGAAAAAGCTTATGATATTCAATTTCATTTGATCACCAATGCGATTATTTTTTAATAAAAACATAAGAGGATAAAAAGATTGAGAGATAATTTCATCTTCTTTATTTAATTAAATAGAAAATACTGTTCAATCCATTGGAGAGAACAATGTATCGATTCATCACAAAGGGAATAGATTAGACAGTTAATTTGACTGAATTATTAATATTTATAAAACTGATCCGTACATGGTTTTGAGTTTTCAGAATTCATTCGATGAAAAAACGGAACTTCTATAAGATCTACCTTTCTGTCTGTTCAAATTTGGTCGGCATATACAGGGTGATTCATTACGAATGCCCAATCTCCAAACCATATATTCTAGACCCCAAAATATGATGATTTAGCTCAATAGTCCTTATACAAATAATATTGCAGGGTGTTTTAAGTTGAAATTTATTTGATGAATTTTGCAATACTTTTCTATCTTTTAATAGTTTCTGCTAGAACATTTTTAATTTTATGTTTTTTAGCATGGTTATTACGAATTTGACTTCTAATTTAGCATTTCTTATACAGGGTGTTAGTTACACATTTAGAGAATAACAATTTTCCATAATAAAATTAAAATGTATTGAATTTTTAAAAGCAAATACCTCAAAAACCAATCGAGTTACACAAATCAGACAAGAGTGACTTTTCTAGTGGAATTGAAAGTTCTTTGATATTTTTTGATTGCTTTCCTAATAGTTCAACATTGATAAAAAATATGTTTTGATTTACTAAAGCAACAGGGTGTAACTAAACCTTATATAAAAAAGTGTAAAATTAGAAATCAAATTTGTAATCACCTTACCAAAAAAATATAAAACTAAAAATTTTCTAGCAGAAACTATTGAAACATAAATACTTTAAATACCCTGTATCTCGGAAATCTACATTATTTTTATGGGGACTATACTGTGCTAAATCATCATATTTTTCAGTCTAGAATCTATGGTTTGGAAATTAGAAATTCTTAATGAATCACCCGGTATATCGTATAAAGTCGTATTTAGGCAATTTAAAGAAACATTGGAAGTATGTGTTATAGTTCCTTTATTACAAAAATTGGTAAAAGCCTTTACCTATGTCTTCCCTCGACAAACCACCCCGCTTCGAGAATGTATCTTTATCGACCTGAATAACTTACATCTTTTTGCTCATGGAAACAACCTCGTCGTTTCTACCGTTCTTATATTGACACTTAATATTTTGTACACCCTGTATATATGATTAACGAAAACCCTTACATTGCGTCGCCGATAGTCCTTCAATATGCATACCAAAATTCGTTGTCCTAGGTCAAGCCATTATTGAGCTACAACGCCAACAGACTACAGACAGACAGACCGACGGACTTGAGATACCATGATTTTCGTGATCTAGGAACCCCAAAATGTAAATATCAGCAAAAATCTTGAGGTCGATTTTTTACGTAAATACAATAATTCCCTTATTGAGGGAAGTCAAAATCGGCAAACTACACGAAGGCTGCCATTGCGACGGATGGATGGACTGGTATTTGATGTTATAGCGGTAATATAGAAATAAACATTCTCTGAAAATTTCAATTCCCTACGGTTAATGAGATGTAGCCCACTTATGGACGACGGATAACGAAGTCTTAGTTTTCACCCTTTTTGGTAAGGAACCCCAATAAAGCAAAAAAGTGCACGTCGCGTTTCTGGTGAGAATTTCGGTCAGTGGCCGTATTCAGTCTTGGAGCGTAGGTAACATATATAAGTAATGAACCAAAATGAAGATGATTATGGGACTATTAGAAATATTTAAACAAATTTCATTTCATCTATAGCGGTGATTGATCGTAGTAATATTGTTTTTTAATTATTGGGATTTCCAGAGCGATCTTGAATGAGAGAGAGCCTTATTACATACAGACAACACTAGTTCGAAATCAATGGCCATCAAATAATGCTGAATGTATTATTGATTATTACCTTCTCGCTTTTGTTCTACAAGACTATTATAATATGCAGGTGGAGATTCGTAGAAATCAATTCAAAGATTATAATACAGAGAGAGAGTATAATTATTCCTATACCGTAATTAATTATTATTATGATTATTATTACATACTCATATCAGCAGGTATATCAGTGGTCTGTCTCATCACATACCTGGAAAAAAAAAGAAAATATTAGTTCTTGTTGATGTATTATCAATGATATTGCAAAGTTGGTTATGGAAATGTGTTTTGCCTAATTAAAACCACAACGAGCAAAAGGATAATAATTAACAGCAATCTATCGCATGAACACAAATTATGTTGACGTTTCACCGACTTTATGAAACGGAGGAAGAATATAATTTGATTGGAGTTTTTCGATGTTTAGCATATTAAGTAAACCCTCACCGATTTTGATGACTTTTGTTACTTTTTATTGTTCTACTTAAAATTCATGTCGCTGTCAGGCAGGGCGTGCGTAAATTATTTTTTCGCTTTAGTGCGTAAAGTTATTTTCTTTTCGCGCAAGTGCATAAAGTAATTCATGTTACTGGCAAATAGATTTATTTACACTACAATTGGAAATTATCGTCAAGGTTGCGGATATAGAGTGGGTACCTACTTTAGCTACGAAAGTTGAACTTTCTGTTGCAAAAAGTATTTATCTTTGAGACAATGGATTAAACATATAAATAAATAACTGTGAGTCAAACATTTGACTGATTGGAAATTATTTACTATTGCTATTTTGGTGATGCTATCAAACAAACAAAATATTTAGTATTTGGTCCAGAATATAACATCGATTTCCTATTTGGTAGAGTAGGTAAAAAAATAGAAAATAGTTCCCGAATATTCGTTTCAATGCATTTTTTTAGTTTAGAGAGGTATATAATGCTCTACGGCTTTATTGGAGATACAAACTTAATAGCAGTACACAAAGGAAAATGAAACTTTTTCAGATAAATTTGAATTGAGTTTAGTGTACTTAACAACAATGCGAATTTTGTTTTTGGTCAACAAAAAGATTTTTCGTTATTGCCAATTAAAGTACAGAATTGAATAGATTTAAAAATTCAAAACAATCATATCACTATTAGTCTCGACAATTTTAGGAAGAGTATTCTAGTTAAATATGCCTACTTGAAAACATATTCTTTAAATTCTATTGGCACTAGAATAATACTCTCAGGTAAGAAATTATATCGCATAATCTAAACTAAATATTTTTATTTAATAACTGGAATACATATTCCCGAGGGAGGTATAGAGATACTTGTGCACGGCTCCAGTACAACAAACGACAAGCATGGCTGAGGTGGGACTCGAACCCACGCCCACGATAAGCTCTCGCACGTTATACGAACAGCGCCTTAACCCAGTAAGCCATCGCGTCAAACAATAAACGACGTTATTAGTTGGTGCACTGAGAAGTACAAAATAATATTAATTCTATTGCTACTGGTAACTTTGAAGTTGTGTAATTATAGTTAGTTAGAAGACTCTTGCCATCAACTTTACAAGTACCAGCTCCAATAGAATTTATATTATTCTGTATTTTTCAGTGCACCAACTAATGAAGACGGTCAAATTTTTTGTAAAAAATATTTATTTCACAATTTTGAGTCACGAAAATCGTTGAACGTTCACTTATGCCATTTCCCCATGTATATTCTTTGCTTGTCTTTATTATTATTCAGAAATCTAAAAACATCGCCGCGGAAATGCGCGTATTTTAGACTTTACTCGAAAAGCTTAACTCAATGGAATGATCAATGTAAATGTTGCTACAAATAATCTGGTCTTTAATTTGGTTTCCTCAGATTTTCAATTTTCGAAAGAAACTGCCCCCTCCATATAGCGAAAATACACATATTTGAGATTTTAACATCGCTGGAAGCTAGAACTCGAAAAATGTAACTGTTTGGAAAAAATGTTCAATGTAAACGTTTCCGGATATATTGTCCTATCTTTAATTCGATATTCGATACTGCCCTCTCCACCCTCTTCGGAGGCGTTTTTGGGAGGGAAGGAGATTTTATTGTCGCGCGAGAAATGAAGTATCAATTATTTTAATTAATCATTCTATTAATTTAATGAATTAGCTTCTTCTATTTCTACATCACTGGCTTGAAGCATCAACTCTATTTAAAAAAAATATATGGAAATTGATGATTAAGATGAAAAATAAACTCAATCTGAGGAAAAATATTCCGCCCTCACTTGTGAAGAATGTTTTTGGTTTGGAAGGAGATGCATACAGATTTAATTAATTAAGATTTGAATATTGACAATTCTCTTTCAAATGAAATCGCTGAGTGTTTACTATGCAGAATTCATGATCGCACCAAGTGCAAACAATCTCATTCCACTATTTTTCCGAAATCGCTAGAAAAAGATTGATTAATACCTACTTAAAGAATTGGCGAATGTTGATAAATGAATAAGGGTCTTATTTATTTAGCGACAAAGTATTCATCTTAGAGAAAGCTTTAACTAGAAAATTCATGTTTTTTTTAATAATGTTCAATTTGAATAATGTTCAATTTGAAAGGTTTTTGATATGATTGATTTCTTTTTAAATTATAATAAAATAATCACAACTATTCCCTTTGAGTAGGAAATTATTTAAATTTTAAAACCTCTGAAACGTCTTTACGTTTTGTGATATAGATTTATACAATTTAACTGAAATGTCGATATTATAGTTACACACAAGGCAGATTAGAATGGATTTCAATGGATCATAACAGAAAATTATCCGGTCGATTGTCGATCAAACGGTAGGTAGTGTGAGAGAAAAGTCTTCTTCACTTTCAAAAGCATTTTAACATTTTTGGGTGTCAAACAGACCGCTGGAAACACACTTCCCCTCTAATCACCTTGCTACGTCTACTGTAACTAACCAATGAGATGGTGATGATGTGCATGCCTTTTGCCACCTTTTGACTAGTCCCACTTCATAGAGAGCACTGAAACTAAATGCGATAACTCCTGGAATGAGCTTCATCAAACTCAGGGTGCACTCAGTGTAATCTGAACATGTATGTGCCTGATTTGCACCCGACATTTTGTTTTAGTTGGACGATTTACTCACACTCAATGCAACGATTTTTTCTTGTGTTCTAGAACTGTTACACTAAACACTTACTGATAATTAATAAATAACTTTATTATAAAACAAGTCGAATTAAAAAAAATATAGTTATAAGATTTGAACCGTAGCGATGAGTACAACTGCTATCTCCACTTTTCTTGATTTGAATTATACTTATGTATATCTGTTTGCCAGCTATTCCATAACAAATTACTGTTTATCTACCACAATACAAAATTAATCGTGTAAAGTGTTAACAAAGGTTTAGGTGTTCCATGTCGGTGCGTAATTCCAGTGACGTCCGACATTGTCGTTCCATGTTGAAGAAATAATTTGATCTTGCTTGAATCAGATAATATAATTAATCATTATTGGATCACACTTGGATCAGTGTCAAGTTCAACAGGCGGCGAGATGCCTCCGATCTATGTACGAATTCGAAATTTCAAGTCTCTAAACCATATGGGACCTGAGAAATCGCTGCGGAGTCCATCTATAGAAAGAACCGAAAGTAGTAAAAACTATTTAACTAGGGCTATTTCATACTTTTTCGTGCTTCATCTAATGAAGTCAAGCTGTACCCCCCTTTTTCAAATTACGAAAAA
Organism: Crioceris asparagi; assembly: GCA_958507055.1. Lineage (NCBI taxonomy): Eukaryota > Metazoa > Arthropoda > Insecta > Coleoptera > Chrysomelidae > Crioceris > Crioceris asparagi. The sequence continues at coordinate 15,933,424 of OY293826.1, read as the reverse complement.
ATGGTCAAGGAATTTTTTTTTGTGGCCGTAATGTGCACATAATTTGCACATAATTTTGCAATGAAAAAAATTTATATTCGTTTTATCGGGGGTGTGGCTTGACGGACCCACGATAATTTTTTACTTGATTATTTTGAATAATTTACTTTTATCACCTATTTTTCCACAGTGTCAGATAGAGTAGGTTTAATGTTTGTCCCTGTCCCTACCAGAAAGGCCACACTCTCACGAGAAAGGCTCATTGTTCCAGATAATATAGGTGTTCTTTGGATAATGGTGACGTGTATTACATATCTGACACCACAATAAAAAAGCGTATAGGGCAAATGGTGTTTTCACTATTTTCCTCGCAATTTTTATGACCTTTCTCTCCATAAGAACCTTCCTTATGCCTTAACGAAAATATTAAAACAAAAATTATCCGAATTGGTCGAGCCATTCTCGAGTTTTGCGCTTAGCAAAGCATTTGGCGATTCATTTTTATATATAGAAGATTACATCCGTATTTAACATCAAAACTTAGTACGCTATTAAATTAAGTGCGGGGGTTTATGGCTACCAGAAACCAGAACACACAACTGACAATCCATGGTCGTAAATCAGGAAAAGTGTACTGTCTACTCTAACTAACCTAACCTTAAATTAGGTTTATGACTCATGTTAGTGTAATGGTAGGATAGTGTTTTGTTTTTTATATTAATACGGTACTAGCTAGTACCGACCTAAGATTGGATTATGAACACGGCTCTTAAAGAGTACTTTGATCTATAATCTATATATTGTATTATATTGTATTAGTAACGGAAATTGTTTTGCGAATTATTTAAAGTTGATAAATCATTCCTATACAATTGAAACTAAAAAAACTTATTGATTATTTCTTGAAATTAAGTAATTTCGGGAAAAAACTTTGAAAATTGATTTTATAAAATTGTACTACAAAAGCTACGTCGTGGAAATTTTTCGCGGAGCTACGATGTGGCCACCTCGTGGAAAACACTGGCAAACTACCACGAGTAATTCTGCCTGATAAATTCTCTCAATAAATTGTAGATAGCGCATATTTGTGAAATGATGAGATTCACAAAATACGTGGGAGGTTCCAAAACACTCCTTGAGAGTAGGGTACTTCAAGAAGACGATGGCCAACCAGATGTTGATATAAAACTTAATAAGAACTGAGTTTCAAAATATGTGTTACAAATAAATACATTTAGTTTGATTCATGCGATGTATCTAATCTTGTAATTCTAGTACCCAAGAAATAAATATTATTATATATACTTTTCAATGCATCAAATGAAGTCGGTTTACATTTTAGTTAGTTGATACCATCCTAAATAAGCGATAGTTTTTTATTCGAAATCTTGTATCCCTTACTTACAGTAAAGGTTTGGCTGTGGTTTAGAAAAAATACTGTAGTTAACAGCAGCACCTAAGTAAGAGCTTAAGTTATCACAAAATATGTAGGTGTCTTGCATAATTTAGGTCAATAAGGAGATCTCAAATGTTCAAGCCATATTGAATCAAGCTTTCTAAAGAATAATCTTCTGAAGTTTTGTCGAGACACTAGAATTCCGGAACTACGTAAGGTCCGTCGGGGGCAAAATTAGATCAGTTTGATGCATAGAAACATGGAAATTGTAATATTTATTTTATATGTTTACTTTTTCCAGTATATCAATATTTCATAATATAAGTATAGTATTTTGAATTCTTTTGAAAAACTCTCTTCAAAATGAAATAATCTGAATTGTAAGAGAATTATTTATTAAATGAAAATATATATGTGGAAGCAAAGACTTACACTTACTACAATAGTACAAGAAGTAGTAGCAGTCCGTCGTCATCATCATCTTGTAATACCGATTCGAGTGTGTATATACTTCACCGACACTTTTTCTCCGAAATACTTCAAGTGGGCTGACGTATACCTACCGCATACACACAAAAATACACATAGGTATACCTACATACAGAACACGTTAACCAACTCGAAGTACCCCTACGACAAGATAAACACTTGTGGTACGAACGAAGCGTTTCCCATATTTACCACTACACACCAGAAGACCTCAAAGCTAAGTGGAAGGTAATATTATTATCATCAACACAAGACATTCAAAATGACTATATATGATGTGACTTTGGAAACTTTTATTATATACATACCATACATACCTATATGTATTTGACTATGTAAGCAATCAAGCAACAGACAGACACCTTCGATATCTGTTATCTCTCTAATGTTTGAAATATAAAAACAACTGACACTCGTTGATACTTCAGTTTCCATCAAATTAATGTCTCGTCAATTATTTTAGTTTGTTTTCTTTGTTAGGTTTCTTTTGAGCACAGCATAAGCTAGCTGTTAGTATAATTTATAGAAATGCTTAGAGAAAACTAATAATCAGACATATTCATAAACAAGTCTTAGTTCGATACCAGTTTAATTTGTTCATATTCACACCGTTTCACGATGTGAATATTACTTTTGGTTTTTTGAAAAATCAGTTTTTTGGAATTTTGACCCTGTGTTGTGCCTGAAATTATCTATCGTTTGTAAAAAAATCTTAAAAAAAAAACTTCATTTCCTTTCGAGATATTGCAAAAAACATGATTCTGTAGGCAAGCAAGCAAGAAAGATAATCCGTACGATAACTCAAGAACGGAACCGGATTTCGACAAAGGGTTTGCTGTTGGATGGCATCGGTCCATGGAAGAGCCCTATTGTTTTTGATGAAGTTTAGATACTCTGATGTCGAGTTACGGCCGAAAAACCCTATTTTTAGATTTTTAAGGAAAATCGTCGAAAATCTCAATTTTTTTTGGGCTAAAGTCAAAATGCTAGTATTTAGCTAAATATATCAAAATAAGAATAAATATAACATTTTCGTCAGATAAAATTAAAAATGATTGGTACAAGGAGTAACTATAACATCATACGTGATAGTTTTAGTATCAAACTAAGTAGTACCGAACTTGATTACGAATACGGCTGGATATTTACTATATATATTTCAAACGCAGAGACCCGCTTCGGCTATGTAAGGGTAGCATTAAAATGGTATTTTGACATAGAGCACAAGCGCTTGTAATTTATTTGGAAACAACAAAGTAGGTAACCTTGAATCCAAACCTCAAACCTAATCTGTAATGGTGATATCACAACCCTAGCGGTTTAATCGTAGAAAGCGTCTATCGTTTGAAATCGTAACTCTCCGTGGACATGAAACTTGTAACTACATAATTCAATATCAAATTTTAAATGCTTCCAGCGTATAAACCACTAACGCTAGAGAGGTGCCGCTACTGAGTTTAATACGAAAAATTTGATTTCCTAGAAATTTTTATTCAGTCCAATTTTATCGTATCTTCAATAGTTTTCGCAGCGTTTCGGAAAAACGGCGCCCGGCACCGATTTTCCCGTTTAAACAACGTAAATAGTTCGGCCACTTCGCATACGTCACTATATATAGGTGTGTAGGCTCAAGAGTCTATGATGGCTCCGGTGATACTCAATAAAATTATATTAATATCATACTATCTATCTATATGCCTACATATATTTTTTTTCAAATTACTCTACACCTTACCAAAATAACACAGATCTCCATTCAAATACGATAAAAAACAACGACTATTTGGAAACAAGGAGTAGACATAGAGATATTTATATCGGGTGATAAAAAAATTCATTCGAAGTGTGCCCTGTAAATACAGGAACATATCTTCGCGTGTCTTTACTTAAATCATTTGAAATTTCTAATATTGAAACATCACTTGTTACTCCTAGAAGCAAAAATATTTTATTGGTAGGTAAAGATCGAGAAAAATACACAAAACTGAACGCAAACCTGAATTAGTGTAATGATCGTAAAAAATATTTAAAATATTTCTATGCCTATATAAATATTTTTGAACTTCACTTTGGATACCTTATAAACCTATTACTTTTGGGCAGAACTGAAGTGAATTGGTAATTTCCGGACTGCTCAACAATATGTACTCAGTTTCAGTTCGTTTGTATCATTATTTACTTAATTCTTGTTTTAAACGAACTTAAAAAGAGAAAAATTGCTGCATAATATGCAAGCTTGTCTAAATATTCTGGAAATTTTTATTCAATGAGTAGTTTAATCCTTTTCACTTAATTGTCTAACAGTTTCAATTGGAAAAGGTAATCTATTATCATTATCAGGGTTATTTTTGCAATATTTACAAAAAAGCTTTTTTTACATCTAAAATAACTCCGACCCTGACTGAAATTTTGACATGGACAGATTATGACATAATCACAATTATTGCCAATATATACATTTATATAGTGCAGTTGTTTTATTCATATTATGATTTTTCAAACTTGGTACGATGGTACGGAACCTTTCGTGAGCAAGTCGTTTTTTTTAATAGACCATGACCATATAATGTATGAAGTGTCCAATTATTTTATTAGTTCTAGTAGTTATACAATTTTATCGTAATGCGTTATTGATCTTAATTATCTCGAGTTCTGTAAGAACTTCAAAAGAAAAATCCAATTAATATTTTTACAAAAAATTGGATGACTTTATTTGTTGGTGCACTGAATAATACAAAATAATATTAACGCTATTTATCTTGAAGTTGTGCAATTGTAGTAAAATAACTCTTGGTATCAACTTCACAATTACCAGCACCAATAGAATTAATATTATTTTGTATTTTTAGTGCACCAACAAAGTCGGTACAATTTTTTGTAAAAAATGTTTATTTCACATTTTTGAGTGTAACATTACTGATGAAAATCGTTGAATGTTCACTAATACCAAAGAAGATAGTTCTTATTCTATTATGCTCGTATATTCTTTGCATTTTATTAAAAAAACTCAAAACATCGCGGAGGAAATACGCATATTTCAGACTTTACCACTGCTGTAACTCGAAAACCGCAACTATTTGGAAAAATATTCAATTTAAATGTTGCTACAAATAATCTGGTCTTCAATTTGGCAGTCTCAGATTTTAACATTGCTGTAAAAATGTTCAATTCAAACGTTTCCGGATATTGTCTTATCTTCTGTACCTACAGCCATTTCTGGTCGCCGAATGTTTTCGACGGTAGCGCCCACGTCACTTGGTTAACGAAGCTCACTCGGTTTTCGCCTCAAATTTACTATACGATACACTTCTGTGTAGTATCTAGTTTATTTGCCAAAACAAAACAGTTGTATACCTCTTCCGTTTGGGTTCTTAGGTTAAAAATTAACTGGTAACATTTTGGAATTACAATGATTTCTAAATTAGGTTTTGTGAGTCAATTCTAAATTTAATGCGAATGTGCCTACCCATTTACGATGGCGCCATGAGAAAATCTCATTTCAGTAAATAGATAAATAATTGTCTATTTATTTACATTCAAATGAGATTCGTAAAAATTTGCTGGTATTTCATCACTGAAGAATCTTCAACCAGCTACCAATGTCATGAGGGAATGAACGATATTACGTCAAAATCCAGTTAGCTCAACAATAATAATACATTGCCTGACACTTTTAAAAGCGAACTTAGAGGGAATTCTCTGTCCACCATTTATTTTTCAGGAAAAAGATAGAGATGGATCAGAAGTAGATACGTCCCAGATGGTCTAGTTGGTAACGACATTGGATATCTAACCGAGAGGTTGTAGGTTCGAGCCCAACTAGGATTTTTTCCATAGGTACATTTACTGGAAAAATCCGGGGATAGAAGAATCGCTAGAAATCGCAAAAACTAGCGGTCGACATCACTTGCCCCTGACCAACCCGCATTGAGGCAGTGTGGTAAGGTACGCCTCAAAAATCCTCTGATCTGGTAGGATGGTATGTCTCTTAGAAACATATCGGTAGTTCGGAGTCCACCTTAACCTGTAGGTCCCCTTATCAGTTGCAATACGGATAAGGCAAAAGACAAGTGAAGAGGAGGCCTGTTCAGGAGTGAACGTACAAAAAGGCTGACGATGGTGATGACGTCTTCTCTACGAAAAGTAATTATATGTTCCTAAGTACTGCTAGTACCAAAAATCTTCATATGTCTCATCATAATCATCACAGTCGCGACAGTTTAACGTGTAAAAGGCACAACATTTGGATTATTTTAGGACCGACTTTAGTCCACTCACATTGTTTTATTATTCATCAAAATCGTTGAACGCTCACTTAGATAAAACTCAGTAATGAACGTTCACTTATTCAGTGATTTCGATCTTGCCTAGTGCTAGTATCTTTTGGAAATATCTACGTGATTCAGTAGAAGAAAATTGCTGTATTTTTCAAGATTGAGAACTTCTTAGCGAGAAAAACTACAATAATTATTCATTTAACTGATAAAAAGACAACTGCGAAACTCTTCAACTTACAAACGAGACAAATAGATGTAGAAAATCCCTTAACTGATGAAATCGAAACTGATGAAACGGCACTTCTAACCATTCTAAAGAACAGCTCAAGTTTTCTTTCTTGGTTTCCATGATATTAGTTTATTATCAGTTGGCAACATTTTCCGGTGAGTGTTGTAGAGTATGTGAAAAAGTTTCATGAATTATGAATGAAATTATCATAAAGAAACTTATAGAGGCCGTACATTATTCTTGGTTATCAGAAAGTTTTCATAACACTTCTAATAAAAAAAAACCCAAGAACAGTGTATCAAACTCCATATTTACACTGACCTTAAAAAAACTGAGCTACCAAAAAATTACACATTTTCAAAATGGGCTATCTTTTGAACTGCTCATTTGTTTTTGACGATTTTTTGTGAACTGTAGGGCACTACTTCTGTATCAATACTGCAGAAAAAAAATTATTCAGAGTTCAATTTGAGAAAGTACAGTGTTCATGAATAAGAAGAAGTTATTTTTACCCTAAATCGCAACACTGTAAGAAAAGCAACAACAAACTGTAGCCGCATGTTTCATGAACATTTAAGTTTTTTTTTCTTTTATTATCTCTGTTATTAGGCAGCTTACTTTCTTATAAAGAAAATACTAAACAAATAAAAGAACGTAGGTACTCTTGATCTTTTGAAGATTATAAAAACGTGAAAAGTTCAGAAAAGAAAAAAGATATTGAACAAATGGTTTGGCCAGTTAGCAGTCCTGATCTCAACCCATTAAATATATCTGGGATCAACTGCAGAAACGTATTCGTTTTCGACATGCATATAGGAGCTCTGAATGCTGAATTAGTTAATTAAGTCATTTTGACGAGAGGAGTTCACACTCTATGATGGCGCATTACATTTAGTATATCTGATTTTTGACCGACGAACCAAACGGACGAGGTGTACAATTCGACTGTGTGTCTGCATGTTTTTTTTAAGTATGTTCCAATTTTCATGATTATGTTTATTTCTGCAATGTTTTTAAATCTATGAATAAGTATAAGCAACGTAATATCATCTTCTTTATTGAACGTTCAATGATTATGATGACTAATGTTACACTCAAAAGTGTGAAATAAATAGTTTTTGCAAAAAAATTGGACCGACTTTAATTAATTCCAACAGTTTTCAATACAACTACAACTGCGCAGCTTCAAAATTACCAGAACCAATAGAATTAATATTATGTTGTATTTTTCAGTGCACCAACAAATAAAGTCTGTCCAATTTTTTTAAAGAAATATTAATTATATTAGCTCTAAAAGATTAAACGTACGTTTCAATATTGCCTGTCGGAAGTGTAACCTTTGGAATAGTGTAATTTCTTTAATAATAGAGATAATAACGTGAATAAAAAAATAAACTGTTCATAAGACATTGTTCGGGACCAGTTTTCTGTAATTAAAATTGATGTATGCCACATGTTAATGCAAATTTTGGATAAAAAACATTTTCTTATTCATTTCTCAAATGAAAATCAGAATCAAAATTTCTACAACAGTAAAGTTAACTATGATTCTTAAAAAAATCATTAAAAGCAAATTTAGGAGACCAGTTTTTAAGGTCTTTTATATATTAATTTTCAGAATTATCGTAGGTAGGTATTATTGAGAAACGTGTTATATTTTAGCTTTTTATAAATTTACAGTTATTAGTTAATTTATTCATTGAATTATGGACAACTCAAAAATATGTATTTTAAAATTAATATTTAAATGAAAAGTAAATGCTTCTCAATTCCAAAATATTAGCGTATGAAAATTAACAAAATCGAAGCAATGTATTCAAGAAAACGATGAAAATATATTTTTTTTAATAATTAATCTATAAGGATATTAAACAATGCCAATTCAAATAATTTCTATAAAATAATTGAGAAACTTACTCTTTTTATCTACATAGTAACCGAACCAGTCAAATCATTGAGAGAAATAAGAACATTTTGTATTTGTCCCATATAAACGACCATTAAATTAGTAATTTGACAAATCTAAACGGAATAAAGTCAAGGAGATAATTCAAGTCTTGCAGAGAACTTGGAAGAATGCCATTTTGTTAGCTATTGAAGTTAATGTAGCATGAATGAGAAATATTTTTTGTGGGTCCTTCGGAGAACAGTTGGAGTTTGTATCAAGTTTCCATATTCGTTATAGATCAAATTGCGAGGATAGAACAAAGAATCTCTTTTTATTTCAGTTTATAGTTTCATTCATCGTTATAAACAAACACAGTATAGGTCTGAAATTATCAAATCATACATCGATAAATGTCAGTATATCTTAAGAAAAAAATAAAGATGTTTTTAGGAATCGACCGAAATCAAAACTTGACATGAATGCTGGAAGCATACTCGTTTTACTTCAAAGTAGGTATTTGATTTTCATTAATCTATTTTGATTAAATGATAAATTATAAAAACCTTCCACATGTGTCACATTTATAGGTCGAAATATTTAAAATTCAGCCCTCGCTATGGGATGCTTTTATTTAGGTCAGTGATTATAAATTTGCAGGATCATGGGGTTGATGGTGAAAAATGCGAGAAAATCAGTTGGACGTTTAGTCTGTTTCTTTAATTTGTTCAGGTCAAAGCGATATAACATTTTTAATTGCTGTAATTTCAACAAACACAATCAAATAAAATAAGAAATGGTCGACAATTATTGGCCAATGGCAAGGTTTATGTATATAGCTCATGATTTAATAAACTAGTAGGAATAGGTAATGAGTGTTCTAGAGAGAAAAAAATGAGCCGGATTTAGGATTTTCGATAAGGTCCTCCTGTAATATATTAGTATATATTATAAAGCTCAATATTCTCAACGCAACATCAAAATTATGGTTAGTAGTTTTAAAAATAAGGGGAAAATGTTCAATTTTCGTAGCTTAAACCAGTTTTTATTACATTCCATAGAGTGGAAGAAGTGTGTCCGAAGCGATTTCTCAAGCCCCACAAGGGCCAGAGAATCGAAATTTCATATGCGTATCTAGATCATACACATTTTGTTGCTAGTAAAGTTTTACACTCAATTAAATTTGAAAATTTTTGTTAAGCAAAAACTTATTTTATTTTTTATTCTTAAAATTTATACTCAAGTCTTAAATATCTCCTTAATAAAAATATATATACACTTTACTCATTTGATACGTCAAATGATGCAATAGAAAAAAAAACAATTTTCTAATTTGTACCTACCACAGAATTAATCCTCAGAACTCTGAATAAGCAATAAATTTAAACTTTTTGCGTTTAGTAGATTCAGAGTTAAAAAAGAGATGAGAGAGAAGAGAAAGAGAAGAGATGTTTATCAGTTATAGAAAGAAGACTTTTGACAACAACTTCATTTTTTTATGATTCTTTCATTATAAGAACACACTGTCTTTTGCCTTCATCAATATTCTCAATAATTAAAATAATATTTTATACAAGAAATTGGACCGACCTTATTAGCTGGTGCACTGAAAAATATAAAATAAAAATAATGTTAACTCTATTGGAGCTGTTACTTTTGAAGTTGTGCAGTTGCAGTTAGATTGATAACTTTTGGTGCCAACTTCACAAGTACCAGCACCAATAGAATTAATATTATTTTGTATTTTTCAGTGCATCAACAAGTAACGTGGGTCCAGTTTTTAGTAAAAAAATATTTATTTCACACTTTTGGGTGTGACGAAGATCGTTGAACGTTCACTAATACCAAAGAAGATAGTACTTATCCTATTACCCACGTATATTCTTTGCATGTACTTGTTATTATTTTTTAGAGATCTCAAAACATCGCGGCGGAAATACGCATAAGTATTTTAGATTTTACCATTTTACCACCACTGTATCTCGAAAAGCGCAAAAACTTTCAATTCAAACGTATCCGGATAGTGTCCTATCTTTAATTCTGTCACCTCAGATTGTTTTTCGAAGGGAAGGAGATTTCGGATTTGAGTTTTTACGAATATGGGACCATTTGTCAGATCTCCTTTTTCAAATAAATCAGAAATCATTAAAATTGGAAAAAAACAGGTAGTCCAATTGTATACCTATAGGAAATTATTATTCCCTTGAAAATTCTATTTCTAACAAGAACCATTTTTTTATGTATTGTTGTTATAAGTTACTAAAGAAGATGAAAAAAAGTGATTTGTGCAAAAAAAACTAGTTGGAATCGAACCTACGACCCAACGCATACGAAGCGGGCACCTGTACCACTCGACCATAGGGGTTATAGTATGAATTATATAATATACATAAGTATGGGAAACCAATAACTTCAGATTTTTAGCTTTTATATGGATATTAAACTTAGTTATTAAAATATTCTAAATAATAAGCACTTTATCGAACTTCTCGCAGCCCAAACTATAAAACCCTTAGATTTATCGAGAAGTTTTCAAGTAGGTACGAATGTATTAAGAAACATGTTCTACCTACAACATTCTACAAAGAAAGTTTTTTTTTGTTAATTTTTTTTAGCTTACGAAGGAAAATTTGAATATGAGAACAATCAACACCAATTCAAATGAAAAAAGAATCAAAATAGGTCAACGTTTACTATACAATCCGAGATTCCATACATAAAAAACAAACATTTAGTCCAATTGTATACCTTCTTCTTTTAGGAATTCAGTTAAAAATAGGCTATGACAAACAGACTGAAAGACATCAAGATGATGTTGAATGTGTTTCATTATGGTTATTTGGTTTGATTTTTTCAACTAAAGATAATCAACCTTAGAAAAAATAATGCAAGCACAATTCTTGTGAGCTTAATTTCTCTTCGGAAATTGAAATGATGATTTTTAATGAAAATACATTCAGAAAAAAGATATATGATAGAGTTAAAATAAACAATGTACCTACATATTTCAATCTACAGCTGTTTTTTTCAGTACTTCCTATATTTTGAGTTCTAACTGCAGATGCCCTAGAAAAATATCAATGTAATTTTTCAATGTAACATATATGAGCGCTTTCAAGTTGCGAAACATAAAGAAGACATAGTAGTTGAAAATCCATTACAAAAGAGAAGAGACACAGAACATATCAAACTGCAGAAGAAACCGTAAACTTGAAAATGTATGGGTCTTGTGGAATCGGTTTTACGATTCCTTATGTAATATCGCTGAAAGCTCGTGACTGACATGGTATTTAAGATAACAATGTTAGAACACAATTTTTCATTGCCATCACTTTATTCATTTCCTTCTCCAATGCAAGATAAGCTATTTAATTGTTGAATGGGCAGTTATAACAATTTCTGTTTATAGGCCTCATAAGTGAGAAGTTTTTGAACGAAATGAACCGCATCCTCCAAGTTAATACATGCCATAAAAAAATTGTTTAGAAAAAATAAAAATATATATTACACAATATTTTAATGCGCGAGTCAACGATACTTAAATTTCTCTATTCATCAGATAAAAAAGAAAATAAAGAGACGATAGCTTGCAACAGATAAACTTTATTGGTCAAAAATATTTTCAGGTAAGTAATAGTGTAAAAATACTTTCTTAGTTAACCACCCACTTACTCTACCGAAGTAATGATAATACTAAAAATTTGGGCTCTCAATTTTGTACACATGAAAAAATATTTCGAGGCCAAATCACCTATCCCACCTATAAATAAGAAGATATTGCATAACAAAATGTAATGTCCTCTATACGATATCTGCACTGCATTTTTTAAACCACGCCCCACCCATGGTGATGCAAAACTGTCACATTTGCACGATGAGTCAATGCACGCGTGCAAATGTGATCGTGTGTATATTTTTTCCTGGTACACGTACCTACTAATTAATAATAGAAATGCGTATTATATAAGAAATATTTAAATGTATATATCACAAAAGGTACATTTCTATAGGAAATTTAACTTAAAATATGAAGTTGTGAACTGACTTAGCTGAATTCATCCAGAAGCTGGTTAGGTTACGTTATTGAGGTAATACAATCGAAGAAAATTTCAAGTCTTCATAAAATCTTTCCGAAGCTAAAACTCTTAATGTTGTTAACGTCTTTTAGTGAGAACAAATGACATTTCTCATCATTGTGTCTTGTTCTTCAAACGTTTGCAGTTACTCATTACCATAACTCAATACAAGTAGCTATCCTCATCAATAAGTAAATAGTTTCGGTAGCCGTTGATTTCTAATCGCAAAATTCACTCAACAAATAGCGCTGGAATACTATTTTAGCTTTTTCAGTCAATTTTCTACCAACTTCGATCTCTTCAACGGTTTTTTATTATTTTTTTGATAGTATTGCAAATGCAGCAGCAATAAAGAATACATTTTATTGAATGGCACACTCATATTAATAAACTAAACGGCAACCCAAAACTTTTCACCGAATATTATTTATATTTATTTATAAATATTTATAAATATTTTTTACAATAAATTGGACCGAGTTTATTAGTTGATGCACTGAAGAATACAAAATATTATTAATTCTATTGGTGCTGGTACTTGTGGATTTGGTGCCTACAACAACAAAATACAAAGGCACAACTTCAAAATTACCAACACCAATAGAATTAATATTATTTTGTATTTTTCAGTGCAACAACTAATAAAGTCGGTCCATTTTTTTTTAAAGATTGATTTTACATTTTTGAGTGTGCCTAACATTAGTCATGAAAATTGTTAAATGTTCACTAATAACAAAAAAGATAGTACTTATCCTATTACCCATGTATAGGGTTAGCTTGTACTTGTTATCTATTATTCAGAGATCTCAAAAAATTGCGGTGCAGATATACATATTTAAGACTTTACTGCATTAACTCAAAAACCATAATTCTTTTGAAAAAAAAATGTTCAATTTAAACGGTGCTACATATAATTTCTTCTTTAATTTGGTCGTCTCAAATTTTCAATTTTCGAAAAAAAAAATTCCCTTCCGCGTATCGGTAATATGCATATCACGTTTGATGAAACTCGAAAATCCTAACTCTTTTGAAAAAAAATTTAATTTAAACGTTTCCGGAAATAGTCCCATCTTTAATTATGCATTCTCAGACTTTCAATTTTCGAGAGAAATTGCCCCTTCCACCCCCTTCGGAGGCGGTTTTTGGAGGGAAGAAGATTATGGATTTGAGTTTTTCTAAATATGGGACCATTTCAAAACTCTCCTCTTTCAAATGAAACAAAAATCCTCTACATTGGAGTACGTTTACGCAAAACGCGGTAACAGCCATAAAAAGAAATAATAAAAGGAAACATACAACCGAATTGTATAACTTCTCCTTTTTTAAAGTCAGTCAAAAACTGATGATGATGCGACGAGTGAATTCCAAGCGAGTGTGTCCTAATTTCCTAATCAGCGCTTCAGTTTTGTGTGGACGCGTTAAAGGATCAAATGCAAATCTAATAATAATTGAGTATAAGGACGATGGATTCATGATTTAAGCGCTCTTATTCTCTCTCATTAGTTTTGAATATTCTTCAGGCAATAATTCGGGAGCCTTTATATTTTTAAAAATATCGTAAAATACCAGAGACGGCTAAAATTGTATCTTATTTAAATATGAATATTTCAATTTTCGAGAATAAATTCTCCGCTGAAGTCTCTCTGGAGGCTGTTTGGTGCGAAAATCAATTTCAGAAAAGGTCAGAAAGGAACCATTCCTCAACTGAATTATTTATTACGGCTTGTTCCATTCACGCAATATTCCTATAACTATTTGAAATTCTTGTACCATCATAATAAATAGGTATTATATAACTTTATGGACACTAACTAATGAAGTTTTTTTTCTTCCAGAAAAGTTACTTATTTCAAATTTCTAAATGATCTTTAATAATATTTCACGAAAATGCTTCTTGTTTGAGAAGACCACGTCTACAATATCACATTAATATTTAAATAAATACATTTATCAGTTTTCTCAGAATAATATTTTTTTTATTTTAGTGGTCGTGGATCGAAGCACAAATATTTATAGTTGATACTAACTTTCTGATATATTGATAAAGATACTCTGATTTCGAGGTCTCTAACTGGGTAACACTTCAAGTCTTCAAGAACGGTCAAATATGCAGCTTAAACGTTCAAAATAGGATTAAATAGCGTACAAAATGACGCCCAGTCATGTCCAAGAAAATATGACTACCGCATCTAGTGGTTGCGATTTCCTGTCCATAAGAAAAGAGGACTCTCACAAGCCGGCGGAAGATCAATCCAACTATATTTTGAAGTTTATTTCGAATGCTTTGGTCAATCACAAGGATTTGATGCTCATATGATGCAGTAACGTACGTCCTCGACGTGTATGTAGTCTTAAGAATTGCTCTTGAATTTCAAGTTATGTTACCCAATAAAAGCATTGAAATTTGCCCACCCATTACACTCAGGTGCAAAAACGCTACAAGTCAATATTTGGTAAATTTTGAGGTCTCATAATTTTTTACCAAACTGTTGATAAAATAGTTAAATACATGTTACATAATATTAAAGCATTTTGTCAAACGCTATCGTTTAAAGTTTTATAAAACTATTTTCAAAACAACCAATAGAGTAATTTTGTGACCAAATTCTTTCAAAATACCAATATTAAAGAAAGGTAAAGAACCATTTTTTGCTTCATGTCTTTATGAGGAACAATTTAATTTGAGAAATTATATTTTTACGCCAAAGTGGTAATACAAAATTTAGACAAAATTCGTAAAAAGTAAAAAGTATCCCTATATTTTTTGATGTGTGTAAACTTTGCTTCAAAATAATGTCGCTTCACTTGGGTAAGAAAGCTGAAGTGGTTTTCAGTTTCAGAATGTATGTTTTCTATCTTCTCTGGCAATGGACATTATTTTCCCCATAGCAACCCTCGTCTGTTTTTTTAAAGAGATCACTCGTTAGCTACATCTTTATACATACATATAGGTATGTACACATTTAATGAAGTAAATCCTGAAAATACTTGTTGCGGTTCCAAACATCAATAGAGTTTTGGTATTGTATTATTCGATGAAAGCCTTTTTTATCATCAGACCACAACAGTTTTATCTTGTTTTCCATAGAAGAGTTTTGGATTTTGTTTTCTATTATGAACTTTCCATGCTATTCAAAGTATTGTGGAAAAAGTGAAACAACAATACAAACGTGTTTATTAGGGAAAAAATTCATTTGACAAAAATATAATTTTCCCAGGAACAATAATAAGTAAGAAAGTGTGAAACTCTATTGAAGTCTACAGCAGGAAAAATTTTAATAACGTACAATAAAAGTGTTGGTAGAATATTAGTCTACAGAGACAATCAATCTGTTGACTTAGCTTTTCCCTTCCTTTGTAGAGAATTTGATAAAAGAAACGTACATTGAATTCAATTTATGAATTTTCTTTCAAGTGAACCAGAATTTTAATAAATTCTATGTAGAAGTTATAAGAATAGATATCTCAGCAGGTTTTTTACTTCCATCCTTGGAAAGCACTTGATTATTTGCGGAATTGCTTTTCAAATACAATAATACAGTGTTTTAAACAAAGCAGCTCGCAATGTACATTTATCTATATATTCATGTTTTTGATGTTCTGCCATAATAATAACCTGAGATCCCGGATTCGATCCCCGACTGAGCCGAGAAGATTTTCCAAGGGGCTCTTTGGTCGCTATTGCATGGATAGCACTGGCAAACTACCAGAAGTAGTTAGATCAACTGTCGATAAGTTGTGAGTCACATATATTTTAGAAATGAAGATTGGTTAAAGAGCACAATTTATACCTACCAATCAATTCAAGAAACAAATTTTATTCTATTTTCTCTTTTAAAAAAATGGAGTACAATTTGATCTGAAGATTGCTGGAAAATTAAAATGATCTCTTATTATAAAATGCACCATTTTTATTGCGTCAAGATATGAGTTACACAAATTGAAGAATTAACTAATCTCCCATTAGGGATTCATTATGAAATCGGCCCTTAAATTCACAAAGTACATTTCGACGAATATGTCATCCGTGCGTAAAAACGACCATTACGTCAGCACAGACTATAAACAAAACATAATCATATAGCACAGCGAATATAATAGAACTTCATAAGTGAAATAATGCTTGTGCATTGATTGATACAATTTCCGTCCATCTAGCTTACTTTTTTCCTAAAACAATAATGTACATTTTATGAAAATAAATTCAACTGCTTCTTTATAACCCAACAATTTCTCCTATGAAGTTCTTGAATTTACTAAGACAAATCCACGGAGCCGTCGGGATATGAGTTCTACTCTTACTTACCACATGGGTTGCAGTTATAAGTAGAAAACTGTTGTTGTTTCTGAAACATTTTTAGTTTAAACGTTTCCTGAAATGTATCTTCTTTAATTTTGCCGTCTCACATTTTTGATTTTCAAAAAAATCCCCTCTGTCCAATTTGGAGGGGATTTTTGGGGATAAAAACATGTTGAATTCAATTTTTGGGACAATTTTTTAGCACTACTCTTAGGAGTAACAGAAGAATCATCAGAAAACATCGGAGCACGTTTATACCAAACGCGTATGCATCCAAACTTAAAAATAGATACGATACCTAACCTAACCTATAAGTATATCCTACATAATCTAATTAAGTTTGAAGCTGAACCTATTTTTTAAAAGTTAAGTGCTTGATCAGAATTAGGTTTTTCTAAGCAAAACCAATACTCTTCATTCTGCATTACAAAAAATATTTGGAATATAATTTGAAAGAGTAGTAGTAGAGTATTTCCCATGATTCTTTATATTTTTGGTTTACAATTCTATTGAATTGAATCAAGGTACATTTATGTCATTCAGATTCCTTTTACTTCAAAGCATGCATTTGAAGTGGAAAAAAAATAATAGAAAAAAAATACATTTTTTCTCTATCACGTTCTTGTTAAGTGTCTGGATTTAAAAAAATATATTTGCTTTGATATACATAATATCACTTGTGTTTTCTCGCACTGATGTTGATGAAAAGATGCGAGAGGAGTTGCTAAGCAACCCTTGCCAGTCTCCACTGCATCATGAACTCAAAACGAATATAACTAGAAAATGCATATGAACGGTGTGTGCTGACAAAGTTTATTTAATGAATGAATATACAAATAAAAAATATGTGGGCTCCTACAGTACCAATAATCATAGCTCTTTGACTATATAAAAAATCTGTTAATTAAATAGTCATAGCTATATTTCATATTTTTATATATTTCATTCGTTTACTAAATTTATTTAGATTTAAGTAGGGATGCGCCGAAGCTTCGGCCGAATCAAAAATATTAATAGTGGAGTTTATAAACAAATAAAAAAACACCATCATTGCATAGAAAACATATTTATTGAAAATTAACAGGAGCGCAAATAAAAAACTAAAGTAATAATCAGCAGAATATGGCACCAAAACAAATAAAATGATAAGCTACTAAAAACAAAACCAATTTTTACTTCTAAATAATAATTAATAATATGTATTATCTAAACTTTCCCGTTGGAATTGTTTATATTCTACATGTTTTCTTTTTAAATGATTGATCATAGATGTTGTGGAGGCATTTTTACCAAGACCACCTATTGCACTTTGCATATTTATTATTATCTTCACATAACAAATAATATTTCCAAATATCACTCGACTTTTTATTCATTTTCAAGTCGAAACCGCTCAACATGCTACGCGATCGCGTTTAAAACGTGAAATAAATATAATAATATAATATATAATATATATAATAAAGGTTTTCGAATTACAGCAGTAAAGTCGGAAATATGTTTATTTGCGCCACAATGTTTTGAGATCTCTGAATAATAAATAACAAGTACAAGCTGAGCCTATACCTTTTTGGGTATTTGTGAACGTTGAACAATTTTCATGACTATATTACACTCAAAAGTGTAAAATAAATATATTTTACAAAAAATTGGAGCAACTTTAGTTAATTTGGTTGGAGCACTGAAAAATACAAAATAATATTAATTCTATTGGTGCTGGTAACTTAAAGTTATGCCGTTGTAGTTTGTTGTCGTACTCCAAAAGTACCAGCACCGATACAATTAATATTACTTTGTATTCTTCTGTGAACCAACTAATAAAGTCGGTCTAATTTTTTGTTAAAAATATTTATTCAGATGGATGATAACACTGGGTGTGTTAGCTAAATAAAAATTGAAGACATTTTCAGCATAGCTCACTTTAACAAATAATACACATTATTTAACATTATAATAAGAACGTAAATATTTTAATTATAATTGTAAATTATTCGAGCTACGAATTAATCCACTTTGGTCTTTATTTTTATCATATTGTTTTGAGAAATGTAGCTATATAGAGATAGAGAAATGGATGCGGGACAATTCTTTGATAGCATCCAACGAAAAAGAGAGTAAATATTTATTAGGGATTTAGGAAAAAGCAGATAATCAGTAGTGTGAATTTATAAAAATACCAAGGTAAATAATCAAAGTTTCAGGAATGTCCTTTCCTCTGTAAATATTAGTCAGCTTTTGACAGAGCATCAAACAAAAATGGCCGCAAAAGGTCTACCTGCCCAACTGTTTGAATTACATTCTTCTTTCTCGTATGAATAAAGTCAAATACCTAGATATTTATCTTGATAAACGACTATCCAGGAGAAAATATAAGTTATTCAACAAATACATTGAATAGATACTTACTGCAGACTTTGGCTTTGATTTTCTAGAAAGGGCTAAACAATTTTTCCTCTATTGGTACTACTTACCATTTAAATCAAAAAGTATAAGCTGTGGAAACTTTATTTAGAGATACCATATGAGGTAAAATCAGAAATATCCCATGTTATGAAAGATATTGATTACCTATCAGTTTCAAGACTTGGCTCTTTTGTCTCGAATACTTTCAGCCGTATTCATAATCAAATCTCAGTTCAGTACTACTTTAGTTTGGTACTAAAACTGTCGCGTTTAGTTATCTTTACTATAGTAACAAACACGATGTTGGTTTACTAAGTTTTTATTATAACTACGGCTGATTATAAAAGCTCACTACAGCATAGAAAATCATGCATTGATTTGAACTATAAATAGAGAAAAACCTATGTACTTTTGAGTACGTTTGTTGCGAAACAATAAAAGAAGATAAATTTTCATCATATGGCCAAATTTGAACTCGCAGCTTACGATGCGTCACTAAACCTGCTAAGATAAAATAGATTAATATATTTTTCCTATAGAAAGACAAAAAACTGTGTAGTTTATTAAGCAAATAAATATATTTAGAAAGCATAACACTGATGACGTATCGATATACCCTCGTCGCCTCAACTATTGTAATTAGCAGCTAATCTTTACAGTCTTGTTCAACATTCTCTTTTAGCTAAAATACCTCCTTTTAGTGAATTTCTAAAATAACCTAAAATAAAATATGTTGCATGCATCGATTTTAAGTAGATTTTCATATAAACATTAAATCTTAAAACAGTGTTGAATACAGCAATTAAAAGTCGCATGTAGCACTAACTTCATTTACAAATATGTTGCAACATATTGTAGGTTCTACAAATGTGATTACAAAAAAAATCTCTTTACCCTCTAGAAGGTTTTGATAAGCTTCTAGAAATTTTTTATATATCAAACAGTAATAATTCTTTCAGGAGTTATTTTGGAATTAAGTACAGGTATAAATCACCAAGATCATTTCCATTCCATGAGGTGAGTCAGAATGTACTTACTGCAACTCGGTCAACTCTCGAAGACAGAAGAATCTTGAGGAAATTCAATTTTCTCTACATTCTGAATTATTAACAATAAAAAGAAATGTCCGATATAACCGATTGATGTGAATGCTTACAGTAATAGGCAAGAAAATACATAAGATATGCATCTTAACTATTCATAGCAACTGCAATAAATTTACTAAACGCAGACTTAGAAATAGAAGTGTACTTAACTTTAGAAACTCGGAAAGTACACGGAGGCTTGCACCAAGAATGTTCCTTACAGTTATTCGATACAGTAAAATAATTAAGTAAAAAATTAATTCATAGCTTTTAGTCGCTTCCACCAAATAACAATTTATATTAATTTTCTGAATTAACATGAATTCTTTACATTGAAATACTTCTCAATAAAAAATCATAATATTAAAACATCAGCACCTTTGGTATTAGATATGGACTCTATTTATTTTGATTTCACCCTCATAATCCTCGAACATCAAGAATATACTTAATTCAAGCTCAATAGTTCTAGTTTTCATATTATATGATATCTGGAATAGACAACAAACAACTAAGCATTACAAATTGAAAATTTTATGCATTTATTAGAAATATCATATGTTTCCTCTAAAATTATATAAATGCAGATTCAACCATAAATCAAAAAGTTAAAATAGATTGATACATTAATCCTTATTTCAACCCAACAATAGATTCTACATAATCTTTTCATGGCTCAATAATTTTAAATAAGTTCTCATTGGGTGAGAATCGTCAAATTTGCATAAGTAAATCAGTTCATTTTGATTATCTAAATTTAAATTATTTTAATCTACATGTATAGAGACTATATAGAGTTCTATATATTTGGTACGGAACCCTAATAATATAGGGTTGGAAACTACTACTCGAACACACCTATAACATAATCTTTTATCTTCATTTGAATTTGAGATTTTAGCAGATCTTAAATTAAAAAAAATATGACCTGAAACGGGTAGTAACATAGTTTCGTAGCCTTCCATAAGATAATTAGTTATAGAAATAGATGTTTTCATATAAAAAAACAAGTTAACAGTCGTACCTAACTTATTTTTGGGCTACCCTGTATAGGTACATGAATTTATCATCAAAAAGATTATATAGATATTTTTTACAAAAATCGAATCCATTTTATTAGTTGGTGCACTGAAAAATACAAAATAATATCAATTCTATTGATGCTGGTATTTTTGAATTTGTGCAATTGTAGTTATATAGAAGACTTTTGGCACCAACTTCAAAAGTACCAGCACCAATAGAATTAATATTACTTATTCTTTATTTTTCAGAGCAGAGTTTCGTTTTTCAAGTCTCCTCTTTCAAATGAATCATAAATATTTTTTACAAAAAATTGGACCGACGTTATTAGTTGGTGCACTGAAAAGTAAGAAATAATATTAATTCTATTAGTGCTGTTACTTTTGAAGTTGTGTAGTTGCAGTTAGATTGATAACTTTTGGCACCAACTTCACAAGTACCAGCACCAACATAATTAATATTATTTATTTAAAAAATATTTATTTCGCACTTTTGAGTGTAACATTAGTTACGAAAATCGTTGAACGTTCACTTATACCAATGAAGTTAGTATTTATCCTATCATCCTCGTATATTCTTTGCTTGTAAATGTTATTGAGATCTCAAAACATCGCTGCGGAAATACGCATAAATGTTTTAGATGTTACCATTTTACCACTAGTGTACTCGAAAACCGTAACTCTAAGGAAAAAATGTTCATTGTAAATGTTGCTACAAATAATTATGACATTCATGTAGTACCCATAGATTTTTAATTTTCGAAAGAAATCGCCCTCTCCACATAGCAAAAATATTAAAATACACATATTTGAGAATTCAACCTGCCTCTTACTCGAAAACCGTAACTTTTTTGAAAAAATGTTCAATTTAAACGTTTCCAGATATTGTCCTATCTTTAATTATACCACCTCAGCTTTTCGATTTTCGAGAAAATTTGCCCCATCCTCCTCTCCTCCGTTTGAGTTCGTCGGTCAAAAAACACATACGGAAATAAATCGAAAGGTCCGCATAGAAAACACACGGCTGAGTTTCAAAAGAATTTAGACATTACTTTTGGAACGCAATGTATAGCTTTCAGCAACAGCAGTAAGTAGTACCTGCTGTGTGCTAATTATATTCAAACGTTGTCTCTTCATTCAATTATGTAATAATTCCATACCATCCGATATAGTACCGATATCCGATTTACCTACATTAATTTATTTTATCTCATCTAGCACAGAGTTAATTCAACTTGAAATTTCGCAATAACAAAATATTATAACATGCATGTGTATGTATATATATATACGTACCGAACATCAACACATACGTTCAGAAAAATAAATAAATTATTCATGAAGCAACCGATGGAATGAACTAGCCGCTAGCTGTTCATCACACATTAAAAACATTTAAGTAGATGTAGGTAGGAAGGTATAGGTACCTACGCATCTTTCTTTTGGCAGGCGTGAACGGCTTGCACTTGTTCAGCTTGCTTCAGATAATCCAATTAGATATTTCGTGTTAACTTGGATTCCTGGAAAATTATATTTTCATTATCATAAATTTAGTAATAACAATGTAAACTACGAAATCTGCTTTGTTTTATCTAACTTCGAGTTTATTGTTCATGAGCTTCTCAATACTAGTTTATGAACTATGTTAACATAAAGCTAGAATCTGTAAATATCAAAATTGTTGGGTTAGTTAATAGTAGTAATGACCCCTTGGTATGAACATTGTATGAATTCGATGCATAAATGACTTTTTCGACGACTGAACTAGAAAGTAGGCTTTTCCAAATGTCATTCGAAAGTTGACACTTTCCACGGACCGGGCGCAAGCATATTGCCGCTTTAAAGCATTTTCACTGTTATCAATAAAAAAGTTAGCTAGTCTGACGTTGCCATACACCATACAACGCAAAACGCAAATTTCAAAGACGAGCGTGTTGTCAGAATTGTTTGATACCATCAGTATTTTTTAAAAAGGATTAGTTCAGGCGATAAAAGTGGTGAGATGGAATATTTTGTCGTCGAAAAAATACCGTATATATTTCGAGCAGAAAGTATTAGTAATTTTCATTCACGAGCTGCGAAAATGTAGTAGTTCTCGATATCCGCAGCCTTGACGATAACTTCCAATTTTATTAAATTAGTGAGTGAATTAATTCATTCTCCAGAACCGTGGATTACTTTACGTACAAGTGTGAAAAAAACTACTTTACACACGAATACGAAAAGAAAATTACTTTACGTACGACTAAGGTTTTAGTCAGGCATAAAACCAAAATAGACATTTTAGGTCATTACTTCTTCTCAAAATATGCTTTCATACCAAATTATTATAATAATTTTGATAATCAAAATTCACTATACCTCATTAAATATGTAGTATGTATTATTTAGATTTTATAATTTTCACCTTTCATATTCTATGACTGTTAACCATAGAAATAATAAATATTTTTTACAAAAAATTGGACCGACTTTATTAGTTGGTGCACTGAAAAGTATAAAATAATATTAATTCTATTGGTGCTGTTACTTTTGAAGTTGTGCGGTTGCAGGTAGATTGGTAACTTTTGGCACCAACTTCACAAGTACCAGCCCCAATAGAATTAATATTATTTTATACTTTTCAGTGCACCAACTAATAAAGTCGGTCCAATTTTTTGTAAAAAATATTTATTTCACACTTTTGAGTGTAACATTAGTCACGAAAATCGTTGAACGTTCACTAATACCAAAGAAGATAGTACTTATCCTATTACCCACGTATATTCCTTGCTTGTAGTTGTTATTATTGAGATCCCAGAACATCGCTGCGGAAATACGCTTGAATATTTTAGTTGTTACCATTTTAACACCGATTTTACTCGAAAACCGTAACTCTAAGGGAAAAATGTTCAGTATAAATGTTGCTACAAATAATTATGTCTTTCATGTACTGCAAACAGATTTTCAATTTTCGACAGAAATCGCCCTCTCCACATAGCGAAAATAGGTATATTTGAGAATTTAAAATGTCTCTATGTCGAAAACCGTTACTCTTTTGAAAAAATGTTCCATTTAAACGTTTCCGGATATTGTCCTATCTGTAATTATATCAAAGCAGATTTTCAATTTTCGACAAAATTTGCCCCCTCCACCCCCTTCGGGGGCGGTTTTCGGAGGGAACGAGATGTCGGATTCTCTTTTTTATGAATATGGGACCATTTCTCAAGCCTCCTCTTTCAAATGAATCAAAAATCATCAAAATCGGAGTACGTTTACTATATGAAAGGCGCGCACAAACCCAAAAAAAAAAAAAAAAGCACACAATCGAATTGTATACCTCCTCCTTTTGGGAAGTCGGTCAATAACAGAGAGGCAATAACTACTGTAACTTGAAATGCCGTAGCGTTCTAAGTCCTAGTAGATAAATATGATCGATGAGGGAGTTCGTTCCTTGTCCAACAACAGCCTCGATCCATAATCCATCTTCTGTTTCTTTTCGAATACTCTTCAATTTTTCTGATGACATTCCTCATCTATCTACTGTTTTAACTCTATGCTGTGAAGTGTGGCATTGACAATGGCAAATGTCAGTACGACAATCAATCGAAAACAACCAATCATGGAATAAATAAATTATTATTGAAGAATTTTTTTATCTTTCTCTCAAATTGAAATTCAGCCCCGTGAAGTGGGCATCTCGAAGTGATATTTAAAAAAAATTACGAGTTTCAATTATTTCCCAACAAAAAATTCACTAGATTATACCACAAATCCTAAAAATCAGAAATATAAAAGTTTGAGGCGAACGAAGACTAGAATAAAGAATAAGCCAATTTTTGTCTTGGTCATAACTTTGAATAAAGAGTGGACTAACGATTTTTTTGCTTAGACTAACGTGGACTAACCTTGTGCAATTGAATTGCAGCTAACAACTTGTATTTTTCTGATTTTGGGGTTCTGTGGTGAAATCGACTTTTTTGTCTTGGTCATAACTTTTGAACAAAGGGTGGACTAACCATTTTTTGCTTGGACGAACGTGGACTAACCTTGGACACTTGAACTGCAGCCTCAAACTTTTATTTTTCAGATTTTTGGGTTTTGAGGTATAATCTAGTGATTTTTTGTTTTGACTATAAATTTTGAACAAAGGGTGGACTAACGATTTTTTCTCCAGGACTAACATGGACATTTTGATTTGGTCATAACTTTTGAAAAAACGGTGGACTATCGAATTTTTTGCTTGGATTAACTTGAACTAACCATGGACCATTGAACTGCAGCCTCAAACTGGTATTTTTCAGATTTTAGGGTTCTGTGGTGAAATCGACTTTTTTGTCTTGGTTATAACTTTTGAACAAAGGGTGGACTACTGATTTTTTTTTTCTGGACTAACATGGACTAACGATGGACAAATGAACCTTGTACTTTTTTTTGGAAAAATCTCACTTCAGGGTGCCCACTTCACGGGGCTTTGAAATTCCAAAGCAGGTGATGCCAAAAATAATGTAACCTAGACGGGAGCAAAAGAGCAACACTTACAAATCGTATTACAACATTCCTAGGTATACCTATATCAAATTCCCGATCGTACTCATGTGGTTATCAGGATGAGCGAAGGCGACTGTGATTTCTGTATTTCTCTATATCAAATACAAACTCTTTCAATTTTTTTTAAATAAAATCCTTAATTAAAAAAGACAATAGTGTTTTTATTGATACATTTGAAAATTCATCAATACAGGAAGAAATAGTGAATATAATCAAATAATGCTTTTTTCATCCTTTCGCTGCATTGGTAAATAATCTCACAACATTTTGCTAATTTCTGTAAGTACTAATTGGAATCATTTTGTCTAACACGTTTGATAATATTATATCCCTCATGTTAGCCTATTTCTTCTGAACTGTCAATCGCATTTCTATAATTCAACATATTTTGTTTTAGCCACTTTTGAAAAATTGATTCAATTTGTATCCAACTTTGATATAAAAAATTTTATGCCCATTATAAATATCAGATTTCAAGGATAAAACTTCAAGTTAAATTTAGGAGTAGTCAGAGCTATGAATTTTAGACATAGACATAATTGATGTAGTGTTCCCCTAATAATATATATATATATATATATATATATATATATATATATATATATATATATATATATATATATATATATATATATATATATATATATTATAGACCGTAATTTCAGTAACTAGTGACTACCACAGCACGCGTTAGATAAAGACAAAAAAAATTAAAATCCCTCATTAGATAGAGACAAAGTGTGATATTAACAGACCACAGCCGTACTATCTGACCCGGAGTAAAACTATGTCTATGATTTTAGATAAGTAATTAGGTTTAATTTTACCAAATTTTCCTATAGTGATACAAGGGAAATTGGTTTATGGAAGGGTTAAGCATATTTCTAATCTCGAAATTACAATTAATGATCGATATCCAAGAAGGCGAATAAAGAATCAGTGTGGTTCTAAGAAAATACCAAAAAGATTTATTTGTATCATGATGACGACATTCGAGTATATTATGACTTGTTCATTCTTTCTTCCACTAAGACAAAATTCATTAATTTTGTCTTGAGAGAGTGGAACTAGCAGTAACTACACCCTTGAAATAGCCAGTAAAATTTATTGTGTAAACAGAAAATGTCAATTAAATGGCTCGAGCTCAAAGAAAACTTTGGCCTTTTATATTTAGATATTTTACTTCACACGGCCGTCGAACGGAACTTCATCTGTTTCCTGTCCTTTTCGTTTGTTGTTCTAAGTTTTGAGTTGAGTATTTTTGGCGATGCTGTTTATCACTAAAAATAAAAGTAGGTACATTGATAGCGTTATAATTTTTTATTTGTTCATATAACGTAAAAAACAATTAGCACCTGTAATTTCTATATATTCAATGTAGTTTTTTATTGTACATGAAAGAAACAAAAATATTCTAAAGCTCTCATCCGAATTCATCTTTTTTCAGCGTACCAAGACAAACAAAAATAGTCAAATCCAATTTTGATCTAAGTGGAACCGTTTGGCCAGAATAGTATTAAAAATCCAGAGAATTTGACAATTCGTTTGGGCAGAACTTTTTTTCCTTCTTTTTCTCAGAGATGTAATTTACAGCAGGTGATAGAAGGCTTTAAGCAGATAATGTTAGAGAAGATTCATCAAAATCGTTAAGAGCAGTTTTCGCACCACAGTCTTAAGCGAAACACGTTTTTCAGCTAATGCCTAGCAACCAATGCAACCTAAGTTACTGGTGAGCCTCAACAATAACCTACAAAACAGCAACAAAATTGGTCAATCCGCTCACGAGATAACCTTGGCACAGCACAGACAGACAACCGGACACCGAAAATTCCACACGATTACAATAATTTCCTCTCTCATAGCTACATAGGGCAGCGCGAGGGGTAGCAATAGGAAGGTAAAAACTGTTTGGGACACAAATTCCGTTCTAACTATAATTTGAATCTAAATCTAATTATATTTGTGAAAAATGTTTCTAAATATTTGCAGAATACTTAATAATGTAACTAACCAAAAATTACTAGCCAAGGTGCTAAATAAATACCTCGATAAATACTATTATTATTATTACTTGACCGATTGCAAGTTATAAACTTACAATACAATGGAAACTTGCATGAAAATTACGATCGCCAGGCCACCCATACTAAAGATGATAGATAACTTTATGTAAGTAAATTCGTAGTTTTTCAAACAAAACACAACCGTTTTACATATTTCCACCGAGTTCAATCCCAGTTTGTGATTGGCATCTCACAGGATATCAAACACAGTTCGTATGGAGAACAGCTAGATTTCGCTACCTTGTCAGCTTCCAAGTTTTAACACGAAAAAAAGTATCAGTTAGGTAAGTATATATGTATTTTGTTGAAGGTGCCAACTTCATATCAGCCTTGAAAATAGAAGAAGACATTGGAAAAGAACAAATGCTGAAATAAAAAATAAGTTGAAGTATTAAGTCGATGAATTATTTCATCTCATTGGAAGAAATGTCACAGAGATTGTTTCAAATAAATTAATGAGAAAATATGTACTTATTACTATAAAATTCAAAATATCAAGAAATATCTTAGTTGTGAAAAAGAATTTTTGTGTTTTAGGTTCATAATGTAGAAATGATTTTAAACTGAATACTGTCTTTCTAGAAATTGATCATGGAAATCAATACATCTATTTACAAAAATGTTATAATCTTCATTTCTTATTCAAATGTTTTAAATTTTCCCGTCTAATGATTACTCCGAACTTGTCATATGCAATTTTCATGAAATCATCTAACAAGGCTCTAGATTACTAATCTAGAGGCATAAAACTTTTCAGTATTCACCCAATTTTTTGTCGCTTTTTTTATCCACTATTATCTATAAAACACGAAAATATCGGTAAATTCTGCATCACAAATATTTTTAATATAGGTAGGTATTCGAGGACTTAAAAGGATATTGTGACATTCAAATTGCAATGAAATACTGAGAATGATATTTTGGTAATGAGAACATTATTCAAAAAGAAAGTGTTATTTGTAGGCACTGAAAAATATTGAAATATTTTGGATATTTCTTACATATTTCGTTAATGAAAATAATATTTAAACTACAGAATGGTTATTTTTGGAATAAAAGAAATATTTAAAGTATTTAGAAGTATTTGTGCATACTGAATTAATAAACTGATTTAAAATGGTTAAATGGTAAAATATATTTTTTTTAACATTTTTTTATTACTGAAACTCATATTGAAATATCAAAGAATTGTTCCCCCTCGCTCTCGGCACTTCATTGATATATATGTATCCTATGCTTTTGCTGATTTAACTTGACACATATATTGTAGAAATAAGATGTAATAATAGGCAAATTAAAGAAGTAATAATCTTAAAAGCTAAATAATTTCTCAAAGCAAATCGAAATGCAAGGGTCTAATGAAATCGATTCTTCTACCTGTTCTACGTAAATGATTTATGCTTTTGTAGAATCCAAAGACTTGAATGCAGAAAACTTTCACGAAACAATTACTTATTTTTGAATATCCCTATGATCAAAGTTTTAAAGCTTTGCAGTCTATATCAATTTCGAGAAATTGCAATTCTGATAGGTAGGTATATATAAATGTGGTAATCACTTTAGACTGGTCTAAAATAACGTATAATCAAAAAATAAAGTGGACGTCTTAAGGACAGGTTCTTCTAAAATTTATTCAAATAGAAGAACACGCAATTATTTTGGATTCGACCCAACCCAAACCAACCAAAGATGATATCTGTATGTGGAATAGTTTTGCACCATTTTTGTATTTATACGATTTCAGATCAACGATTCTTCATTCCAAAGTTATTGAAGTGATTCTTTTACAAAAAAAAAAATACCTAAATAATATAAGGATAATTATCATCTTCCATACACATTCAAAACCTTGTTAAAGAATAAATAGTATATTACCTATATCGCCTATATCTACGACATATTTTGTAGCTTTCTATTCAATTATATGTAATTAGGTATATTATATAAAAAAAACTTGAGCACGAATCTAATTCGCATTACAGGGATACCTGTTTTATTTTCATTCAATTTTCATTCAATTTTCATTAATAATTGTAGGTACTGTGAAACTATTTACCTATAAAAGACAAAATCGTATCATCGATTTATAGATAACGGTCAACGATTGTTATTCTTTTCTTCTTCATCTTCTTGGGACCACATAATTATCAGTTTGAAGAGAAGTATCGTGTAATTATTTAAGAAACCACAACGACCACAGGCATCCATCTATCTATATGTCTCTTATAAACAGCCTCAATTCCAATTAAAGTAGGAAATACGAATATCGCCGTAATAAATTTATGAATGTCATCTTTGATCTCGATCGGTGTGAGTGAGTATTTCTATTTATTATTATTATTGCTTGAAAATGAAATTTGATTTTGTTTTGAGCATAAGAAAGAGATATTGTTTGTACCAATCAACTTTAATTTCAAGGTATATTTATTGATGCAATTCACAGAATCCACCAATCCATAACCGATATGAAATTCATAGTTGAATATTATTTAAACAACAGTGAGAATGATAAAGATCAATGTAGAACATTCCAGACACAAGTGATTGCTTTTATAATTATATTTTAGACAATAAATCACATTAAGGCAGTCTACGATCAGTAAAAATAAATTTTAGATAGTAAATTCCATGAAATAGACTCATGGATTCGCCAATAAACCGTAAAAATGAGTAACAGGATTTTAAAACACTTTACAATGAGATTATACATTAGAGAAGAAATTGTATTACGGGGAGTTAAGCAGTAAAATTAAGACAATACCTTCAATAACATAAATATATGCCACTCGAACGATTTACCCTGGATAGTCTAGGCTCAAAATAATGTGAAGAAAAGTAAAAATAAAAAACCAAGACCGACATTGGGCTGAGAAATAAAAATAATGGTGTCCACTCACACGACTTTCCTACAACTCTCATATGAATTCCATTGAATATAAAAATCGACTGATCAGGTCATTCGACCAATGGAAAACACTTTTTTTTACTTTTGACAATCGCTACGGAGACATTTTCTATGTAAAACATGAGGGAAATAACATATACAGTCTGTTATTTAAAGAAGTATTCTTATTCATTAGTATATCACAGAGCATTATAATATTCTAAATAATCACTCAACTGTTGGTTTTGTTTATATCTCAGCTGTAAACAGGAATGAAGATATAATTTATCATAATATCCCGTAAAAATTTGTCAGAGAAAAAACATCACCAACTAATAAACATGTGGTCTCATATTTTTTTAAATATCCGTTGTTTAATGATGAGTAGTGAGGACAGAGAGGATGTATTTGATTATTATCAATGGATCATAACTTTATAAAGGCTTGCAATTACTTAAGTCAAAATGCTTGGAAACTTATCCCGCCAATTAGGGCTAAAATACGTTACCAATATTTTCGTGTTTTTTGATTTTACACATTTATATAATGTTTAAACTATTTTCGGTAAAACGATTTTTGGGTCTTTTGTCATTTATGGTACATACCCTCGTACATAATATAATACATACTTATATATATATATATATATATATATATATATATATATATATATATATATATATATAAGAATCTAAAACTACACTCCAGAAAAAGTACCTATATATATATATATATATATATATATATATATATATATATATATATATATTCATATGCAAGAACCCTGAACTTGAATAATTAAGTATATTCCATCAATGAAAACAAACTGAATATATTTTTCATTTTATTCTTGACCAGTAGGTATCACGAATCATTTCGTGGTTAAATTATTTCATCCTATACCTATGAACCGTCGAGCTATGAATAGCACGATCAATAGAAAACTTTTAGCTGTAGGATATATTATTTGTGAGTAACTCAATTCGGTAAATCATAGATGAAGTCCTCGTTTTGGAACTACAGGCGAGAATATTCAACTTCTTTTCAATCTATTCAACACTTTGATGAACTTGCACAAGGTAGGTATTTAAGTGAAGGAATGAAATTTCTCAGATCTTTTTCTAAAAGTTACAGTATAAGTGATCTTGTAAATTTCACGGATTGAGTTTTAGAGTTTTCAAAATTAAGAAATATAGTAGGTACATAGTAATCAGTAATCAACATCTAATTGAATATGCGTAGAAGAGTTTTTAATAAAATGATGAATTTTAATATTTTAACAGTAATAGTGTTGTTTTGATTTATTATTTTATCATTATTATCATAAATCAATCCTTCTCATGTCGATAGCAAACTCATCAAATCATTCAAAAATATTTCGCAAACGTCCAAAAAAGTATTGAAAACCATCGCACCTAAACGGGCTGCCGATTGAATAAAATAATCTGAAATTTGAAATGTTTCAACTTGGTAGAAAGTCTGTCCTATGGACGGCTAGGTACCTATATCAAATTAAACACAGGTTCCAAAATCGTGCAATAGTTTTTTTCTCATAGTAGGTAATTTATTCAATCGTTGTTGTATTCCAGAATAT
Source organism: Crioceris asparagi (assembly GCA_958507055.1). NCBI lineage: Eukaryota > Metazoa > Arthropoda > Insecta > Coleoptera > Chrysomelidae > Crioceris > Crioceris asparagi. The sequence goes on along the minus strand of OY293826.1, from coordinate 15,901,215 downwards.
GTACATATAAAATAAAACAAAGAAAGTATGAAGTAATATTTTGCATTGTTCGATACAACACAGCAACAGAACATATCACACACACTACACTTCAATAATAACCGGTTACTAAAGTTGATTTCCGATTAAGCATTTCAGATATTTTCGTACAGGTACGTGAAGTATCTTAAATCCACCCTCTAAGATAGTTTCACATAAGATACCTTAGGATAGAACATGATAATATAACTAATAAAAACATATTTTAATGGGTATTCAGGTATTTTTTTAAAAAGTGACAACCGAATACCTACCTGATTCAAATATTTATTTTTTCAGCAAAATCTAAAATAATCACACCTACAATAGAATTGTTAATACTGAAAGATTGAGTTAAGTGATATAGAGATTGTTTTAAAATATTTTCTAGTCATCTCATCGAATATATTGTTCATAATAACACATAATCCAAGAACGACAAAGTCAATTCCGACACCTATCTTACGATAATAATACGAGATTCTTTGATTGTAGCCAAAATTTATACATACAGATGGAATCGATGAAGAAAATACACATTGACGTTCAACGTTAATACATTAACTAATAATTCAGAGTCGATATTATCCATTAAAAAATTTACAAAGGTGACTGATAAGAAGACATGGCTTACCTATTGTTAAAAGTATATGGTACATAATTGGGAGAAAAACACCAAAATCCTAGTGTAAAAGCACTCACACATAAATCCGAACCGTACACTTTTTATTAAACGTTACACTATCAACATTATTAGTGAAAAATCGCGTTAAATCTCAAGAAAATGAAAGGACAACACTCCACAAAGTTCAATAGTTACATCGACATTCCATTGCCATCTTGTCACTGCTCAGCTTCACTGTAAACCGGTGGAAGCGCCATCTGAAGGGAATGCATTCGGATAGGATATTACAGGACTAACAAATAGGAAGCTCATTTAGTACACAAATACCACGTATTTGCATTATAAATGGAAAATTTTAGCTACTTTGCGAATAATTAGTTTATTTTTAAGCATAGTTTAATTCATATGAAATACAATATTGTTAAGAAACAAATGAAAAATCACTCACTAGTAAGGTGACCTAGGCAACCAATAATACAACGTCATGTTAAGAATGTTGTTCAATATCTATATGATTTTCATATCATTATTTAAAATTATAGACAATTTATAATTGATTTTATGGTGAAGTAAAATAAAAACGGAAGCTTACAATCGGGTAGCCCACCTTTAGGAATTCAAAATCGTGTTAATTCTTGCATGAGATTCGAAACGGCAGCTAAGAAAAGTACGTTAGAGAAATTTAAAAAGAATAATCTTAACGAGGAGAAAATTCGTAGAAAAATGTTAATTGTTTTCACTGTTAAATCACAAATCACTTGGAAAAAATCCCACATTTATGATAAAATGTATTACTTTTTAATTAACAAATATGTTGAGTGTTCTACGAAAGTACGACTATTCGTAAATGAATAGAACCAAACTAGATGTTAGTGGAGATGGAGCATGTAAATTGTTATTAACTTTCTATCAATATAAATTTCCTCCTATCTTTCTAATAATCAGAATTTTTAAATAAAAAAAAGAAAATAATTCATTTATACGGGTGGGTCCTCCGGGATCTCATTCGATTGATTGTGGGAAATTTATTTAGAAACATGTGAATATTTGAAGCTGTCTAAGGTCATTAGGCAACATACGTTTAAAAAAATCAATTTAGTCGCACTTCATCGAAAGGACATACTTATAGTAGGTACATGTCAACATTTTTTCCTAATATTAATAAAGTTTTTGATTCTAAGTACAATTATTCAAAAAACATTTTATGTAAGTCTTAGACAGTGCGTTCATAAAGAATGGAAACAATTTAAAATCTTCTTAAATATTAAGATATAGAGAAAAAGCTCTGACAGGTCGATTTTTGATTTAGATTTTCTACTTTTTAATGCGAACAGCATCATTTTATCCCCTCCACCTTCCAAATTATGACGTCATCAATAATTTTTTGAAATAAGAAGGCCATGATTTTATATCATTTCATTATCATGTGATGTAATGTTTGAATAAAGTCGCCTTATTATTATTAATCACTCTACAGATAATAAAAAATATTTAATTATTATTTAATTCGATAGTAAACTTGATCGTCGGGTGGAGGCTATCAATGAAGTTCAAAAATGGGATCCTATCAGTGCTAATGAAGCAGGCTAAAATATTATCAACATATCTAAGTATACCAATATAGGAAATGTCTACTGAGGGGCTGCTATAGTAGTTTCTTAAGTATCTATGAAAATTTCTACCAGTAATGGATTGAGTGAGTATATTGCCTTTGGAAGTATAATTTTTACTATTAAATTCCAAAATAATTCTCATCTAAGCATAGGATGAGTATATATGGAATAGGATAAATATTGTATTTAATAAGAATCGAGTTGATGATTTTAATGACATGAACGGGAGGGATACTTGGAAACTAATTCTGTTCAGCAAATGATACTAGTTTCGCATTATTAGGAATATTCAAATTTATTATCTGGTTGTCAAGTTGGTATTATTTACTAATACTATATGTATTTAGGAGTGAAACCTGATAAAAATGAGACAACAGGTCCTATAGGAGATTCTAATTTATGCGGATTACTTAGAGAAGAGAGTCTAGAGGGTTCATAAATTGAGATAGTATTTTTCTTTATCTGTAAATATATATTCTGATTTATCCAACGCTATAACTGTTTTTCCAGTCCAAGTACATATTTAGCTATGCTCTACAGATTTGGTTTAGTTTTTTTTTTTGTGAAAAATGTTAGTAAACGAGTATTGGTCTATCTGTCTGTGCCGAGAGTGTATCGCGAACGCATGGATAAATTTTGTTACTTTCTTTTCTATGTTGAAGATTAACGAGACCGCATTCGTGTGGCACATGGGCACTTTGCTTGCAATATTTGTTGCGTAATAGCAGACAAGCATGTTTTGCTAAAGACTGTAGCACAAAATATTGGTGCTGGTTCTTTTGGAGTTGGCACCTACAACAACAAACTACAACGGCACAACTTCAAAATTACCAGTACCAATAGAATTAATATTATTTTCTATTTTTCAGTGCAACAACTAATAAAGTCGGTCCAATTTTTTATAAAAAATATTTATTTCACATTTTTGAGTGTAACATTAGTCATGAAAATTGTTGAACGTTCATTAATACCCAAAAAGATATAGGCTTAGCTTGTACTTGTTATTTATTATTCAGAGATCTCAAAACATCGAGTTTACTGCTGTAACTCGAAAACCGTAACTCAATTTAAATGTTGCTACATATAATTTTTTCTTTAATTTGGCTCTCTCATATTTTCAATTTTCGAAAAAAAAATGCTCTTCCACAAGGCGGAAATACGCATATCGCATATTTCAGACTTTACCATTGCGAAACTCGGAAACCGTAACTCTTTTGAAGAAATTTCATTTTAAACGTTTCCGGATGAGGTACCCTTTCTAATTTTCAAATCTCGCATTTTCGATGGAATTTTCATTCATTCTGCTGAAAAATTGCCTCCTCCAGCCCCTTTGGGGACGGTTTTCGGAGGGAAGGAGATTTTGGATTGGATTATTCTCAATATGGGACCATTTCTCAACTCTCTTCTTTCAAATGCGAATGAATTAAAACTCGTCTAAATCGGAGTACGTTTACTATGCAAAAGGCGCGAACAGCCATAAAAAAAGCAAACATACAACCGAATTGTACACTTCCTCCTTTTTTTTGAAGTCGGTCAGAAAACAGCTCCCCTCTAGCTCTGGTCGAATTAGTTAATCCGATGATTTTCATAATTGCTGCGTCCTGCTCAAGGCGCAGAGTTACAAGCTTTTTATATAGTAAACGAGCTCCGATTTTGATGATTTTTGATTCATTTTAAAGGGGGGGCCTGAAAAATGGTCCCGTATTCAGAAAAACGCAAATCCGAAATCTCCTTCCCACCGAAAACCGCCCCCGCAAGGTGTGGTTGGGGCAAATTTTCTCGAAAATCTGAGTTGATATAATTAAAGATAGGACAATATCCGGAAATGTTTAAATTGAACTTTTTTTCAAAACTGCTACGGTTTTCGAGATAGAGGCATGTTAAATATGTATTTTTGCTATGAGGAGAGGGCGATTTCTTTTGAAAATTGAAAATCTTTCCATACTACATGAAAGATATAATTATTTGTAGCTACATTTATAATGAACATTTTTTCCTTAGAGTTACGGTTTTCGAGTTAAATCGGTGTTAAAATGGTAACAAAATCCTCAAGCGTATTTCCGCAGCGATGCTTTGAGATCTCAATAATAACAACTACAAGCAAGGAATATACGTGGGTAATAGGATAAGTACTATCTTCATTGGTATTAGTGAACGTTCAACGATTTTCGTGACTAATGTTAGGTACACTCAAAAGTGTGAAATAAATATTTTTTACAAAAAATTGGACCGACGTTATTAGTTGATGGACTGAAAAGTATAAAATAATATTAATTCTATTGGTGATGGTACTTGTGAAGTTGGTGCCAAAAGTTATCAATCTAACTGCAACTGCACAACTTCAAAAGTAACAGCACCAATAGAACTAATATTATTTTATACTTTTCAGTGCATCAACTAATAACGTTGGTCCAATTTTTTGTAAAAAATATTTATCAATCGGTTTATTCATATACTGGCTATGCAGTTCGTCATCCAACAAAAATGCAAATAATCGTTGTTGCTTGTTTAGGTTTGCTGATAAAAATGATTGGTCGTACGAATAGATCGAACAATTATGAGAAAATAATTAACTCGTGCAAAATTTGCTTGGGGTATGAATTATACCTTTCCTAGATCACTTATTTTTGCCAATTTTTTTTTATAGGTACACTCTGTGGATCTGGATATTAAAAATGACAAACAGCTTCATTGAAAAATCATTACTGTTAAGGTTAGTCATTAGAATTGTTTGACATATAACTTGGAAGTATGGCTTTAAATTCCAAAATTTGTAGATTTTGTATGAAAGAAGTAGAAAGCAAATATTCACATTCTTTTGAAACTAAATTGAATCTTCGTTTTAGAAATATTTTAACATTGTTTGGCATATACGTAAGATCTATTGTATCGTTTACCTAATACCTGCATTTAAAATTATATCACTTGTATACATTTATATTATAGATAAGCCCCGATGACTGTGCATGTGAAGATTGTATGACTTTTGTTGGAAAAATTCATAATTTTTTCGAAATGGTACAAAAGACAAATGAAACCCTGCAATCTACAGACAACATTGGCAGTTCATCTCCTATTTTTAAAATTGATAATGAATTTAAAATAAACATCACTAATGATAGAAATGTATGTTGTTACGCATCAGGGACAAACAATGAAGCATTTAACAACACTGAAAATAAGCTGAATATAAAGGACTCTCTATCTGATAGTGATGAAAAGTTTGTTGATTGTACTTCAAATCTATCGATAAATTCAAAAGAGAAGGATTCCGGAACTGCAGAAGATGACAAAAATGGAGTCATGCTCTTTTTGCCGGGTGGCGAAAAAGTTATATTGAGTGAAAAAGATACAGTGAGCATTGTATTTTATAAAATGAAGACTTTTCTCAGTTTTGATATAGAAATTTAGAATTTAAGTGATAGCAAAAACACATCAAGGAATGAAAAAGCATACATTCTTAGCATTATCATAGATTTAGATAATCATTAAGGAAGGGCTTAAGATTGATATAAATGTAATATTAATCGAGTATTAGGTATCTGTAACCCTTAGCTATATAGATTATTACATGAACTATAACTCATTTGAATTACCTGAGGGACAATACAATCGAACTGGACCGACTGCCAGTCTCAGTCGCGTTCACCTGACCCCACCAACGTCCATATTCGGGAACATCATGACATCAAACTCCGCTGCTATGTTACTTAGCTCTAACAACATCTATTTACTCTATGACTTAACTGGTAGCTTTACCCAAGACACGTTACATGTATTCCTTCCTAAGAATCAAACTCAGAAACTGTTGTACTTAAAAAAAAAACTCGGCATCGCCTAAATTCGAAAGAAAAAATCCCCTTTGAAGGGTATTTCAGTAAAGAAACAATGTTCAAATATTTCTCAGCAATCATAATTCCAGTGAAAGAAGAATAATCAAATTTAGGGCATGTTTACTAGGAAAAACGCATAATCATTAATCACAGAATCAAACAATTATTTTCAGACTTAAATGATATTTGTCATCAATGAAATTTAGAATGTAAGGAACAATTAGTCGCTATTAATCTTGTAGATTGATGCGACGTTAAACTATAAATAAATAAAAAATAATCATCATAGTACAAGCAAATTTTATACTTCCTCCTTTTTTTTAAATATTAAAAACCTCGACAAGTAGGTATACTTTTTACGTACCCAAGAAAAACAAAAAAAGACTGACAAATACGAGTACATATATCTAATATGGTTAACGGTCATACCAGTTTTTTCTACGCAAGCAATTAAATCAAGGGGGCTAACTTTTTAACCAAAATTTGCTCCGCCCCTTTTAACTTCCTGTCACCCATAAGAGGTCTTAACAATCTTATTTTCTTTTGACCTTTGTTTTTCAAGATAGGTAGTTATTTTTCGGACAACTATTTTTATTTACAGCGACAATGATAGAGTTGTCTAGAGCTAGAGAATACGATAGCGCTAAAAAAGAAAATAGCGCGTTCTATGTCCGACAACTTTTTATTAGCGGCGACGATTGCTGATGGAATCTTCAGAAGTTACTATCTTTAGAAAAGAGTTTTTTAACGAATGGCTGAATTTTATAAAATCAAATTTCACAAGAAAAGAAGGATCTTAAGATTTTCAAGAGGGTAGAAAAAATATTACTATTTCACATTTCGGGAAGTCCGATGTGGAAAGTTTTAAATTGAAGACCCTATATGTCACATGATGCACAGAAATGTCTTTATAATTTGCCCCATATATACAGCCGGAATTAGAAGTTGTTTATTAGTGCTATAAGTACGTGAAGTGGACATTCGTATCTGTATATATCTTTCGTATTTTTCTATCCAATTTTTGAAAGAGATTAATGAAATGTTAACTATCTTATCCATTCTTGCGAGACCGCAGAAATACTCATCCGCAAGACAATGTTCACCTCTCGCTGTTAGTGATGATCTCGTATACATGATAAATATTTTTTACAAAAAATTGGACCGACTTTATCAATTGTTGCACTGGAAAATACAAAATAATATTAATTCTATTGATGCTGGTAATTTTGAAGTTGTGCCGTTGTAGTTTGTAGTTGTAGGCACCAACTCCAAAAGAACCAGCACCAATAGAATTAATATATTTTGTATTTTCCAGTGCAACAACATTTTTTTGTAAAAAATATTTATTTCACATTTTTTAGTGTAAAATTAGTCATGAAAATGGTTGAACATTCACTAATACCCAAAAAGTTATATATAGGTTTAGCTTGTACTAGTGAAAATACGAATATCACATATTTCAGACTTTACCATTGCGAAACTCGGAAACCGTAACTCTTTTGAAAAAATGTTCAATTTAAATGTTTCCGGATAAGGTCCCCTTTGTAATTTTCAAATCTCGAATTTTCGATTTTCAGAAAAATTTGCCCCTTCCACATAGCTGAAACACATATTTCAGACTGTAGCGCGGAAACGTATGATTATTTTCAAAAATGTCCAATTTAAACATTTCCGGATATGGAATTTTCGTTAATTCTGTCGTCTCGGATTTTCAATTTTTGAGAAAAATTGCCCCCTCCACCCCCTTTGGGGCGATTTTTGAAGGGAAGGCGATTTTGGATTTGATTTTCCTCAATATGGGACCATTTCTCAATTCTCCTCTTTCAAATGAAACAAAAATCGTCTAAATCGTAGTACGTTTACAATGCGAAACGCGCGAACAGCCATAACAAAAAATAATAATAAAAAAGCAATCTTACAACCGAATTGTATACCTTCTTTTTTTGAAGTCGGTCAAAAATAGGAAAACTCTCGATGCCGCTTTTGATGACTAGAATAATGCAACAGACGCGTGCTTTCTCGAACCGTCGAGGATATCGTTCTGGAATTTACAGCTAGCTGTAATGACATTCACTAGATGGGTATATACTTTTTTCAAAGTTTAGATGGCCGCCGGTCTAACAAAAACGTTCGCCATCCTAACTAATATTATAAATGAGAAAGCAAGTTTGTTTGTTACGTTTTCACGCCTAAATCACTGAACTGCTCTTGACGAAATTTGGTACAGAAAGAGACTAGCCCTTGGTAAATAACATAGGCTACCTTTTATTGCCCGTGGGACTCTATTTGGTGGGTCTGCCAATCCGACTGAGACTTAAATGTGGAGGTTCCATTTCAGAAAACCCCTAAGACATATATAGGCGAAATTCTACGTGCGAGTAGGACTCCGGGGTAAAATGGTTCCATACTTAACATTTTTATGACTTTATGTTTTCGTACCACAATCTACTAAAGTGTTTGCCCGGGAAGTGCCGAGTAAAACAGCTAGTAATAAATATATTATGTCAGTTTATTAGTAATTATATTATTGTGTTTGGGACCTTACTTAGCAAGTACCAACAACATAATTTTTTGAAATTCAAATTTGTTTTTACTCGTGCATTTTATACCGGATCTTTAATATAATTTAGGTATATTTTCCTACAGTTAAATTTCAGTGGCAACCCTTCCAACTGCAGTCTCTGTTATGAGAGATTCGATAACATTATAGACTACCATATTCACAGGAGTAATCACAACAAAATATTACAATATCAAAAATCCAATAAGGTACGTTCCTTCAAAAAGTATCTTTTTAACAGGTTTTGTATAATATCAATTTTTTCATAGGAGTTTACAAATGAAAAACCCGTTGCATTACAAGAGAATACCTACAAAATTGATCAGAAAGTATTGCCTTCCTTTCTGAATAATCAGACAGAAAATCATAAGTGAGTTCTGATGAAGCTAATCTCTGATCTTTATAAGCCAATTATATAATTTCAGGAGTGAAAAATGGTACGAGCAGAGGCACAGATCTCAAACAGATATTCTGAATCACATGTTGTCAGAATATGCTAATTCTAAAAGATCGGTTTTCGATAAGAGCAGAGAATTCAGCAATTATAATCTCAAATATAGAAAACTGATTGACTCTAAGCATGGTGATGGTTTCAGTGCAAATTTTAAATATGGCAGGCGAATACGTTCATCTCAAAAGCGTACTGAATTTAAAAGTAAGAAGTTCAAATCAAAATTGGGCTTGAAACAACAAACGAGACGTAGATGCATCTCCAGAAAGCATAAATCCAGCAAGAAATTTATGAGAAAGAGCATCAAGTCGCACACAATAATAAGAAATCATAAATCTAAGCGCATGGTATGTTGCTTCAAACGCAAGCTAGTTTTACAGAAAATTAATAAGTACAAACGGACATTTTCACAAAATAAATAAGAATAAAATAAAAAATATTTTTATATTGTTCCGGTTATGATTATGTTGAAAATATCCAAAAATAGGATGAAAAAATCTTTTTTACTTAAAGTATCAGAAATCATCTTGCATTTTCATTTCTAGACATATTGTACAATACAATTTAGTAATTATTAGATTATGTAGATTCGTTTCTCTGCTCATTGACCAACAATTATATAATTCCCTTAAGGGCCCTACACACTTGCAGGCGGCCTGCACATCCAACCTAAAAGGTGGCCTCTCCGTCTGAAAAACATCCACATGCTTTTTTCCTGTCATTTACGAAACGAACTGCGTAAACTTTTTTTTAAGCACAGTGTCTTTAATTGCAGAATCGTCAATTTAGTACTTTTTTATTAAAAAACTTATGCTGATTGCTTTTTATGTTTATTCATATTCTCCTTGCTTTTAATCTTCCATAAGCATTGATGATGTCTCTACAATTCAATAAGTTCGATAAAAAACTATTCATTTTTCTTTTTTTTATTATCTAAAATAGTATGTATTTAATATAGAACGCCGTACGTACAATCAGAGAAATGAAGAATCGGCCTGAGTTAGTCTGTGCAGGCCAATATCAAGCACACGCGGCCTCTTTCCCATACACACTTTCAATTTTGGCCTGTGCATTCCATAACTGTGTAGGGCCCTTTAAGCCCGTCCTTCAAATGCAGTTATTATCTTCGCTCCTAAAATCAATTTCTGGCGCGCGCTCCAGATTTGAGACATGCGTTGCATCTACATGTTGGCGCTTGATTTTTATTGTGGCATTCAATTCCTGATTAAAAGATTGTAATACCACATAGCTTTGGAGTATGCTGTCAACACTTCCCATGCCCGATCGATTTTTTGTAACAAAGTCTTTATCAGGCGAAACAGTCTTGCAAAGTTCAACCAAACTTATGCCCCATCTCATGGTACAATAAGACTTAGTATACCATGCCCCGTCCCTTACATGTTTGATACTATATACGGAGCTTATATCCTCCATAAACATGGACAACTCCTGTATAATTCTATAAACCCCACAGACAATGGACGCGCAATTTGTTTTCTAAAAGAAGGAACATAAAAAGTTTAAATAGGCGCATAATATTATTAAATATTACGTTTATCATTTTATTCGCACTAGGAGTTGAATGCGGCACAATTTCAAGTATGGAACTGACTAAATATTTAGCTGTCACTCTTTCGCACATTTACCGTGCTACAGCCGCCTCTTTGTCAGTGCTGAGTCAAAGCTACACGTTCACATTTTGCTTGTGCTGCAGCTCAGTTTGGAGGGATGTTTTCTTTCGCACCGTGACTGAAGCGCGCCTGGCACTACCTGTTTCCTCATTAATAACATTATCAAACACTGGATCATCACTTTCATCAAAGAAAATGGAGTCTACTTTTGCTTCCATGAAAATACTATACTAATTTTTCAGACAATTTACACTATTATAGACTAATTGAGTGCTGATGTCACCATTCGAATCAAAAAGAAATAAGAACAAGGTATCGGATTTCCAGACTTTTTTAACAATGACTCAACTTAGCTTTAAAGGACTGAAAAGGTTGACTGACTGTCACATTTATTCCCGCCATCGAAAATAAACAATCAATACAAAATGTATTGTTGGTCCCTTGAAAATTATTATAAGTGGTTAAAGTTCCAAATAGTAGTGCCTATTTGGAACTTTAACTGTGGTATTAATGCGCATATTCCCTGAAAATGGTACTGAACCAGTACTGAATAAGTTTTGACAATAAAACTGTAGCCCAAACATATTTTAGGACAAGGAAATATGAACACAGTAGCGCAAACATATTCTAGGCAAGGAAAGATGAACATAAGTTCATAAATAAATATAATTTTAATAACAATTTGAATTTATTATGTAATCCAACATATATAACTCAAATTTGATACATATGCATCAGCGTCCAAGCCCCTCGTTTTCTGAAAAGAAAAAGTTTAAAAATGGTTACATATTTTATGCTACGTTATTATTAAATAAAATTGTTTTGTGTTAGTTTTGACTCAGAGTATATTATTTTTATCAGCAAATCGCTTTTCCATGTCACCATCAACATTCAAGTAAAGCGTCAACATGCATATATGATAATTAAGTGGCTTACTTTCTTCAGAAACAAAATTTATTATTACATTAGGTTAAATATTTTATTATCAACATTAAAATCATACCATTTGATCCTTCTTTTATTCAATGATATTTGAAAACTATTTTTTAATGTGTTTAAGGAAACTTCCAATTCCCTTAGTGTGTCCGCAGTGGAAAGTTATGCATTTTCTTCTCAAAGACAGGCCTTTGCGCATCCACTGAATTTTCTTTTCTATACAAAATAAAATATTATCACCTTGCCGTTTGATTTTCGAACTGAATTTATTTTTTCAAATACTCACCCAAACTTATTTTCAGCATCTGATGTTGTCCATTTTTTCATAGCTAAACCCCCCCCCCAAAGAACAGACAATATTAATATTTGTTAGAATATTATCGCTTGAATATTTGGACTCCTTCAAATTTCAATAATTATCAAACTTAATAGAGAATGTTCATATTTACATTGACAACAAAATGCATTATTCTTTTGAGTCCAAATACCCCATAGCCAGAAATTTCACTATTATCACTAGATGTCATCTAAGTCTCTTATGAGAAGGCTAGAAATTAATTCTTCAGCTAAATACTTTATAAGAAAATCTATAAAATGTTATTATAGACTTTTTGATTGTTTTGATCAATTTAGCCTTCTTATTAGTTTCTTTGAATTGTTTCACTGATAGAACACGATCAAAAAAAACTCCAAAGCAGAGTTAAACAAATTACTTACATAAAAACATGAAAGATCAATAGAAGATGCGAGTACTTAATACTTTTTGCACAATTTTGATCAACTCTGCATGAATCCAATTTTAGTTATTCTACCTAACCCAGGTTAGCTTCAATTCCTAATTTTGATACTACCTATCGCATCAACCTATTTATTCATCTCGATAAATTTTCATTATACATAATCTGAAAGAAACCTGAGCTAAATAGCGATTAAACATCCTGACAGAAAATAAATCTATACATACCTATTCTCATTTTAACCTCTCTTTCTTATCACCTACCACTGCCTGTTTCTTTTATTCTAACTGAAGCTTCTACTCTTCCTAAATCATCCTAACATCAGTCCTAGATCAGAATCACCTCACAAACGTGCGCGCATTTTGGATAAACATTTATTAGTAATATCGCATAGAAATAATACCGTATTCCTCCATTTAATACCTTTTGATTCAGAAGTTTTTTTAGTTAAAAAAACTGCTAAATCAGCGGGAGCATATACAAAAACTGCTGATAATAAAAAATATTATCGGTTCAATAGAAGTGAGGTTAAGGGATATTTTTTTAGGGAATCAGTGACAATACAAAATAAAATTATCATAGAAAACTAGATGCTTAATTAGACCTGAAATATGATATTTGTAGATTCAGCTTTAATTAGCGGGAAAATTATAGAATGGAGGGGTTTTTAATTGAAGTTTTCGATAAAAAGATATATATAGTCTAAATATCCCAAAAAATTGTATATAATTTTTGGTTATTCGATAGGAATACCTATATCGACAATAAAATACTAACCTTCCTCATTTGAAAATATTTAATACAATAATGAAAAATTACAAAAGTACAATCAAATGAAAACCTAACCACTAAAGTGAATAAATGATTTATTGTATTATTATTATATGATCGGAACCACTACATAAAATAATTTAAACTAAATTAGTTACACAAAACACACAGTTACTTAATTATCCAAATATAAATGAAATGTTGCACAAATGTCAGTATTGCACGCAGACTAATTCATTTAAATAAAATAATTTCCATGAAATGTTGAACTACACATACATCCAAGATTTAAAGAGCTTATCCGTATGTAATATCATGAATGATAATGATAATTATTTAACGAAGCAAACTCAAAATAGGTACATACATGCTAATAAAAATCAATTTTGTGCAAAACCCCATCACTATTGATTAAGTAATGTCACGATCTAGTTAAAAACTATGATTAGAAAATAATTTTGACATTGATTTTAGCGGCAAAATAATGTCTATAATATATATAACTATGTGAATGTGAACTGCACTGCACCGCCATGTTGAAATTAATGCTTTTTATGCTCTCAATCAGCATTGGTTTCAACAGTTCACTTACATTTTTTATCTAGTATCTCCTTGGATTGTTGCCATTCTGGAAACCACCGCCGGCACCACCACCGCCGCCATATCCTCCAGAATCTGTAACAAAATAAATCACGGATACCACCACAAACATCACCAAAGTGTAAATGAAGAGATTGGAAGGAAATTTGAAACATTAAAATCCTCAAATTGGTCATATGATAGATCTAAAGCGTTGGCTACCAGGGATGGAACAGACTACCGGTTGTTTAATTAATCTATTGATTTATAGTCTATAGGAATTTCAACGAATCGAAAAATTGTAGAATGCATGCTTACCCATATGGATGATGACTGATGTACCTTTCAATTATAGCGTTCGTAATTTGTGAAATGAAACAGGTTCAAATGTTCATGATATAAAAACAAAAACCGTATCAATACCTTTTACCTCTTTTTATACATGTGATATAGCCACTTACAGTGCTGCATAGAACCTGACTTATGTCTATGGTACCCTATTGTAAGACTGCCATTGTATTGCTTAATTTGTAATGGTACAGACAAAGAAAAAACGGGACAGTAAAAACTGCAATGCAAGTCCGTTCCATCCCTATATGATATACTAGGTCGGAAAAAGGTAGGTAACACAAGCCAATACATGCCTTACTATTTCTTCTACTATTAAAAATTAAAATACGTGCAACAGTTCATTAGATTCGTAATGACAACTGAGAATTTTTTCGGAATTTTAAACCCGCACATAAACGACTACAAAAATTAAAAACAATCAGATTTAAAAAAGAGGTGTGTTTTTGCTTCAATATTATTGACTTGTACTTCGTGTTGTATTATATATTTATTCCACAAAAAAATATTAGAAAGGAATTGCCAATTTTTGTTGAGTTTCTATTGAATTTGCTTTCATAACAATTACTTGGTTATTGTTATTTAGAGTTCAAGTATCTGGAATCAACTGATTCAAGACTGTTGGGGAGTCTGTAAATAGGAAATTAGATGCGGAATATCAAGATGTGTACTATCTATAACCTAGTATCAGAAAGATTCTCAATCAGATACGAAACAATAGATTGCTCCAAGCTCGTTTTCAGAGGCCTACCTCAAGGCAATGTATTGAGTCCAGTGCTATATTTAATGTATGTCATCGCTAGATATTTAAGTCATAGGGTAAATCAAAATATTACAATTTGCAGACGATATTTTTATTTATTCAATTGGGGAAGATCCTACAATAGGTCTAAGTACGGTGTCTGATTCTATGGAGAATGTTATTGCTTTCTTGAAAAGTACTGGACTTAAAATAGCCCCAGAAAAATGCCAATTAATAGTTTTTAGATCCACAGATCTAATTTAGTCAGAATCATTGTCAGTAGTAGTAAACGAACAAAGGGTTTGTTCTTCAAAATTTGTAAACCAAATAGATGTTATAAGGGTTAAGTAGTGCGTAACTCAATTATCAATTATCTTAGACTAACGAGGACGGGGAGCTGATCCTCCAACGTTCATAAAGCTGTATAAAAGTTTGGTTAGATCGCAGATTGTATAAGGGTTTGAGATTACCAAAGGGTTGACAGTCCGCCCCTAGAAATATTATTAATGCGGAGACAAAAGAACTTTCTCTATATATACGATTTAAATTTTTATCTAGGAATTTCATCGGTGTTTTATGAATCCATCTCTTCCAATAATCACCATTCTGGGAGAGATGTCTTCTACTGTTAGAGAATATCCAACACTGCGATCAAGAATCGAAACTCCAGGGTTATTACAAAGATTTTGACCCATTAGTCATTTAATATAGAATGATCAAAAGGCCTATTTATTTTGAATATTCCGTTTTCTCAATTTTTTACACCGGTCAAGCTAGCACAGGAAGAAGGCAGGATAATCCAGGAAAATAGAGAACTGGATAATGAGATTAGAGATATTTTACAAAATTCCGTAGTGGTATTTACAGACGGTTCGAAAGTAAAAAAGAAAAAAATAATTTGTTGGTTTCGCCTGTTTGGAATCTGCAGGAGAATGCATCGATCTTAGCAGAAGTTATGGCGATTACCTTTATCAAATATGAATTGAAATCAACTAGTTTTTTTTTCAATTCGTTATCTACATCGAAGGGTTTAGTATCAACTAGACTAGTATGTAAAATTGGTGAAATCAAGTATTTTCTCTACAAGTTGCATGATTCTGCAAAAGATTCCGGATTCTTGCTCATGTAGGTAATTCCTTCAATGAAAAAGTACATTCAGCTGCAAAAGATAGCAAAGTGAAAGGTCGGTTCTTCCAGTTGTTAATTCAAAGCTCTGATTTTGAATCCTTTTCGCAAGAAAAGATGTTTAAGAAATTCAACGAAGGGATTGGAGAGAGGAAGATAATATTTCGCGAATCATTTATCAGAAAGTGCATTCTCAGGTTCTAGCAAATTCAACATACCTATACACTAATGAATACTATTAACTCTTCTGTTTGTGTTTGCGAAAAAACTGTTCAATGAGCCAACCATTTTTTTTTAATACTATCAAATTAACCATTAGAATTATTTTTAATCAATTATTCTAATTAATTAATTATTTTTGACAGCTCATTATTAATAGATATTTTCTTTAGATTGTAAAATTGATTTTGTACAATTGGTTGGTAATATGGACTTGTTGAAGCCCCTACTTTTGTGTTGTATTATATTTTCCAATTAAAAGAAACATAAACATTATCAAAATTGTATGTGACTTAGGATAAAAGTCTATCACTATGATGACGTATTTTTCAAGTAGTAAGCGAACACCGAGAAAATCCCCATCAGATTTATTATAATGTATATAAGTATTTACGACTGTTTTGATTTTTTGAATTTATATGTTAATTAACAATAGGTTCATTTTATGAAAAGATATTTTTTTGAATCTTTAAATTAATATCTAAATGTATAAAGAAATATTAAAAAAAAATTAGGACCGACTTTATTAGTTGTTACACTGAAAAACTCAAAATAAGGTTAATTCTATTGGTACTAATAATTTTAAAGAGGTGCAGTTGCGATTTTAAATAAAACTTACAGCTCAAATATAATCTAAGGTGCTATTACCAGCTTTATGGGAAGAAGTTAAAGGGCTTCAGGTGGAGATTCTATTTCTTTGCAAATACATAGAAATGTTAGTTATATAATATTAAATATATCATACGACCAAAATCTTTCAAACTATTATCTTATACTGTCTCTTGAAATTACTCACCTCGAAATATTTAGCTTCTGTCTCTACCTACTGCCCTTAACGAATCTTAACAATACAACAACAATTAGAAAGCACTTTGAATGCCAAAAAAAACGTAGTACTCACTGTAAGGTGCTGGTCTCTGCTGTTGATAATTGTTTCTGACAACACCACCACCATAACCTTGCTGATAATTATTTCCGAGCGGTTCTTGTTGTCCCCAAGAGCCACCTTGATTGTAGCCGCCGCCACCACCTCCTTGATTACCGCCCCATTGTCCACCCTGACTGCCGCCCCATGACGATTGCGGGGTATTCCAAGAGCCACCGCCATAGCCGCCGCCACCACCACCACCATAACCACCGCCTCCTTGGTTCCAATCGCCTTGTCCACCACCTCGATTGCCCCAAGAACCGCCAGCTTGGTTGCCGTAGCCACCGCTGCCACCCCCACTTCTGCCACCCATCGGCGCACCTCTGGATCCTCCCCTTCCACCACCAGCACCGTCTCCTCTTCCGCCACCGCTGCCAGCTCTATCCATTTCAGCCTTACTCAATGCCTTTTTAACATCAACTTGTTTCCCCTTGATAACATGATTACGTTGCACTTGATGAAAATAAGGAAAATCCATTTAATTTAGACTTCATTCAAGAAAAACAAGTACCTATGTAGTATAAGTAGATACAATCCCAAAACTAATAAGTTATGGTATGAGTTTGATGTTTTGCAATCTTTATCTGTAATGCTCATCTACGGAAATTATTTTGGATTAAGTATACACATGATACTATGAAAGTATACAGTGTCCCAAAAATAAATTCGGTGAATGTATGTTGATTCATTTTGCAAGATTTGTTTATGAACATGGCGGAATATTGTTATAAAAAAAGTCAACCTCACAAATAATAATTGATGAATATTATTATCCGAATCGAGAGTCCTGAAACTCAAGATATATCAAAATTGTGATTTTGAAAATCCGGAGACTGAAATAAGTTCCTAATGGGAAGTTGCTCGAACAAAAATCCTCAATCAAACTAATTTAAGATATTATACTCACAAACAATTTTGTCAACTGAGTCATAATCCTCAAATTCAATGAAACCGAAACCTCTCTTCTTTCCGGTTTCCTTATCAGTTACAACAGTACACGACAATATAGTACCATATTGCCCAAAGTGATCCTTCAAATCGTCTTCTTCAGCCTCTTGAGTCAAACCTCCAACGAATAGTTTCTTCACCGTAGCCCCAGACTCAGGCCTACCAATTTCTTGTCGTGGAACAGCCCTATGATGAATAGAAGTTCAATAGATCAATATCGTTCATAATAAGCGATTTCATACATCACCATTCCTCTATATTAATTCAAGCCTTACCTTTTGGGTTCAACAACCCGTCCATCAACTCTGTGGGGTCTGGCTGCCTGTGCATCATCTACCATATGAGCTTTCGAATAAGTGATGAAACCAAAACCTCTTGATCGCTTGGTAGTCGGGTCTTTCATCACCACAACATCCACTATATCACCCCATTGTTCGAAATGTTCCTTGAGCGATTCGTCGGTAGTACGGAAGTCAAGTCCACCAATGAACAATTTTCGGAATTGTTCAGGTTCAGCTCTATCACCCTAAATTTAGTGAAGGATGAGAAATTAAATAGTTTGAACACTAAGCTTGGATGCCGCGTCATACCAGTTCTGACTAGGTGAAAATATAAAAACCGATAACTTCATACTTACTTTATCAGTGGGTTCCCTCTTCATAATTTTCTCTTTGATGATTCTATTAAATACTGTTAATGAGCACGGATATCCGCAACCACGTCAATCTGACTAAAAATTCGGAAATGAGAAGAAAAAGTTCAAGAAACGTTCAAGGATACTTGGATTTTAGCTAGAGACTAGAGATACTTGATACTTGTCACTTGTCACATTGTCACGCTTACTGAAGCGCTGCAAGCTGCGATCCAGAGGCATTCTTACGAACTAAATTAATAACGCGCGTTATTTGAAAGGCTATTGATCTGATTAATATTATTATATTATAATATTGAAGATTATTAACACCTTTGGCATTTATTACCAGTTTGGAAAGATAACACTATAGAACTATTGGTCTCATCAAGCCTATTCAGAAACATCTGCTAAGTTGATCTTTCTATTAAATGTTCATCATAGTTTCAAAAATTTGAACATCAGTAACAGAGCTGTTTTAAACCTAGCGTCCAACGCCGCATATAGCGGGTCATTAGGAGCATAGACAAAGAAGCGGGAGGCAATTCCGTGCGCCGAACGAAGGCGCCAAAAAGCGAATTTTAAAATAGCTCCTTTTATTAATTTGAAGATTATGATACTTTATAGTAATGTTTCAGGGATTCTAAGTATTACTGGAATTTATTTTTATTTATTTGAACTGAGCAAAATACCTTCTATGATCTGCTAGGTCAATCGAAACTCGTTAGGGGTCCTTTAAGAAGCTCTATAGACAGCTTCTTAGGGTCCTTCTTCTAGACACCATGCTAATGCCTTATTATCAAAAATAAAAACTTTTGAATTTATATTGTCAACGGCAGTATAGTACGATATAATTTCTAAGGTCAGTGTAGTTAGTAAATTGTTGCAAACTAAAGATTTTGATCTGAAGGCAGGAGAGGAAGCGTTAAATGATTTATTGCTCATGAGCAATATAATAACTATAGCTTTCTGTATACAATTGAATCTCTCGATTATCTCATGATAATCCAACAGAAAAATTGGAAAGAAGAAAAGATTATTTTTCTCAACATAAAAGTTGACTTTTCTTGAAAAAGGTCGAATTTAGAGCTCACGGATGGAAAAATATGTTGGTGTTTTTTTCGGGAAAACAGCCGTTGTTCGTTCCTTTTTGGAAAGATTGCTTGACGTTTTGCCCAAATTTCATTGGGCATCTTCATAAGCTTGTTATCTTGATTCTGATCGAAAACTGTGATTTAACCGTTTGGTTGTCTGCTTTTATCCTTGTGTCGAGGTCTCAATTGATATCCTGTTGGCGTGGCCTGTGATAGTGGTGGTAGTGGATCCGCCTGTGTTGTTGTTGATGCTTGGGTGATTATTTCAGGGATTCTGGGAATGGGAATTGATGGTATTTTGCTAATAAGGGATTTCCATGTGATCGGTAATTTGAAGGGAAACATCTTTGTTGTTGAGATCCCCTTGTTTTTCGATTTCTATGGCTTCTCGAATAATTCTATTTTTATATATTTTGATGTTAGCGATCTGCTTACAGCTATTGAAATCGATTTTGTGGCCTGTCTCTTTTTCATGAAGGTAAAGTGCTGATGTATTTTGTTTGTTTTTGATGCTTAATTTGTGTTCCTCCGCTCTCGTTGCGATTCTTCTATTAGTTTGTCCCACATATTTCTTTTGGCAATCACCGCAGGAAATACTATAAACTCCTTGATTTTCTAATTTGTTTTCGTCGTTTGGGCTACCTAGGGCGCCTCTTATCGTACTCTGGTGTTTGAATATTGTTTTTATATTGTTTCTATACAGTATTCTCTCAATTCTCTCGATTACTTCTTTCATGTAGGTGAGAATAACTCTTTGTTTGAATAATTCTTCTTGTTGTTCTTCGTGTATTTGATGTTGTTTTCTTATCGCTCTATTGATTGTTTTTTGTTTGTATCCGTTCTTTTGTAGTGTCTCTCGCATGTGTTTTATTTTTTTATCTAAACCTTCGGCGTCTGTTAGTCGTATGGACCTGGAGATCGCAATACATTTTAACTAGAAATAGGTATGCATGCACATATCTGAACTAAGATTAAACATCCTTATAGACCCACTCTAAATCTTGTGTTACCCGAGCAAAGCTCGGTCGCCCGGATATTATTATCTGATTCAAGCAAGATCAAATTATTTCTTCAACATGGAACGATGGAACGAAAATGTTGGACATCACTGGAATTACGCACCGGCATGGAACAGGAACACCTTTGTTTACACTTTACATGATTAATTTCGTATTATGTCATTTGTTATGGAATAGCTAGCAAACAGATTTACATAAGTATAGTTCAAATCAAGAAAAGTGGAGATAGCAGTTGTACTCATCGCTACGGTTCAAATCTTAAATGCCTAATAAAAACTTTTTTTTTCTTCAAAAATTCGACTTGTTAGATTGATAACTTTTGGCACCAACTTCACAAATACCAGCACCAATAGAATTAATATTATTTCGTATTCTATCTTTAATTCTGCCATCTTGAATTTTCAGAGGGAAGAAGATTTTGGAATTGAGTTTTTATGAATATGGGACCATTTCTCAAGTCCCCTCTTTCAAATGAATCAAAAATCATCAAAAACGGAGTATGTTTATTATACAGTGAGGACCAAAAGTCCCCCCACCGTAACTTCTTTATTTTCAATATTAAATATTAAATACAAAAGTTGTAGGGTTTCATTTGACCTTTTCAATAACACAATTTTAATTTAGTTTTATTATTTTATTTTTATATTTGAATTCTACGTGAAATTCCAAGCAGATAATCAAGAAGATCATAAAATATTGTTAACTTTAATTTCACAATTATTGACAACACAGTTAAGATTTATTTACTTGTTGCTATGGTTACTAAGGCACTCACAGTATAAACAGCCGACTGAATTAACGTAAGTGATCGAAAATCAGATCAGTTTGGATTAACATTTTTTGGGAGTCACTTCAACTTAGGTATAATAAATAATGCATGAAATCTTCTTACAACTTCACGTAGAATTCGAATTTCTAATAATACATATACAGTGGGTTGCATATGACAAAAAAAAACTAATAAGTCAGTGGGCTTTTTTGAGACACCCTGTATAAATTAAAATAATGTTATGGCCAAATAAAACCCTACAACTTATGTTTTCAATATTTACGATGGGGGGGCGGGCTTTTGGTCCTCACTGTACATATAAAACGTGCGCACAAACCAAAAAAAGCAGACATTCGAACTGTATACCTCCTCCGTTTGGGTTTGTCGGTCAAAAATAAAAATACTTGACATAACAGTAAAAAAACAGAGAATGACTATTTGTTCAAGAGAAAATTTTTTTGTTGGAATTTGAATGAGAAGAAATGTGATATATATTTTTTACAGAATAGTTGAAGTACTTAAAAATACAAAACAATACTTAGTAGGTACTGGTAATTTTGAAGTTGTAGTTAGATTGAAAGTTTTTGGCACTAACTTCCAAACTACCAGAACCAATAGAATTAATATTATTTTGTATTTGTCAGTGCCACAGCTAATAAAGTCGGTCCATTTTTTCTGTGCCCTCCACCCCCGATTTGAACATTGAGAATTTATTCTATATATCGGAAGTAGATGCCATTTTTCGTTCAACTATAAATACATTTTGTGAAATTGTTCTACACCTCTATATATCTATGACGATTGCAGACCAATACATAATTATAATTTGGGATTGTTTTCTTGTAGTACAAGATTGACTTCATTATATTTTGATAATTATCAATAGTGATCAAAAATTAACAATAAAAATCAAATGTGAAAAATGGCAGTCATTTTTGTCAAATAGAAACCCCTTATTTTTACTTTTTATACTGCGTGGGAAGAACATGTAATAAATACGTTCTTGAAAAACTTTATCAGATTGCTTATAAACAAGATTCTTTTGAATCCAGGATTGTTAAGGTCTAGGTATTTGTTGCTAGTCGTTTTACTACAAGACGTCTGTAGTGAAGAAGGAAGTAAACTTTCTGATTTTCTATGTTTTACTTTATTCATTCTAATAATACATAAAAAAGATATAAAAAGCCAATATTATTTCGAAATATTTGAGAGTATATTTGACTTAACCAAAATACAGACTCTTAACAACAAAACTCAATACTAATTTGACAAAACAGATATTTTCACAATGAGATTTCGAAAGTTCCATTATGCCAGCTATTCTATTTTATACATTATTGAAATATCGAATTTATATCTTATTAAGGATAATGATTTGAAATGGTATTTGATTCGATGATTATAAATATTATGAATAACGGTTGTTATGGATTATAGTAAGTAGTAGCTTTCGGCATAATTCTAGCGATCAAATAAACCATTTTATCATGCAATGAAATCATTCAAGTTCGAAAAAACACACAAGTTAACATGTTAATAACGCCAGATGGGACCTATAGTTATATGAACTATAATTACAGCGTCAAAGATGTTGAGAAAAACATATGGCCCCGCCACAGAAAAAAAAAATATTTTATTTGATCATGCTACTTTCAACTGTCTGATGAGTGGTGATATTATTCAGATTTGTTTGCACATATTGTTCAGAAAGCAGGTTCAAGAATAAAATGCAATTATTACACCTCTGGATATTTGTTATCTGTTGATTATAAAATTCTAAAAACACTCAAGAAGCTGGAAAATAAATGTTGAAAAATGAGTTTATTCTTAATAAGTCTTATCGAGAATTGAGCACATTGTTATCCTAATGAAGAAGATGGAAAAATAAAACTAGCGAGATTGATTGTTGTTTCCAGATATTATGTTCTATTCGATAATCTATATAGAAAATAGAGTACAGCGAGGCAAGAGGGTGGTATTGAAAAATAGAGGAGAGATTGTCTTCGCTAATCTTTCTTAGGTAATACGAGGCGGCTCAGGCGAATCAAAATAGTATGACATATCGAGGAGAATCTCTCTCTCGTCACTATTTTTCTAGTTACAAAGTAGCACCCCAGCGTCCCAAACGCAGGCTTTTACGGGTCGTTTCTACCCTTATAAGATAGCATCATTGCACGGTATTGTGGGTATAGGTAATGGAACTTCAATGCTCTCAAAATATTCTCAAATTGACAAAAATTTTAAAAACTAAACATAATTCATCATAACATAATTAAGAAAAATAAAAAAACTTGATATTTCAACAAACATATTGCAAAAATATTTATAAACTTTTATGTTTCACAACAGTCCAGAATCTGTAAGCTGTTGACGGACCGAAGGTATTTGTACTTTATATTTGAAGCTGTCTTCTATGTATTCTTCAATATTCATCTCGATCTGATCACCTTCAACTAATAGTTCTTTCACTTTATTGAGTATCTTCTCATTATGAGGTACATCTAAAACAAAAATAATAACGGTAAAGCTTAGTTAATACAAGGCCTTTATACATATAGGAAAAATCTTGAGGAATAAACAAACTTTAACTGTAAATAAATACGTTTTCTTATAGCTGCAATCTGCAATTAGGGTTGAGCTTATTTATAGCAAGTGATTTGATTGAAACTATATGGAACCAAGTTGCAACTTTCTCTCTTTATTATATAAGAGTGTATATGTGTGCGCGTGCGAGTATATAGATTCGAATAGGCATCATCTTTATTTAGTTAATGGATGTTGTAAAGATAAAGATATCATGCTATGATGTACCAGCACAACTGTTCTGATTGGACCAATGACCTATATATAGATAGACGAAACCTTGAAGCATGGAATTACCAAGGAGACATCGCATTCGGAGAGCAATTGAAGCCAAATGAGGCTAAATCAATGACCGCCAATGGACGTAACACCATATTCTTTTTTCGACAGCGACTCTTGTATCCAAGAGCCCCGCATTTTACCGTTCTGTTAAGATAAAAAATTCGTCGTTTTCATTGAAAAATAGCACAAAAAATGAAAATCTAAATAAGCTGTAAACACCACAGTGAAGCGGAACTAATGGCGGCCGACGAAGAATTGGCTTAACTTTCGTTTCACAGAGCAGCATCTCCTGTCGTGTACGCACGACATTTCCCTACTCTAAGGACGAAACATTCCATTGATGAAATAGGTTTTGTTTAGTTAACATGTTTTTAGACCTGAGGAGGTGAGCTGTGGAAGCGAGATACAACTGTTCACGCTAACCCCGCCTCCACTCCACTGATCTTTGTGAGGAAGTATGACGCCATTGGCGTCTCTTTCTTTTTCTTTTATTTGTAGTTATTGATTATTTCAAATTTAGTCAAATATTATCTTTAATTGAGATTTATACGTCGAAATAATTATTTTTTCAAGTCTAGGATTTAAAAACGCAAACAATATCGCTTTAATTAAATAACAATAATTAAGTATTGTTTTCTCTACAACGCCAATGACCCACGTTTATATGTCAATAACTTTCAAAATTCAAAAACAACCAAATTTTAATTTGGATGGGAGAAAATGCGGTTACGCGATGGGGATGATGTCAAACCAATTTATTGTTTACAGTTCCGTCTATCTGTTTCTAGGTCAATGGATTGGACTATATATCCTTCTCTATACATAAACTTACTATAGAGCTGTCATAACTAAGATGATATTACCGTAACTTGGGTTAATCCTGGGACAAACAGATATAGTATTTTACATTGATTTGATACCAATAATCAATAAACATTTTTTACAAAAAAATACGACCGACTTTATTAGTAAGTGCGCTGAAAAATACAAAATAACATGAATTCTATTGGTGCAGGTAATTTTAAAGTTGTGCAGTTGTAGTTGGTTGTTCTAGGCACCAATAGAATTAATATTATTTTGTATTCTTCAGTGCACTTACTAATAAAGTCGGTCCTATATTTTGTAAAAAATGATGATTCACACTTCTCAGTGTAACAGTAGTCGTCAAAATTATTCATCTATTCACCAAAGAAGATATTGCTTATACTTTCTTCGTGCTTGTGACGTTATTATCCAGAGATCTAAAAAGATAGCGGTGAAAATACACATATTTCAGATTCTACCAATACTGTAACTCGGAAACCATAACCGTTTTTGAAAAATGTTTAATTTCATTGTCGTTACATATTTTCTCTTCTTCAATTTGACTTCTCATATTTTCGATTTTCGAAAAAAATGCCCCCACCAAGTAGCGGAAACACACATATTTTAGACATTACCACTACTGTAACTCGGAAACCTATATTTTTCTGAAAATGTCCAAATTAAACGTTGAATTTAGAATTTTTGATTTTCGAAAAAATTTGCCCCCTCCACATCGGAAACCTATGATTATTTTTCAAAATGTCCAATTTTAATTTTTCCGTATATGGAATCTTCTTTAATTCTGCCGTCTCGGATTTTCAAGTTTTTGGAATTGCCCCCACCAACTCCTTTGGAGGAAATTTTTGAGGGGAAAGGCATGTCTAATATTGATTTTCTTTTCAATGGGCGCGAACATCCATATAAAAAAATACAGTCGAATTGTCTACCTCCTCCGGTTGAGTCATCAGTCAAAAATGGCATTTCATTCCTATAGCAACCTTCTACAAGTTACAATATCGCTATATGTGCGTTATTATGCTATTGAACGTTCATGACAACAAACTGATAAAACACCAATATATTCTAATGAATAAGACGGTGAGTTAATCATAAGATTTATACTTTGTTATAATCTGTAAAAAGTCTTATCATCTGTAATCCATCTCACTGCAAGTTATTATTTTTTTTTGTTAAACCAATTCTATGTTGTCTTATTTTCCTCCAGTCCTTAAATGTGTCCATTTAATGTCCAAGAAAAAAATAAACTATGTACTTCCACTCCCTTGTAACAAAATACACGACACATATTGGACAATTTCTATTTACAGATTGGGGAAAAAAGATGCGACAGGACCTTTCTTGTAATTGTACTGTAACGTGCAAGGGGTACAGCCGCCGGCATTGGACCACAAAGTGGCGACGTCCTTTTGATGCTTACAAAGAGTGCTCACTAGGATGCCGACAAAGGATTTCGAGAAAAGTCCAGTAGCGGCTGGAGTAATCAGAGACAAGAGGCGACTGGAATGATCTGGAGAGTTTTTTCGGCTATATATTTGGAAGAATTGTCGGCATGAGAGAGTGTAAAAAGACAGTGTGCAGTAAGAAAGTTTAATACAAGAGTCAGAGAAAGCTAGTAAGAATATTCAATAGTAAAGTGAATTTGTATTTTTTTATTAATCTACTTTAGTGTGTAAATAGAGTTTATTTAATAATTGTAAATTAGTTTCACTTATATACTTTTAGACTGACAAACATGATTATTAGTCAGTTGAAAACGTGGAATGATTATTTCTTCAAATAAAAATAAAATTCTGCCTAACTCCTAACTTCGCAAAGCAATTATTTGATACAATATAATATACCTTAATCTGCAACAAACACAAGTTCTACCTCAAGAATTAGCCGTCTCATCGATTATTTTACGGATCAACATAGCAATAATTACCTGACAAAGTACAAGAAATACCCAAAATAGGGATATCTTTAAGATCCATAGGATATTTTCTCAAACTTTCTTTCTTTACATTTTCTTGATTGCCGAAATCAACACAAAGAACACTAAAGTCATCATCGTTTTCCTTGCCAATCACAGTAGCTCTGTACCAATTTTCTGAAAGAGAAAAACAGAAATACCA
This sequence comes from Crioceris asparagi, assembly GCA_958507055.1. Lineage (NCBI taxonomy): Eukaryota > Metazoa > Arthropoda > Insecta > Coleoptera > Chrysomelidae > Crioceris > Crioceris asparagi. The sequence goes on along the minus strand of OY293826.1, from coordinate 15,873,834 downwards.
ATTATTAGTCCCTTCTTATTCCAACTTCTGTTATGTAAATAAATATGAGACTTGAAGAAAATCATTTATAATTCGTCATAGAGAAGTGTTGAAAAATCACCTTCGCCATTTTCTTTGATAGCAACCAGACACATTTCCATTTCTTCAGGTTCATAAGGCTCTTTATTTTCCACATTAATAGGAGTTAATTGTGTAAAGTATTCCATGGAATCTTCATTAAGTGATATGAAGGTAACATCGTCAAGTGCATTTATGGCATATACCAAATAGTCACTTTTACCCATGTTTGGATTATAAACTTTCATATCATCAAAGAAAATGGGTCCTTCATCCACTGCAAAATTTTTAACAGAATTGGTATGAGATAATTATGTTATTTAGTTGATTATCAGATACAGGTGAAAAAATATACACCTTTGAATGTAGAAATAAATTTTATGATAATTACTGATGATATAGCTAACCTTTAGTTTCTTTTTCAATAGGTGCTGGCGTGACAACTTCCTCTTTCTTTTGTAAACTCTCTGTTGGTGTTGGTTTAGCTTTTGTTTCTTCCACGACAATTTTCTCATGATCTTTCTCCGGAAGAGACTTAGAAACTGGTTCTGATTCTGTTTTAACAACAGAACTTTTAGGCATCACAATTTTCTCAGACAACAGGGATTTGTCACTTAGTTCTATATCGAATGTATCATCAGTGACGACCTGAAAACAATAGTTTTAAAAATGTAGGTAGCTCAGAATCATAAAATATGGTTCAGATAATGTTTCATAACCTGAGTGCTTAAGAGTTAATGTTATGAGGATAAAGATGTGCACCTGTTTATAGTTTGATTCGTATATCAGGTTAATAATTCACATTTAATATCCATTAAGAGTTATCACGAGATAGTGACAAAAGTATGAGGTTCTACGCGTCAACATTCTATGGAAAATATTTCAATATTTATATATTTATTCTATTAGAATATCTTCAATAGAGAGTACGACAATATTTTCAATATTTTATTTCTTGTACTAACTTACTTTTTATGTTTTCAAAGATAACATCTATCAACATTTTTTGACTATGTACAGTTCATTTGTCACAATTGGAATATTTTTCATTAGAGACGGAATGTGGCAACGTAGAATTGTCAAGTTTCTGACACAAGCATAGTTACTGAGCTGTCATTAGAGCGATTAAATTGTAAATTTGAATTATATGATATCTAGTCAATTGCTGTCAAAAGGTAGATTTATTAAAAAAGGGAATGCTAGAGAAGCTACAAAATTTTAATATACCTAAGGCGAAAAAAGGAAATCCAAGCAGAAAATGATGATTTGATAAAAAAATAATTGTTTCTTGCAAAAAATTGAAACGTAATGTGTGTAATACTGTGTACCTATATACTGTAATACTAGATAAAAGAGAAAATTCCCGCAACATATGATGTGCAAATATTAGAAGAAATATCATCAAAATGTCTTCCGAAAGAAAGATTATTTAAGGAATGAAGTGACGGAAAAAACATTATTACCAGATTTAATGGTTTTAAACGAAGCTTATAAAAATGAAAATCCTGGCAAATTATTATCGGAGCAAACGCCACCTAACAATACTGAAATGACGAAGAACGGAAGATGTATATTTAGTTTTCCAATTTTATTCTGTTGTTATCTATAAAAGACTTTTATTTTAAAACCTTCGTAGATGTACAATAAATGTGAATAAATCGTTTGCAAAGTCACAGGTCTGTGCTACTATGAATAATTTTATTACTCATGATTTTATATTGATAAATTGTTTGTTCTTGTAAATTTCACATAATACAAAATTTATTTGAATTAATGTGTTATTTTTTTCGGTTCATATTCACCCTGTGTAACTATCTAGTCAAGATTAGCGCTGTTGCCAAATATCACCAAAATCATAAGTGTATAATAGGAAATTTTCGGAGATACAACACATCAAAAACTTAAACTTAAAAAAACTATTAATCGCTTTGAATTTTTATACACATTTTTATCAAGGTTTATTTTATAATATGATACTTTTTCATTGACATATTTCGGAAAGTTTAAGCGAAAAAAAAAAATTGGTGAAATAATACATTCAGTCTATCTCACCTATGTAAAAAATGGAAAATATATATATTTTTCTAAACTCTATGAAACTGAAATTCTAAAGAAATCTGTCAAAAACGAATTTACGGGATAACTACCTTAAAGAATCAACTATTTACATAAACACATCTCACAATATAGAGTCTAAGAGTCTGCAAAAAACATGGCCGTTCGAGTATTTTGTAAATTAGTTGGTTAGGCAGAATTTGCCCACATTCTTTATGATTTCTCTACAGAACAATGTTTGTTCAGCCACCTTAACACCAATAAAGTAACAGCCTGAAATAACTCTAAGAAATTTAATTTTCTCGATCGACCAGGCCTTTTTAAGTCACTCTTACTGTAAATTATTTGTCAATCTTGAGATGCAAGATATTCATTTCCTTGTCTACTCACCACAACGACTCTAGTCTTCTTCTCAATGAGATTCACAATAAAGTCCAAAACAGATTTTTCAGGATCATTCAAGAAATTGCAAGGGGGTGATTTCAATAGCAACATTGGTTCTTTTGCCAAGAAGGCGTCGACGTTACGCAATGATTTTAACGATAGCTGCTCATCACCAGGATAATCGACATAATTGACTCTAACTATAGCACCTTCCATATCATATACAATAGCTCTGCACAGATTTGGCAGATCATCTTTGCTGCACAACACCAATTGATTCTTTTTGACAGATTTTAGATGGAGTTCTAGAAATAGAAATGAGAATGAATGGAGCCATTGGCAGTCTAGGAACAAAAAGATATTTTTGATACAGGGTGTTTCATAATATATGCACAGGACTTGAAGATGTGATAGCTCGTCCAAAAATATAAAAAAGTTTATATTGACTTACCCTCTAAAATGCAGCATTTTTAAGATACAGGGTGTTGAAATTGAAAAGAAAAAACGTTTTTTGTGAATATTTCCGAAATCGTTTATCGTACAGAAAACAGCTTTTGTTAGCATTTTCCACTCATGATAAGCTAAGTTTTGAGTCAGAAAAAATGATTTGTTAAGTCATAATTGGTGAAGATTTTAAAGGAGTAATGGGTGGTTTTCTCCCCAATTTCTACGCCAATGGAGAAAGTACGGTTTTGAGACGCCCATTGGCCGTGAGCTCTGAAGAAGGCCATTTTCGAGAAAAATCAGCTTTTATGTTGAAAAAGAACACGGTCAATTTTTACTTTTGTTACTTGTTCTAACGTTTACATAAATTTTGTTTAATTAGTTAATAAAAAAAATTGACCGTTTTTTTTTAACATAAAAGTTGATTTTTCTCGGAAACGGTCGACTTTGGAGCTCACGACCAACAGTACCTTTTTTGTGTAGAAAATATTGGCGGTTCAAATGGGCGTCTCAAAGTCGTAATTTTTCCATTGGCGTAGAAATTGGGGAGAAAACACCCACTTTTCCTTCAAAATCTTCACCAATTATGACATAACAAACAAAAACCTGACTCAAAACTTAGCTTATTATGAGTGGAAAATACTTTCAAAAGCTGTTTTCTGTACGATAAACGTTCCGGAGATATTCACAAAAACGGTTTTTTTATTTCGAAAATGGTGCATTTTAGAGGGTAAGTTAATATAAAAATTTCTTCATATTTTTGGACGAGCTATCACATCCTCAAGTTCTGCGCATATATTATGAAACACCCTATATATTATGTATAAGCATTGAAAACTTTAAATGTCAGTTCGAACAAATAAGTAAATTTTAGGTCGATTAAAAAAATCTTAAAAACGACTGTTTTCTTTCCTTTGAAATGTATTTTACCCTAATATTACTTTATTTAAATTCAAAGCGTTAATATCAGAAATTAAGAGATCGAAAAACTAAAGATGTAAAACTTTGTGTAACAGAATGAAAGAAACAAAAACTTCAAACTTCGTATGATGCTCTCAAGCATGAACTTCTAGTAAAGATCATCGTGTTCTTTTATAAAAAGCATAGTTCTTTCAAAAATAATACTCACGAGATTTATCCAATCCCTTGATATATTCAGTTAACTCTTTGCTCCGCTTGCAACATTCCTTTGTCTTAATTAAAAGTGTATTGCCATCAATGCCACATATTATCACTTCTTGGCCATCTTTTAAGGTGTCCAGAGGTGGTGGTGATCCAACGAAAACTTGCACATTACTGTCTGATGTATTCAAATCGTCATCATTTTTATTTGTAGGACCTGCCGATCTGGACCTTGAACGCACTGTTTCATTCTCTTTACCTTCACTGAATCTGGAAGAATTTCTTGATCTATCAGATGTTTTAGAATTGTCGGCATTCCTGTCATAAGAGCTTCTCGATTTTGTTGTATGCTTCATTTCGTTGTTTTCATCTTCAAGATCTGCATTATCATTAGCCATAACTGAATTTGCCCTAAATCTAGCAGAATCTCTAGACCTATGTGCGTTTGCATCATCTTGTTCAACGTTGGCCACATAAGTATTATTATTCTCGTACTAAAAAATATCATTTAAAATATTTTAGTTGGTTAGGTAGTAGGAGTTGATAGCGAACTTGTATTGTGTGACATAGAAGTCAATAATGAACCGATTTAACAACTCTGGAATGTCAACTTTACAATGTGAAAAGCATAAGGGCCACCTGACTGTTGATAGACGATGGGTTTACCTATATTCGAAATAGTACTCTAGATTATCAGAAATGGGAAAATCTGAAACTCTTCTACAACCTACTTCATTGATGACACAAAGAAAGTATGACAAAGAAAAAACCTCAGTTTGTAAGGAATGACAAAAGTATAGTCGCCTTCCATTTAACGAGGCGGAATATGAATTTAAGTACGACAAACTGATCTGTGCTATGTTACTCGGATCCTGGAAAAATAACGTCATAAAGACAGCCGTATTTTAAAAACGATAGGACATCCGTGTTTGATGAATAAGAGAGATAAACATAAACATTCCAGTGGCTACAAAAATGTGCTGGTCGCCAGAAAATTCGTTTTTGTAATATGTCACTGTCATCTTGAAATAATTCCATACATATTTTGACAGATCTTTCAATTAATGTTAAAAATATGGTTATTCGTTGCCAAACTGCCATTAGGTACATTTCAGTTTGAAGTAGCCTCTTTAACCTTTTTTATTAAACCTTACAGAAAATCAGATGTTCCCAATGCGCCATACTGGTTATTACATTACATAATTGTTCGGAACCTCTGATGTTAGTCATTTGATTGATTTATAAATTATCAACCACCTAGTTAAGTGGAAGGCGACTATACCAACTTTCCCGGCGAGTTCTGGCAGCAACCCAGTGTGAATTAAACTGTTTCAAAGATTTTCATGTACATAATGTTATTGATCAATATTTTTCCCAAATTATGTTTTTCTATGTATAAGCCAGGTTAGCTCAAGAATAAATAAAATTATATTATTTTTGACACTCACCTTTTTCTTGACGATTATGTTATATACTTTATTTTTCTCAAGAATACTATCGTCAATATTATTGATGACAGCACGAGCTGCGAAAATTGGAGTTTTCTTGAATTTGTCTGGTAAAGGCTTGAGAGCCTCTGGATGGTGTTGAAAACCAAAATCCAAATAGCGTACCGTTAGAGGTTCCTCAGTGTAAATTCTTCCTCGATACCTATAAGTGGAATACTATTTCAGAAAAATATCCTCATATATACCCTTAGGCAGAATAATTAGATATAGAGATGTACCACTGTGTGAAACCATCTGATTTTCTGCTAAACTATTCCTTATATTAAAAAATACAACAAACGTTTTACATGAACATTAACTCTTTTAACCGTCTGTATATAGTAAACGTACTCCAATTTTCATGGTTTTTGATTTATTTGAAAGAGGAGGATTGAGAAACTGTCCCATATCTAGAAAAATTCAAATCCGAAATCTCCTTCCCTCCAAAAACCGCCAACGGAGAGGGTAGAGGGGGCAATTTTTCTCTAAAATCGAAAATATGAGGTCGACTAATTAAAAGCAGGACAATATCCGGAACACTTTTTCAAAAGAGTATTTGTTTTCGAGTTACAGCATTGGAAAGTCTGTAATATGTGTATTTCGGCTATGTGGAGGGGCCAATTTTTTGCTAAAATTGTAAATATGAGACGGTCAAATTAGAGAAGAGATTATATATGTAGCAACATATAAAGTGGACATTTTTCAAATGAAGTTACGTTTTTCGAGTGGTAAAGTCTGAAATATGTGTATCTCCGCCGCGATGTTTTGAGACCTCTGAATAATAACCAGTACAAGCAAAGAATATACATGGGTAATAGGATAAGTACTATCTTCTTTGGTATGAGTCAAAGTTCAACGATTTTCATGTTTCAATCAAAACTGAAATAAATATTTTTCAACAAAAATTGTATCGACTTTATTAGGTGGTGCACTGAAAAATACAGAATAATATTAATTAGTGGTGGTACTTGTGAAGTTGGTGCCAAAAGTTGTCAATTTAACTGCAACTGCACAACTTGGTAAGAGCATCAATAGAATTAATATTATTTTGTATTTTTCAGTGCACCAACCAATAACGTCGATCCAGTTTTTCTTAAAAAATATTTACATGAATATTTTTTTAGAATCATTTTGAAGTACTACGCTGTTTTCGGAATGGATATTCCAGGTCCGATCATAAAATTATTAGATGTAACATGTTTTTTAGTGGCCCACCCTGTATATTTTGGTTTAAAAAGAAAGCATTTTGAATTTTCTTTACACTACAACCTACAGAAGTGTCAAAAATGGAACCCCCAATACAGAATTTGTTAAATGTTAGGCTAAAACCAACACAGCTGTCACAACAAAGAGACGGGGACGCACCCGATAGCAAATCGTATTTTGAGACAAATTTCAATATACAGACAAACTGTATTTTTTAAAATATTGTTTTTAGTTGACGTCTCAATTCAGGATATGCTCACCAATTATTCTTGAAAAGAGCTAATGTGAACTGAGACGTTCTAGGATCATTTAGATTATGCAGACCAGAAGCTGCTGATTGTATTTCCTTTTGCATTTCATTCAATTCTGATAAAGTCTCTTCAAGTTGGACCCAGTAGATGTTACCTTTTTCATGATGTGTTACTTTAACCTAAAACAAACATTTTGACCTTTTATATACGGAATTTGTAACTACAACATGTAATTCACACTTTCTGAGTAACGTTCTCAGTCAAGGTCATCCGTGGAATAAAGTCGCCCTTGGTTCGATTTTTTACTCTGCTACTGCTATCACTAGAGTTTCCTTTGTCGTCATATAATGAATTTTTATCAAAGTTTTCATCATCAGTTCTGATTCTGAAATATATAATCAAGATCAAAAAAATCGGTTTTATTTGAGGAAATCAAAGTATCGTCATATCCAAGTACTTGAATCGAGACATCCCACTAAATTACCCCACAGGCGTCAAAGATTATTGAACTGTGTTAACCCGCCCTGGAGAATGGTTATATTTATTTACATTATCAACATATTTATATAAGTATCCTTATTGAGATTAGTATAGTATATAGTATTCCTCTACACAAATAAGTTATAGAGCAAAACTTTCAAGACAAAGTTGCAGCAATGAACAAACATATGCACATCATAAAGGTGATCTGGATTCTGGATTACCGCGTTTTCAATTAGTCCGAATTGGTGAAGTCAACACTGAAATGCTAACATTCAGGACTGGCCATGATTCTCAATTATGTGTATTTACGAATTTTTCAAAATAAAGGTAATCATACTGAGAAAGTATACATTTTTTGCAAATAAAACGCCAACGTAACTAACGGCCAAGTACATTTACAAAGCTACGGTTACCTTAATAAATTAGTTAGGTAAGAGACAACTCTGGGGCAAAGATAGGATAATTTCACGATATGTAAAATGGAAAATCTCAAAAATTTTCAAAACTCACCCATTTTGATCGCGTGAATGGATACGTCCACTTTGTGGTGTAAAACAGGCTCGGCCTCTCTGAACGTTGTCAAAAGATCTATTCAAGTCTTTTCCACCATAATTACGATTATCCTGTCTGGGCTGATGATTTTGATTATTGTTCCTCATATTGTTCCCGTCAAAAAGTCTACCATTTTGGATTATTCGTTTACCACCTGAAGTCTCCGGAATAGACTTAGGTGGTCGGATAGCATACTTTGAACTGGTATCAATCTCAGAATCAGTATTAATACGGTCCTGATTGCTAATTGGAGAAGTTGCTTCTATATTTGAATGGTTTCGGACAATTTTACGATTTGGCAGTAGCTGAGATGGTTCAGGTCGGGTATAGCCAAGGATATTTTTCTTACAACTAAAAGGATTAGAGAGACAACATGAAATAAGAAATATTTTTGGTCAACTTAATGGAGACTTTAAATACAAAAGAGTTTAAAAAATTATTAGACACTACGGTAATGCGGCAGTTTAGGATTCCTAATTTGGGAGTTATTTGGCGCATGCGCAATAATACAAATATGACCGTGATTTGCCCACAGTGTTGCCGATAATATTTTTATAATATGATTGTAAATATTCTATCAATATTTCATAAAGTAGTTCATTTATTCATTAAAATTTATCACAGTCTTACAGTAGATATTTATAGTTTTTTTAAGTAATTTGTCCTGTGAAATAATAAGAAGAAAAGCTAATTATATTGATCTTGTTAACTTCTGGTTTGATTGTTGGTAATTTGTGTATTGGCGTATTATATATCAGTTCTTCAATTATCTAAATTTCAACTATCTTTAGGCCAGAAAATACAAAATAGTATTAATGGTGGTGGTAATATTGAAGAAGCGCAACTGTAGCTGGATCAAAGACTTTCGGCAACAACTCAAAAGTACCAGAACCAATTATTACTTTGAATTTTTCAGTGCCCCCACTAATGTTTTAACATTTAGATAATTGAAGAATTGATTCTTCAACACACGAAACCGTAAAACTGACTAAAATAACCCAATCCACCAAACAAGAAGTTAAGAAGATCACTTCGATGTAACTTATCTTACACGAAAATTTACTCTATTACCATCACATCATTGTTCTTTCTAAATTAGTATTTTACGGCTCATCAAATCAAATACGATTTTTAACTGTCAATCATAAATATTAAAAAGAAGCCTAGTAGAAATCTCTACTAATCTTGCCCTACTCCTGTGTATTTCATCAGAGAAAACATACCTCCAAGTATTTCATTCATACATGTTTGAGTTGAAGTTTAAATTCAATATTTCTCAAATAACATTTTCATCTTTGGACCATAGGGTATATTTTTATTCCTTATGTTTGGATTTAAATTTCACAGTACTTATGACACAAGAGAAATAGCCTTCTCCAATATTTCTTCTTCTGTTTCATAAGATGTTCTGTTAGGTATATGCTATTTGACCTAGCAGCATTGACAAGTAAAAGTATATGAGGCGAAGTAAAACAGAAAGCTTGGCAATCGCGCTTGAACATTTCATCGGCGGTCGGCCTACGTCAAATTAGGAATCCTAACTGCCGCATTACCGACACTACATACTTTTCAATTGTCTTTAGAATCGTTTTCTCGTCTAACATGGTTTTATTTTGAAAAATATAATTCTTCGCTTCAGACAACAGATGCAGTTCGAATTCCTCATTGATTAGCCTGAAAAAATATTAGACAATAAGGGGAATAACATAAAAGAAATTGACTTTCTACCTTCTATCCACAAGCATAGAATTGAAAGATTCCTTTCGGAAAATATGAAAACCAGCTCGTTTGATATCCTTCAAACTAACATACAAGTCCCCATTGTCAGATTCCAATACATCCAAATCATCGCCATGTACGGTACAATACGATGAGTTCAGGGTAAATTCTTCGTCTTCAATGTTATGCTGCATTTTTTTCTGAAACATAGTAAGGTTTACATAAACAAAGGACTCATTGATTGTTGTGAATATTATTTACTGGAAGCACTAGAACAAAACATCACTGCACTTAACAAAGACAAGGTTCAATTCGAAACCACTTCGTGTGAGAATAATAAAACTATGAAAGTTTCGTCAAGATAAGCATATAATGCTTCTCCAAAATCAAAAAAAAATGGGTTGAATGGTCAAATAAGTATGGCTATTTATTCTGATCCTGAAAGCGGCAATTACTTCTAGCTAAGAACTTGTGTAACCTTTTTATAAGTTTATAACACTTGTGTAGATAGAGAGCGTAGTATAACTTATAGAAACGTAACTAACTTACGAAAAGAAAATCCCAAATTACAGAGAACACTACCTCCAAGGTTTTTATTTTAAATCTTAAGTACATACCTTTTTGTAAAACTCCAATTCCATAGACGAAGAGACGAAGCAAGAAACAAAAATTGATAGTACCCCGTAGGGAATTTATCTATGGATAGTACCAACGTACTAACGTACTTACACCAAAAACAACAACTATTGGAACAGAGAACACTACCTCCAATATTGGAGATAGTGTTTTCTGATTTTCTGATCTATTGATCTAGTCTAAGCCACAGAATACTAATAAGTCTAAGCTAACACCACAGAATACAGAACAGAGAACAAACATTAGGCATAGACTAAGAAGCTCTGTAGACAGGTGATCCAACTATCTATACAAAACCATGTGACATGTGACCATGCATGTGACGCTCTGACGCCACAAACGACGGCAGGGTCGTGGCCTATTAAAATCGGGTCTGCGTGCTACGTTAGTGCGCACGTTTCATTTGCCTTTGATGTATTTTTAAATTCAAATTCATGTCAAGGAAAATCTTATTGTTTGACGTTTCGGTGTTTATTAGTTTTCAACTTTATATTATGGCTCACGTTTGTTGCATTGAATAATGTTCTTGCAAGTCGGAGAAATGTAACAGTAGAACTAATGGCATTTTGCTTAAGAAAATCTTCTTCATATCAGCATTTTTGTTTATTGTAATGAAAATTTAATAGTTACCTGCAGAATTCTCAAAAATATAATTTCAAATATGTCAAAAAAGGTAGAGCAGCTATGAAAAATATATTTATTTGAGATCTGCATATCGAAGACAGATGCTTTGATCCAAATAATTCTATAACAATATTGAGAGAGGGTGTCGAAGAGAAAGATATTAAGTGCAAATTGAGCGAGAACGACAATACGAGTTTAGAACCTGTTATGAAATGGACAATAAATACATTTGGATCGTTTTTTAAATTCGGAATCCCATAAAGACAAGAAACACTACTTAAATATTACTACCAATTCAATACCCTATACAACGATTTTACTTTTATGAGAATAGATAATTAAAACAGATCTTATCACTATAACAATTCTTATACGTTATGCTATCCAAACGATTTTCTTACCTATTGTACCGTTTAACCCTGTGATAAACGTTGTGGGGTGAGTTCACTTGCGTAATACTCAAAGTTCGCAGATTGCTTCCAATGGTTTATTTTCAAATACTCTGTACACGATCTTCTGTTGTAGTAAAATTGTCACCACTGGTCACCTTGACAATCTATACTGCCACTGTCTTTACCGACAGAACTACTATTAACATCTGATTTCACAGACTGACTGTTATCAACTGACTTTATAAGACTCACTCATTTCATAAACTGACTCTGTCCCTCTCTCTTGTTCTTCTTTTTTCGGTTACTACTGATACCATTCTAGTATCCTTATAGCTCATCTTTTTTTTTATACTTTAGATATTACTGATATTGATTGCTCTTTTTTCTAACGAGCAGTAGGAAAAAGGGTTTGTTCTTTTTTTATTTAGAGAGCTGAGTTATAGTCTTGTTTATAATAAATGGTATTTTATTTTAATATGTCCGTAGGTCCGTATTTTGTGTTTGCCATTTATTTGTAAGTTCATTGTATTTTTCAGATCGTCATGTGGGTGTGTATCTACTCGTTTGCGTATGTCTGTCACAAGTTTGGTAATTAATTCATGTGTGGTTTCTATTTTCAAGTCTTCGTGTATGTGTTTGTTAGTCATATACCAAGGAGAACCACTAAGTTTCTTCAGTATCTTGTTTTGAATAACGTGCGCTGACTGACCCCAGGCACGGCAAGCATACGTTAGACAGGGCCTAATAATGGTGGTGTAAGTTTTCAATCTATTTTTCAAATTAAGTTTGCTATTGTAGTTGAGCAGCGGGTTCAACCGATTAACTTTAATTTTGGTTTGAAAAATTGTATTATTGATGTGGTTACTAAAATTTAGCCTTTGGTCTAAAATTATGCCCAAATATTTGACTTCTTTGCGCCATTCAATTTCAGAATTTTTAATTGTTAATTTTGATTTTGACTCTGTCCCGTGATCGACAAGGCTTTATATACCTGAATCATGACATGACATTCATCGAGAATGTTCTGTGAATATCTAGACGCACATAATAATGTTCTAGAGCCTTGTCAAACTGACAATAATATGACAAATTGTACCTCACATATAGTTTCTGGAAGGATCGAGAATAAATCTACTATAATTCTAGAACTACATAATGAAATATACAAGCAACAACTATAGCAAACAAGGTAGTAGAAATAAATAGCTAATAAACGAATAACAACCGTAAGTACATGAATACCTATCCACGTTACACTATATTATAATACAAGGAGGTCATTTGCTATCTGTTCATATTTCGCATAATCACCGCTCTACCACATTTCAAGTCACTCCCTAGACAAAAAAGTCGCCCCTTTTTAATGATAATTTTACTTTTTTTCTGGAACCCGTTTAATATAGCAGTTCAGCTCGCCTTGTTTCATGTACACTCAAGCATCAAGTTTCAAATATAGCATGCTTTACAAGCAATCATCAATAGACAATGAGGAATATTCAATTCAATTCAAAAGCATTTGTTTTTTCCAGTAATTTTTACAATTGTTTGTGTGTATATATTTATTTTATTTCTTCTTGTCTGATAGGGGGCTTTCCACCTTTTCAGAATGAGGAATATAATTTTCTAAAAGCTTATGTTGATCTTCACGCATTCTAAAAGCTCAATTATCTAAGCCTTATTTGAATTTCACTATTTCACTTCACAGAGAGAAGAGACAGAGAACATAGATAAAATATATAGATACGGAGACAGAGAAGACACATGGAGGTGCGCACTTTCGTTATGCGCAGACCCGATTTTTAGGCCACGACCCTGCCGCCGTTCACAGCGTCGCCCCCTCCTCAGGTGTTATATCTCCTGTTTAAATAGCTTCTTATCATAGACTTATTACACCCATATACTTACTTAAACTTCTATACCGCAGCGACTATTCGGTTTTGACCATAGAACAAAATAAAAACGTTTTGACCAACGATTGTATTTTGACAAATTTAACTAGTCTCGTAACTGTTTTCGCTTATGACGGCATGTAGGTGCAATAGTGGTAATAGTAAAAACACAGTTCACTTTCACAACTCATATTTATTGTAGATATTGTATATATGTTTAGTATCACATTTATCACTGCAATGCATTGATAAACTTAATTAAAATCGCAGGGTGATTCATTATGCATGCAACAAACTTCCCCGAAATAACTGTAGTTAAAAGTTACGCTCAATTCCAGTACTTTTTCAGATACAATATTACCTGATATGTAATTCTTTTTCAGCAGCTGGTACTTGAATACAGTTGATTAGGATTTTTCTCACATTGTTTTTAAGTATTCTATCGTAGAGCTGTCTTCTATGCGTGTAATAAGTATTTTTGATGTAAATATATTTTAATCGACTTTTCCGCACTACAGGCCTTATTTGTATCAGGTACCTTATTTCATATAAAGTATGTGAATGTATGCACATAATTAAAAATATTTGTCCTCTTATATAACTATCAACATAGTATTACAACAGTGTTCTCTGGGACTCTGGGGTATACGGTCCATAGCCATAGCCAATACCCTGGCCTGCAGTGTATTGATAAATATTTTTTACAAAAAAATTGGACCGATTTATTAGTTGGTGCAATGAAAAATACAAAATAATTTTAATTCTATTGGTGCTGGTACTTTTGAAATTATACGCTCGTAGTTATTGTCTGAACCAACTCCAAAAGTATCAGCACCAATAGAATGAATATTATTTTGTATGTTTCAGTGCACCAACTAATAAAGTCGGTTTTTGTAAAAGATATTTATTTCACACTTTTGAGTGTAACATTAGGCATGAAAATTGTTGAACGTTCAATGTCAATACCAAAGAAGATAGTACTTATCCCGTTAAACAGGTTAGCTTTTACTTGTTATTACTCAGAGATCTCAAAACATCGCGGCGCAGATACCTACACATATTTCAGACTTTACTGCTGTAACTCGAAAACCGTATCTAATTCTTTTGAAAAAGTGTTCAAATTTTGCTTCCTACATATATAATCTGTTTTTCAAATACCTACACATTCACATATTTCAGACTTTACCATTGCCGTAACTTGAAAACCATAACTGTTTTGAAAAAATATTCAATTCAAACGTTTCCGGATATGGTCCCCTTTCTTATTTTCCCTTTGACTAGGAACTAGTATCCGAGACTATAGACTAGTATTTTCCAATCTCGAATTTTCGATTCCCTGAAAAATTTGCCCCATGATAAACATGAACCGTATCCAGTTAATCCAGTAGGCGTATTCTGTACATTTGAGGAAAGCTTGCTTGTTTTGCTGCACGGTCCGATAAATGATGGCTCACTTGCTTGTGTTGGCTTCAAACGATACAGGCCATCATGTATGTAAGATGTCAGTACAGAGAAATATGACTGTGACAAATGATACAAAACATTCTAATCAAGCTCTATTTTTAATCATTGTTACAGCAGAGAAAATGTCCCAACAATTAAAAATAATATGTTATCATGTGCAAAATAACTTTTGAGTATGACTCGACTAGCTCCAAGTGCTCCGACAAAGCACGATGCGTGGAAACAATCACCGAAAGTAGCACTGGTTCTATCATCAAATCATGCACGAGTTCAAGCAAATAATTCCAGAGAAAACATACCTCCAACATAATTCCATATACCTATAACTATTTGATCTTTGAATTTCTATGTGAAGGTCAGTATGGGGATTGCGAGTTTAGTACGCATGCGCAAAAGGGGAAGTGGCTTGGAGTCACATCATACTTTATCCATGGTAACATCACAGCCAGAGAAAACATACCTCCAAATCACAGCTTACCAAATGAACTGTACCAATGGTAAGTGTGATAGCATAATGACATGTCCCTCCTCTTGGCCAAAAAAAATCATTACGCATGCGCATATCCACAGCTATCCCCAGGTCTTTGGCTTCATTTTTGCGTATTTTTGTCCACAATTCTAGCGGTATAGAAGTTTAAGGGTGCCGTCGAGAATACGCTGTAAGCGATTGCAGCAATAAAAGTGAAGTAAACACAGCAAGCGGTTTTTTATTGAATTTAGTCGTTGGCAGCATTTGATGCAAATTTGTTTCCGACCGATGTGCACTCTAATAGGAAAAAGAAAAAAAAGCAATCTTACAACCGAATTGTATACCTTCTCCTTTTTTTGAAGTCGGTCAATGAACTAGCAATATATTGCTGTCAATCGCAATCCGTGAATGAAGGAACGACGGCTGAAATTATTTAAGATATAGGGAGCTAACCATGAAAATGTTAGTTACAGGGAAATTAAACTGTTGATTCATATTAAGATACTACCTTTGTCATTGAATTTTCAACGCCATAAACAACCGTCAAAAATCAATTCTCCTTTTTTTGAAGTCGGTCAATGAACTAGCAATATATTGCTGTCAATCGCAATCCGTGAACGACGGCTGAAATTATTTAAGATATAGGGAGCTAACCATGAAAATGTTAGTTACAGGGAAATTAAACTGTTGATTCATATTAAGATACTACCTTTGTCATTGAATTTTCAACGCCATAAACAACCGTCAAAAATCAATAGGTATAATTTTAACATTATTAGCTCCAGCAAATTCTTCTTTTGTCACTTTGATTTTATAATTTGTCCCGGTACTTTCAACCAACAAGATTAATTCCATTATATCTATTATTTTGAATGAAAAAATATTTTGGATCATCTCTACATAAACCTACTTTGGAGGTAGTGTTCTCTACTTCTACTCTCAATGCACTTGTTCACACCACCTCCACGGGAAAAGCAAATTTAGCATTTGCAGTAAAGTTAACGCATGCGCAGTACCGCCTCTAATAGCAAACAAAACTTGCGTTAGTGAATTTTAGACCACCAATTTTTTGTTGTCAGTGAACGAAGTGTGTTCTCGACCGCACACTTAATGTATGGGTTCAAGCAACCAACCGTGCACGCGATGTCATTTTCTTACACAGAAGCATGCACAGCACTATTTATTAGTATTCTGTGCACAGCACCATGCCTAGATTCCGTCAAGGAAACATGCAACAAAACATACTCCGTCTGCAGCGGGCTGAGGTATCAGAACAAAAAGTTCACAGTCAGAATACATCAAAACTCAACAAGTTTAGTTATATTCTAACTTTCAGCTTTTAGTTCTGAGACTTACGCAAATGTACAGAATACGCCTACTGGGTTAAAATGGCCGTGGAAAGTTGACATATATGGACTTAATATAGGAATATGACATTGACTGATGACATAATTTAAGCCTGCTGTCCAGTGTCCAGGCTAAGAAGCTATTTAAACAGGAGATATAACACCTGAGCTGGCGCTGTGAACGACGGCAGGGTCGTGGCCTAAAAATCGAGTTTGCGCATAACGAAAGTGCGCACCTCCATGTGTCATCTCTATCTCCGTATATCTATGTTCTCTGTCTCCTCTCTCTGTAAAGTGAAATAGTGAAATTCAAATAAGGTTAGATAATTGAGCTTTTAGAATGGGTGAAGATCAACATAAACTTTTAGAAAATTACATTCCTCATTGTCTATTGATGATTTCTTGTAAAACATGCTATATTTGAAACTTGATGCTTGAGTGTACAAGAAACAAGGCGCGCTGAACTGCAATATAAAACGGGCTTCAGAAAAAAAATTATCATTAAAAAGTGGGCGACTTTTTTGTCTATGGAGTGACTTGAAATATGGTAGAGCGGCGATTATGCGAAATATGAATAGATAGCAACTGAGCTCCTCGTATTATAATATAGGTATGAAAATCGTTTGTATAGCATAACGCATAAGAATTGTTATAGTGATAAGATCTGCTTTAATTATCTATTCTCATAAAAGTAAAATCGTTGTATAGGGTACTGAATGGTAGTAATATTTAAGTAGTGTTTCTTGTCTTTATGGGATTCCGAATTGAAAAACGATCCAAATGTATTTATTGTGCATTTCATAATAAGTTCTAAGCTCGTATTGTCGTTCTCGCTCAATTTGCACTTAATATCTTTCTCTTCGACACCGTCTCTCAATATTGTTATAGAATTATTTGGATCAAAGCATCTGTCCCCGATATGCAGATTTCAAATAAATATTTTTTTCATAGCTGCTCTACCTTTTTTGACATATTTGAAATGATGACCGCAGCATCAAACCACGTAAGATATTTTTGAGAATTCTGCAGGTAACTATTAACTACTCATTACAATAAACAAAAATACTGATATGAAGAAGATTTTCTTAAACAAAATGCCATTAGTTCTACTGTTATGTTTCTCTGACTTGCAAAAATATTCAATGCAACAAACGTGAGCCATAATATAAAGTTGAAAACTAATAAACACCGAAACGTCAAACAATAAGATTTTCCTTGACATGAATTTGAATTTAAAAATACATCAAAGGCAAATGACACGTGCGCACTAACGTAGCGCGCATACCCGATTTCAATAGGCCACGACCCTGCCGTCGTTTGCGGAATCAGAGCGTCACATGGTTTTGTATATACAGTTGAATCTCCTGTCTACAGAGCTTCTTAGTCCAGGCCATGATCATTTACTCAGGTCTTGCGTCTTCCTATCTACTTAATGTTATGAAAGTTATATAATGAGCTAGAGACCAGGTGGCGTTGTTGTAGAGGGATAAAAATGAAAAATACCATAATAAGAAATAAGGAATACATACCTAAACATAACCTATCTATGTAATATGTAATAATATTATTGCAGTTGTTTTCGAAAATTTTATTTTATTGTTTTAAAGTGACTGTGGAATTATTAAACAATGACAAAACCTTGCGTTGTACTGCAATGTAATAAGCGCTACTTCAAATCAAACTTTCTGTTTTTATAGTGCCATCAAACAGTGAGCGACTGAAAAAGTGGCAAAGTTCTATTTGCAATTGACCTCTTCAAAATATGTATGAGAAAAACATTTCGAAGAAAAATATATTGGCCCCAAGAATTCACTTTGAGCGGAATCTAATAAATATGATCACGTTTGATTCTCTGTTAAAATGTACTGTACGTACCCAGGTTC
Source organism: Crioceris asparagi (assembly GCA_958507055.1). Classification (NCBI taxonomy): domain Eukaryota; kingdom Metazoa; phylum Arthropoda; class Insecta; order Coleoptera; family Chrysomelidae; genus Crioceris; species Crioceris asparagi. The sequence continues at coordinate 15,855,371 of OY293826.1, read as the reverse complement.
ACAAAAAGCTGCTTCATTAATAGGGAAAAGTTTGAGTATCAACCATAGTCTAAAATTATTTTCGTGTTTGCCTTTTCTATAATTTAAATCAATACTCTACATCATATAAAATAAAAACAGGCTTTTTAAATTACGGTTCATAGTTCTCTCTCTCTCTCTCTAAGGTTATTGGCCCTTGCTCCCTATTGGTGCATTTGGCCAGCTCATTCGGGGGGTTACAATCTTGTCTGATTTTGCATCATATTGTAACCCATTAATAATAGCTTTTTTTTTTTTTTTCTCTATTTCTTTTGTGTTATTCTTGTATGATTATTCTTCAATGCACGTGTCAAGATGAGTCCAGCAATGTGCCTCGATCCGAGTATAACCTTCTCTGTCACGCTCCTAAGGTTATCAGCGAGGTTTTCCCTCTTGTCTCCTCCAGACCACGCTGCCACGTGCTTCTAACCTTAAAAGTTAAATAGGAATCGACCTCTTTTCGCTTGCACACCCCGAACTACCCTCGATTATCACGGCCGAGACTTCCCTGTCCACCTCGGGGGCCCAGCACTCACGTCCTCTACTAGCGTGTACTTCCCGTACGGAAATTTTTGATTTCCTTCAGACGCGAAGTGAACTCTACCGAGGTTGACACGGAAGTGCGACGGTTCATAGTTCCACAGATAAAATATATCATAAGTTCGTGTCAGAGTAAATTCTCTTTGCTAAATTCGTTCGAGTATTCTTCGTGGCATCTTCGTAACACTTCGTCATCAGTAGCACTTATACCTCTACATATGCGATAATGGCGGGTCAACACGTTAACAGTCCCATGTACAAAGCTCCAGTCGCAAGACCTGAGTAAATGATTGTGGTCCAGGCTAATGTTTTGTATTCAGGAACACACATTTAATGTCATAGACATAAATATCTAGAATACTCCTAGCGATTACAAGCTGTTCTCAAGATGGTATGCAACCCAAACATCATGGAGGGGCAAAAAGTACCCCACGGACGATGTTTCTGTGTTATAAGATTCACCTTACATCTATTTGCTGACTTGTCATACTAAAATAAACTAGGCATCGGTTCTTTGTTCGATAAACTATCTTCCAACCACAGTTTTATGCCGATTAGTTTCATTTGCTTCCGCTTAATTATTACCTAATAAATAAATATGGTGAAATCGTGTTCACAGTACAACTGCGTCGCTCGATTTGCAGCAGATAATCCTGTCTCGTTTCATAGGAGGTGTTCTATCTTTTAAGTACATAAAATAATATCAGAAATCTATTCTAATTTGTCAACATACAGTTTTGTAAGTTATTTTCAATAAATTGCATTCAAATTAGATACGTATTGGCTGCTATTATAGTTTAGTAATAGATAGAATTGAGCAGTAAGTTACATTTACAATCACGTATTTAGGTTTTCAACAGACCCGGCTGCAAGAGAGCTTTGGATTAAAGCAACTAAACGAGATAAATTCCGTTCCACAAACATTTAGCGTTCTTTGCAATGCGCTTTTTAAGGAAAGCGATTTCTGAAGATTTCCTAAAAGAATATTAAAGAAGGATGCCGTACCGCGCGTTTCTTACTTCCCAAAACACATTAAAGTCAACACGCTATTCCTCGAAGGACTATTCGTCGTTATCCTTTACCTGAAGAGTAGGTATACTAAGCTTTTTATCAATAAATACATACATAGATGATTCACAATGAGTGTAAGAAATTAAGATTGGAAGTACATATATTATCTAGCGCTTGTTAAAACAACTGGCATGAAACGAAAATGAAATATATTATTGAGTAATAGATTCCCTTTCAAACAATATGAAGTTTGCCAAAATCCAGAAAGTTGTACAAAAGTTGCAAAAAAATCTATTGAGTTAGCTTTCCCACTCACCCATAACTGTTATTTGAGAAGATAGAGGAAAAATTATTAGAGAAAACTTATGTAAAATATTTAAACTTTAGTCGGCAATTTTTAGAGAAAAATGAGGTTTTTGTGTTACTTTATAAATTACGCCCCCTTACGGTAGAGAAGGAAACTAGAAAATAGTTTTCAGCATTTTCTCTTATGTGGATTTGTCATACAATTTTTTCTTTCCAAGTATTGGGATATACAGGGTCCTGCAATAGTGCGTCAGGCATCTATAGCTCATATACCGATATAAGGTAAGGAATTCCATTAGTACGCAGACATATGAGTGTATCTCAAGAAATCTACCCACATACAGGGTGCTCCATAAAAGTGTGATAACCGAAAACATGTTTTTTTAAATGGCACACTGTATTTTTTTGCATGTTTCTATTAATTCTCGTGTTCTTTTTTATTTTACAAAACTTTATTTTATTTGCTTCAGTAGTTTAGAAGAAATACATTATAAACTCCAAAAATATAGTTTTGCCAGCTTGGAAATAATAATTTAAGAAATGACCTTATATCTGTTTTTCTGCAGATACGTATTGAAAACTTTAATACAGGAGGTCTGCTGATACTTTGACATTAAATAATATTTTTCTATTCTGTACAGGGTGCCTAAAATTTGGTTCCAAAGATGTCAATTTTCAAACCAATTTTTTTAAACATTCTCAAATGAGACACCCTATATATTATTTCAGTGTTCAATACGGAATGTAAAAACGATCACTTTTTATTTACAAGTATATTGAATTCTAAACCGTTTAAGAGATATTTACCAAAAACCATAAATATGTGCTTTTTCCAGTAAAGCAGTATAAAAACATATCTGGGTAGCCATTTATTTAACAAGATCTAATATCTAAGATTAAGTAATCACATATCAAGGTGATGGTTAGGTGGAGTTTTTGACATTACTTATTTGGAAATAATAAGAAGTGAAGCGTACTTTAGCGAATATATTGTTAAGAGAAAATTAATTTTTTAAAGGAAATGCTCGTTGACATGATTTTTGAACTGGGAAATATCGAGAGAAATTGTTTTCTAGCTATTAGAATTTATGTGACTCAGTTTCCCGATAGGCGACATCCAGAAGAAAATAGCTTTTCCAGACTACTTGAGCATTTTCTTAAAACAGGGAGCGTAGACTGCGGAAAAGAAGAAAGGATGAAAACGGCTACTGATGAGAAAAACAATTAGCGGTCTAACCCAAGCATCAGTCAGGCACGTGTGGAAGAAAAGTTGGAATAAGTGAAAGGTCAGTTCAAAGAATTTCAAAATCTCATCGATATCATCGACCACATTCAAATTGAAATTGACTTTCAACATCGGGTTGAGTTTTGTGAGTGGGCTGTTTAGGAATTCAAGAAAATCAATTTTTCTTATTTTACGATGAGGCTACATTTCACAACAATGGATGCATTAACAAACATAACTGTCACTACTACGCTACCGAAAATCCAAGAATTATAAGAGAAAAAGAACACCAACACCGTTGGTCAATTAATATTTGGGAAGGAATTGTTGGAGAACATGTGGTCGGCCCTTTTTTTAATGGCCACCTTACCGGTCAAATGTATTTAGAATTTTTAAGCATCCATTTACCCACATTTCTTTTCAATTTACCACCAAATATGCATGCGCAATACATGTGGTTGCAACAGAATGGAGCAAAATGGAAGACATTTCAAACATCTAAGAAAAACATGCGTTTCTGCAGAAATAATGGAAATTTACGCATCATTTTTCCGTCTTAAGAACAAACATATATTTTCTTAAATAAATGGATCACCCTGTATGTGAGTAAATATTTTCTTGAGGTAAACTCATATGTATAATCTAGGTCTGCGTACTATGGAAATTCCTTACCTAATCGGTATATAAGCTATAGATGCCTGAGCACTATTGCAGGACCCTGCAGATACAGCCGGGTACCTCTCTTGCCCAGACACCCGGTACATTAAAATAGAATAATTTAAAGAAGACACATTTTTCAGAACTCAAAAATATGCAATTCGTAAGTCTATAAATTTGTTGAAATATAAGAAGCTATCTGTAATAAAATGTATTTATCTTAATATATGATTAGATTTATACAGGCAAAAAGTCTCAAGCTCCATCTAATCTTGTATGAAATAAAATATATTTATATTATAATATCTTGGACCATGTGAACTAAAACATATTATATGCTCTATGTTTTTTCAACATTTAAAAATTTTAGATTGCAAAAATCGCCCCCCAGTAACTCGAACGTATTTGATGGCAGATGCAGAAATTATCAATGCTAAATTGAAGATTTTTGAGAAGCTCGTCATCCGGCGTGAAATCCAAAACTTTTCATTGTCAACTAAAATAAAAATATTGGAGGATAGGCCCAAGTTACTGAGAATGTTGAAGTATCTGAATACAGTAACAGTGAATTTCATTGTAAGCCAAATGTCGAGACTCTCAAGTCAATCAGAACAACGAAGATTCCCCAATAATGATAAATTATTGACACTACCCATTTATAAGCAGTGGGGTGATAAGGATATAGATATTTGCCAAAACTTTTCAATCTGCCCTCTGAAATTACTTTGAAAGCAGTTCTTCCTCTCAGATGTGGTAATCAAGAACATATATTCACAATATTGTGTACTAATCTTCGACGACTTTCCTATCAAGCCAGGAATGCAGTAGAATCCTTATTATGATTCCATATAGAGGGCCTTGTTGATTTTGGTGAAAATGATCGTCGATTGGCGTTTGCAGATCGTGCTTTAGTATTTCTTTTAAAAGGCATATACTGTAATTGGGAAGAGCCCATCTGCTTCAGCTTCTGTGAATATCCCATTTCTCGAGCTGATCTGGTTCACATGATTGAAAAAGTGGTGGAACAAGTCCAAGCCCTTGGTCTCCATAAAGTCGCCTTCGTTTGTGATCATGCTGGTTACAACGTTGGTGCAGTGACGTATTTAATAAACGAGTCAAGAGATTACTATTCAACTAATAATAACAATAACTATGGAGGATATTTTATTAATAATCAAGAAATTGTTCATTTGTATGATTATCCTCATTTATTCAAAAGTTTAAGGAACGATTTAATAATTAGAGATTCATCTTTTCACTCAAGATGGTGAGAAAAGATAAGCCTCTTGGTCGGATATTATCGATATCTGTAATGTAGATAACGTTATAGATTCATTGTGTAGAAGATTTACTTATTTAGAAGATGAACATATTTTACCAAGTTGTATCAATAAAAGTAAATTCAGATATTGTACACAAATTTTTAGTCAGAGACTTGGAGCTTGGACATATAATTTTGCTGTGCGATTCCAAGATCGGATACCTCAAAATATTAGTCCAAAAGCCGTGGATACTGCTCATCTAGTAGTGTTTTTGGATAGACTGTTTGATAGCATGAATGGCAGCCAAAAGGAAACTGAGGAATATAAAAAATTGAGGCATGTGTAAAATAGAAATCAGGACATTTCCAGTTTTGAAAAAAGGCCTTGCCAATACTGAAATCGATGTATTTTTCTTCGCCGGAATCAAACGAGTATGTTGTAACATCATCCTTGAAGAAATTACCTACCACGACGGTGCGTGGATTTTTACGTATTAGAAAAAAAATTATATCTGAGCTTTCTTTTGGTTGCTTCATTCCAACAAGAAGATTCAATCAAGATCCGCTCGAAAACTCCTTTGCAAATATAAGACGACATGGTATCGGAAATATGGATCATTCTTGCTCTTCCTTTATCTCTTCGCACAATGTACATCTGATCAATAATTTGAAGGCATTATATATAAATATTTTTTACAAAAAATTGGACCGACGTTATTAGTTGGTGCACTGAAAAATATAAAATAATATTAATTCTTTTGATGCTGTTACTTTTGCAGTTAGATTGATAAATTTTGGCACCAACTTCACAAGTACCAGTACCAAAAGAATTAATGTTATTTAATATTTTTCAGTGCACCAACAAATAACGTCGGTCCAATTTTTTGTAAAAAATATTTATTTCAAACTTTTGAGTGTAACATTAGTCACGAAAATCGTTGAACGTTCACTAATACCAATGAAGACAGTACTTATCCTATTACCCACGTATATTCTTTGCTTGTAGTTGTTATTATTGAGATCTCAAAACATCGCTGCGGAAATACGCTTAAGTATTTTGGATGTTACCATTTTAACACCGATTAAACCGTAACTTCGAGGAAAAAATGATCATTATAAATGATGCTACAAATAATTATGTCTTTCATGTAGTATACACAGATTTTCAGTTTTTGAAAGAAATCGCCGATTTTAAAATGAATGTAGCTCGAAAACTTTTGAAGTAATGTTCAATTTAAATTTGCCCCCGTCACCCCCTTCGGGGGCGGTTTTCGGATTTGCGTTTTTATGAATATGGGACCATTTCACACAAAAAAGCAGACAATCGAATTGTATACCTCCTCCGTTCGGGGTTCGTCAGTCAAAAAAGTATTACAAATCTTATTTGTATCTACATCTTTAGCTACCTTCAAGACGCATTCAGATATTTACGTAACGTTTAAAGACTTCTTATTACTAACACAAGACCAAGGGCGTCGATATGAGGGGGTACTGGGGGTAATTACCCCCCCAACAATAGACTTTTTTTGTAATCAATATTTTTATTCTTTTACAATGAACCAATAACAGTAACCTAATATGTTCTAAATAAATGTTCAGGATATTTTTTTAATTTATGTTCCCTTCGCATTGTTGTCGCTCAGTTTCGCCAACCAGGCTTACACAGTTCTAAACAAACTGTGTTGGTGCATAGTCTCTTTTCTATCCATCTCTTTCGTTCGAGTGGTAAAGTGGCGTGGTAACGCAGATTTGTGTAGGTATTATACATTTCATTTTCATTCTCTTCTACAATACCTCAATTCGTATTTCGTTCTGGTCCAGAGACCAGTAAATTTTGAAGTGATAATCGAATGCTCTTGAATTGAATATTCCATGCAATGTAATTGGACATTGTGAGTTGTGTTAGATACTACCGACAAGAGAATTTTGATATTTGTAGTCTTCTTATAGAACTGAATATCACATTAGGCATAAAAACGCAATAGGCAGGTAAAATGAATTTATAAAAATATTTGTTTTTATTAATTTTTCTTTAAAAAACATATTACAGAAATGAGTAAACGTGGTTTGCAGAAAACTTTGGATGCATTTATAAAGAAAAAAACAGAGTTGACACCAAAATACCGGAAGAAAGCGAAGCTTCTAATTCTGATGCAAACATCGCTTCTTCATCAATTATTAATAGTAGTCCTATATCGTTGGATTCAGGAACAATCAATTGTGGTGCGTCAAGATCGACATCGCAAAATATTCAAAATTTTTCTAGACCCGTATTGCGTGAAATTGGAAGGTATGTCAATAATAGGGAAAATATACCAGAATTTGAAAAATACGACATATTAAAACACGCGTTCGTTCCTGGAAAAAAAATCACTATTCCTTTCTCTGTTCACTCTAAAAACAATAGAGATATTAAATGCTACTTGTCACAAAACCATTTTTGTTCGTTCGCTTGGTTGACATATTCTAAGTGTTTAAAGTTTTTTTTTCATTACCTAACTCTAAAAGCCCTGTGCCGAAGTTTAAAGGGAGAATTTATCATTCAAGCAACCCCAAAAAAATGCAACGAAATTTGTAAGATTAGCCATTGCCAATATTGAACATTTGATCAAGCCATTACCCCCCAGGAAAAAATATTATCGACGCCTTTGTACAGGTCATATAAACTGAAAACGGCTAAGAATTGAAAATAAGAACCTGCAAGTAAATCAATTGACTATAATCATTCACAATAGAAAAAATATTATTAATAAGAAATATATGCTGACGATTGAACAATTTCATTTATTATGCAACGCATTTGTTTTCTCTTCAATTTTATCAAGAGCATATTCTATTTCACATTTAACCTTTGATACTTGTGTTTTTACTAAATTTAATTCTTGTTCAAGTTCTGATCTTCTTTTATCAAGATTTTCTGCTAATATGTGATTCTTTGAAGCTAGTCCAATAGTGGATTTCCTACAAACAAAACAATTTAAATTGATATTTAAATGTAGCTACGTCTACTAGGTACGTACCAAGCTTTTTCTGGTGGACATGTGGACTGGAGATCATGCAAATGCTTCAATTTAGTGTTGGTATCGAAATTTAGCCACAACTCATCGAGATCTCTTATCAAACACCTGTGTATGTGCCTCTGAAGAAACCGCTTGATTTCTTGTGGCCTCTTTGTTCCAAGGGATGACTTAATGATATCATCGCTAATATTGCGATAAAATTTATTAATTAAATTTTTTCGCAAATAGAAGCATTAGAATATAGGTATAAAAGATAATTTGTAATAAACACTAGATCTTCAAAATTATATTGCTAATGTATAAGAAAGGATTGTATACAGTTATTAATCCTCAAGAAGCATTGTTTTTTGGGCAGTTGCAGTTTAGTCTGCCAAAATAGGTATCACCCATGCTATAAATTGATCCTTCTTATGAAAATAAAAGTTGAATTTGTCTATCTGAAGGCAAGGTAATGTTCACTCAAATATATTTCCCTTGCCCTCAGATAGATAAGTCTACTATTATTTTCATAAGAAGGGTCAATTTATAGCATAGTCCGCCTAAATATTACCCATGCTATAAATTGACCCTCCTTATGAAAATAAAAGTAGATTTACCTATCTGAGGGCAAGGGAAATATATTTGAGTATGTTTCCAAACATTACCTTGCCCTCGGATAGACAATTTCAACTTTTATTTTCATAAGAAGGATCAATTAATATAGCATGAGTAATATTTAGGTGGACTAAACTGCAACTTTGCCGTTTTTTGTTGTTGTGATATTATTATCAACTGCTTGAATGCAATATAGGTATCTAGTAATCTGGAAGTTATCTGCGAAAAAGGAGTTTTTGGTTTGGGAGATTGAGATAAGTGTTAATCAGGCCGGGACAGGTGCAATATTATTCTAGTATAAATATTAGCACAAATCAAGGCCTAACTACAACTATCACGATATCATGCATAATATGTATTTGTCTTGATGAATAAAAAATAGCAACGTTATGTGAGAATTAATTAAGAGAAGTGTCATAATTTTTGAAAACAGATATTTCTTACCTCACACAGTGAGACAAATTCTGAACTATTTCTTTAAGACTATCAAGTTCAGTTTCCGTTGCCATTTAAAATACTTCTCCTTCTCAGATATAAAAAATAAAATTAATAAAGCAGACACTAATCTAAAATTTTAAATGTAAAAACATAAACGACCAAACTAATTTTGGCATTTAATCCGTTATTTCTGACATTTGACGGAGGTATGAGGTATTACACAGAGAACATACAAATCATAGAATTAGGAATATTAATTCTATGATGCAAATTGTAACTTGTATCATGACTTTTGTACCTTCTGTATTGACCATAGAGCCAATACAGTAGAGTAGGATTGCCATTTGGAAAATTGAATAATTATGAAAAATAAACAGAAGATTGATCAGGTTGTACAAAGGACGAACTCCCTCCTCGATCATATCTATTAGTGTCTATTACATTCCCTATCAATATTATTATTTATAATCCTTATCTTTATGATCAACTCCATGAATATCTTCAGAGACAACTGTCTCTGATATCTTACAGTCAAAAAGACTGGAAACAGGAGATTAAACTCGCCCAAAAAATCGTGTAAAATTTCATACGCATATCTTTTGTAAATCCATCCAGACAGCAGGACATGATCACGAAGTTAAATAAAGAAAACAAATATTTAATGTAATTGTCAAAATCCAGTTTTCTTGCTTACAGTATTCAGTACATAGACTAGGAAAGTTCTTAGTCTAAGATTCAGCCAGGCTGTGTTCGGGGAGTCGCTATCTGCACTATCTCGCACTATCAGCTGTTCAAGGAGCTCAATGATAGATAGTACTACAAACGCTATCGTGACGTCATTAATTTTTGTGTGTCACATCATAAATGAATGCTATCAACGCTATTTCTTCCGAGGTAGGCTGTGTTCGGGGAGTCGCTATCTGCACCATGAATGCAAACACTACCCATGCTGTTCATGGAGCTTATTGTGTTTATTAAACGTTTACATTCGAAGTGGTAATTTTTATTTATAAGAATGATATAAGAGTGACCATTCTGTGCAAAAACTAACAAGATGCTCACCAATATTGAAGGTTGCTCAAACGTGCAGAAAATTATAAGGATAAACCAGATCTTCAGGCAGAGATCTTTGCGCAGGTTTGAAATTGAAAGTCATGGTATGGCAAATAGATATGCTAGTCAATTCTTAAGTTACTGCTAAGTAGTTTCAATTTGTACATATTCCAGCTTTAGTGAGAATACGAATAAAATATAAGAACTATCTTCGCTATTTTGTACTTCAACCCAAATTTATCCCATGTATTGACGCCGGTTCTATTCCGGATTGAAAAGAATTTTCAATTTGCAATATTTCTCAGTCGAGTCTCTTCATAGACAAAAAATAAGTCAATTTTCTTATTCATATTTTTGTGCCTTAACTCCTTAACCTCAATGTGACAGCAAATGACAGAATGTGGACGCAAACGAAAAATAGTGTTCATGGAGCTTGCTATCACTAACACACAATAAGCTCCACGAACAGCATCGGTAGTGTTTGCATAGATAGTGAAGATAGCGACTCCCAGAACACAGCCTTCATGACTCTGTATCCTGTTCTATAAGCAGAAATTGCTGAAATAACGTCCCGTGATAAGTTTTCAATTTGGGATGTTGCGCAGTATTTCACTGAGTGTCTATTGTTGTATTTAAGCTCCCTTAGCCCATACTACATAAGGATGCGCTGCGTGATTTTGCGCAACACACCGAAATGACTTACGATAACCCAATGTTTTTTGTGCTACTCCCAATACTCGTGTTACTTGTCCTCCCTACAGACCAATTGCATTAATGATTTCAATTCTCCGCATGCGCGACCCATTGGCCATAGGATACCTCTATTCAATTTTATGTAGAAGCAGTTTTATTCGATAAAAGCGCATAGATGTCATAGTACATACAGAAATTGATAAAAACGGTTACAGATCACATAATTCTATATACCTATAATTTGATCCTTGAATTTTTATGTGAAGCTCACTATGGCAATTGCGAGTTTAGTACGCATGCGCGAAAGGGGAATTTGTGGGGGGTGGCTTGGAGTCACATATGTATGCCACATATGGTATCCGTGGTAACAAGAAAGGGGCATGTCCCTTCTCTTACCAAAATAGTTCATGACGCATGCGCATATCGCCAGCTATCCCCAGGTCTTTGGCTTCCTTTTTGCCTATTTTTTTCCACAATGCTGGTGGCATAGAAGTTTAAGTATATGTTACAGATAGCCATTAGCATGGAATTATTTGGACACAGGCGTGGTACATTCTGTTCAAAAGAGTAGCATTTCAAATGAAAGTGGTCGTTGTAAACTTCCCGCCGGATACAGTACATCTGCCAGAAAAGAGAGATATGTCTCGGGCTCTACGCATATTTTGCTTTGTGCTACTCTGTGGTCACAAGACACAAATATTCTTAGGTTCAAGGGTCGGTCTCTGATGAAAACCAAGGATATACAAACTACCATAGAGATATAATAAGGGTGTTCGAGCAGTAGTTTGGACCAGTTTCCAACTGTGTTCCGTGATTGTGGAGCATGCGCATATTAATTTCCGTCTTCTTAAAATTAAAATGCGCATGCCTCTGACGGTTTGAGTTTGGTTTGAAATCCTGCTCGAACACCCTTATGATTAACATGTCAATTTTATCTTTATGCAAACTACATATTTTTTCTTATGCTGTGATAAACTACCAACAAATTTACAAATAATTATAAATCTAAAGTCTTGCATACTTACTAATAACCTATTTACTATATGCTTACTATTTGGCATTGATTCGAAAAGAACATATTTTCAAATCAAAAACCTCACCAGTATCACTCTATACCAGAAGGACAGAACCGGCAGAAAAAACCCAAGGGAAGAGAAGAGTTCTAGACGGATATCATTTATATTTGTTCTTTTAGATACAGATGGCAGCAAATGTCAAAAAGTCAAATTTTTTAATTCATCACGCAAGTTCAATGCGCAAGGCTCAACCGTAATCTTTTCCTCTACTTGCGGCGCTTGCATTATTGAATATCCGTGACGCCATCGTAGTTTTTGTTTAGAATTTATCAATTTCAGTGTTTTATCAAATTTGATTTTGCAAGGTAAGTGAAATTCACTTTCTATTATCACCTATTATTTCGAGATAAATGTTGGTAACGGTTATTACGACAATTATACAAACATATCAGGGAGTTGCTTTTTTCGGAAGCACTTTGTAAGCTATTACATTTTGTAATAATTCAAGAATTATTCGGAAACTGCTTCATTAATTTTGGAGACTCTCTTTCCTATAAGAACAAACTCTCATCAGAAATATTTTTCCACAGGCAACATGATAACCTACTATTTTGGTGTTTCCGATTCCTGAATAAAATCATTGTAAAATAGCATTTGCTTTAATCTTATAAACTGATTTCCTTTCTTGAACTTTGTATCTCTTTGAACTGGGGTAGTTATTATAATTCGGAATAAACAGAGATGAATTATAAATGATAAATCTTTCTGTTTTTACTGTTACGATATTGGATAACGAGGCTCCACATTCCACATTTATGAAAAGTACCCGTATTTAGTTATATGACGGCTTCTTTAAATCTAACTTTTCAGCTTTGAGAACAAGAATCAGCACTGTAGAATTTGAGCATTTGAGCCAACTATGTTGGTTCTGTATGTCGTATAAAAACCATCCTGTTATCTTGTATGTATCTTTGTTGTTTTTTCTCGAATGATACCTAAATACGTTTCTTTTTTTATTACCAACGATTATAATATCCTTTTGAGTTACGAGTAAATATCAATCGTTGATATTAGTAGATACCTATTAGCATGAATGAATATATCTATCAAAAATAATTTTGATACTCTTCTTTTACCTTTTAATATGAATTATATTAGATTATCCTTAACGACAACGAGATGCAGGAAAATTATTTTTTAAAATAAAAGCTTGTATTTGAATTGTAAATAAACCTTTTGTACATCTTTGGAGAATATAGTATCCCTAAACAGTTTTATTGGCAATTAGGTAGGTACCTACTATACTTCCCGCTCGTGGAATTTTTGAATGAAATTTTCAGACTAATGACAATGTAACGTCATGAATATGGATAATGGATAGATTCGTGGTAGGTAAGAATTCAGAAATGATGCAAGATCTATCTACAACTCTTGCGAGAAATAAAATGAATGCCATGGGCCGTCGGGATTTTTTACAAATAGCATCTTATTAATAAAAACTCATTTTGTATGTAATCTTCCCTAATAACTCTTAGCTCATAGTTTCTATAAGCGCAAGCAATGGATCTGATCTACAAATCTTTATAACTAGAAACAACTAGAAATTCATCATGAATGTTTACTAAGCATCAGATGCTGTCGGTCAGCTGATTTATGAATTTCTATATATGAATCATGCATATATGTAACTGAACCGTTAGGGCTGTCGTGGCTGGAATAAAGTTCATATTAGAACTGGTATGCACCAAGTTATTTAGGTACTATGTCTCAAGAAATTCATAATATTCAATTCAACAACATATTATTGATGGATCGATTATTCTCGCTTACAAGGTTCAATGAAATGTAGTTTATCTGTAATAACTTTGATGCTCCTGGTGTTAATTGTTTCATATTATAGTCAACTTTCCACGAGAAAAAATCATTTCTTGAGCAATGGTTATAAAACTAAAGAAAAAAGTCGTTCCAGTCAAAGATTTGCTGCTGTAAAAACGTCAATTCTAATTTACCTTTCGTTGTAATTGCCAATCTGTAAATTTACTTTCTGTCCTTTTCAGGGACATTTTGGATGTGACAGTAGTGTGGCATTGGCGATTTTACAGCAGCAAATTTGGCTTCTTTTTCATACAAACATGGCAGAGGAAGCACCTTCTATAAGTACAGAAACAATTCCTGATTTGTCTTTGGAGACACAACTAGTACAGGAAGAAACTGTAACCGAATCAGCACCTAGTGTGTCTACTTCAACTGAGATTGAACCAAGTACCAATGTCGCAGAACCAGAACCAATGATTGCTGAAGATTCAACACCTCAAATTAGTACAAGTGTCGAAGCTCCAATTCAGCAAATCGAGGAGCCGAAAGTTGAGCATCCACCTGTGAAAAAAATCAATGTAACAATCAAAACAGCTCAGGAAAAAGAAAATTTCGAGATCGATGAAAATGCCGGCATTAAATCTTTCAAAGAATTGATGGCTCCTAAATTTAACGCTGAACCAGATCAATTATGTTTGATTTACGCCGGAAAAATTATGAATGATGATGATAACGTGATGGAACATCATGTAAAAGATGGTTCAACCATACATTTAGTTATAAGGGCCGCACCCAGACTACCAGAAACTGGCCCGCAAAGACCACCGGCAGATATAAGTGCGACTCCATTTCAAATAGGAAGTCTTGGCGGCTTAGCTGGTTTGGCGCAGTTAGGTATGGGCTCAGCGAATTTCATGGAAATACAAAATCAAATGCAGAGTGAACTGCTATCGAATCCTAACATGCTAAGAACGTTATTGGATAACCCTTTGGTGCAACAACTGATGAATCATCCAGATACAATGAGAACATTGATTACTAGAAATCCACAAATGCAAGAATTGATGGAGAGGTATATAAAAAACTAACATACAGTTTCATTCTATTATTTGAAGTTGGTTCCATAATCATTTATAAGTGGTGTATAAAGTATTACATTGACAAAAATAAAAATCGTGCCACTCGATAGAGCCCGTCAAAGCAAATAAGGACAAATGTTTTAACCCTTTTTCTTCTCGTCATAAAGGATGTCAAAAATAAAGGTATATAAAATGTAGTTGGGTACCAAGTGCAACATTATATAATGTAATATTTTGAATAATCTTTGTCACAGGGGATAGTAGCTATATTTGAGTTAAATAAAATAATTAGTAATGTCCATTTAGAAATCAATCTTTTTGACGGTATTCTGTGCACAAATTATATAATTATAATTTTTTTTTTTGAATGCTAATGAAGTATAAATATAAAAACTATTGAATGCTTTCGTACCATTTGTCGAATACGTTACATGATTTTTATTTTCGAAATTTGCTTTCCAAAATTCCCCCTTCGGGAACTTTTTTACCATACACTTCCTCGTTTCTATTATTAAAACACTTCATAAGTACAAAATCTTGGCTTTTTGCGTCCATAAGATTCGAAACAAACAAACGTGCAAGGTAGATTAGAACGCCATACTTTAAAAGGTATTAATTTTGGGAGCAGAGAACCCTAATAAAATTATCTTTTCATCATTATAATTCAACCTCGACAACGAATACTTCGAATTTGTCATCACTGTTAGCATTCCCTTGATTGCAGTTGGCGAGTCAGGACCATTTTCCGTGAAAAAGATTTTACTTCGGATATGTGTTAAGTATATGTAATTTATAAGCTTATTTCCCCCTTATCTAGCTTTGTTAAATTTTCAATCAGAAATATTTATATAAAAAGTAAATATTTTGAAATAATAATTCTACTGCTGCTATGCGATTTGAGCTTGAATTTGCCTTGCAATAATTATCTATTAAGAAATCACCACCACCTTAACCAATTTTTGCAAATAATCCGAGTTTGGATTTTGTTTACCTTATACACATATTTTTCTTTTGGACTGTCCTTGAACTCACGTATGCCATTTGAATGGTAGTACCGCTCTATTTTGATAGATCGGCATGTTTAGAAATTCTCGAGCATTATACATAGCTTTATTGGTCAACTCAATTTGTTGAACATGCGCATTATATTGAATATTTCAAGCTTGGTATGTAGATGAAATTTAAATTGGTTTCATATTTTTAGCGTTTTTTACCTACAAAACCGTATGTTCCATTTTGTAACCCACCAGTCATAAACTTATTTCCAGTATTAATTAACATTTACATTATTTTCAATTACATAATATAAAGGTATTTTTCTGCTTCCAATCGAGACCTTCGTTTATACACATATGTGATTAACTTATTAGGAAAATAAATATTTTTTATAAAAAATTGGACCGACGTTATTAGTTGGTGCACTGAAAAATACAAAATAATATCAGTTCTATTGGTGCTGTTACTTTTGAAGTTGTTCAGTTAGATTGAGAACTTTTGGCACCAACTTCACAAGTACCAGCTCCAATAGAATTAATATAATTTTGTATTTTTCAGTGCACCAACTAATTACGTCGGTCCAATTTTTTATAAAAAATATTTATTTACACTCTTGAGTGCAACATTAGTCTCGAAAAACTCTAAGGAAAAAAAAATCATTATAAATGTTGCTGCCAACCATTAGGTCTTGCATGTAGTCCCAAATCGTCCTCTCCACATAGCAAAAATACATATATTTGAGAATTTAACATGCCTCTATCTAGTAAACCGTAACTCTTTTGAAAAAATCTTCAATTTAAACGTTTCCGGATATTGGCCTATCTTTAATTATACCACCTTGGATATTCGATTTTCGAGAAAATTTGTCCTCTCCACCCCTTTCTGGGGCGATTTTCGAAGGGAAGGAGATATCGGATTTCCGTTTTTATGAATATAGGACCATTTCTCAAGCCTCCTCTTTCAAATGAATCAAAAATCATCAAAGTCGGAGTACTATTACTATATAAAAAGCGGGCACAAACTAAACAAAAAGCACATACCTCCGTTCGCGGTTCGTCGGTCAAAAATAAGATTGGTCAAGTGCGGAAGTTTTAGGCTTGGTAGAAAATAATCTCTAGCTAGCAGATGTAGACACGGCCAATTTAATTTCGCGGCCTACTGCTGAAGCACAAGTACTCAAAATTAGTCTATCTCTCCCACACTCATTTGGTAATCCACCACTTAATTTTACGGATTTTACGTATCATGCATATTTTCTATTGATGTTCAACATAAACCACTGGAAGAACTTGTTTCTTTTAATATTCGTATTCACTTCACAAAATCTACTCTTAGCATCAGAATTCGTTTTATTTACGCTATGTGACCGAGATGTGGTCATCATACTGTATAAATTACCAAATTTGAACTATTGTCCGTTAATTGTGATATCAATGATTATGGAATCAACAAAAATGGTTGCTTTATCGATTAGGTACTCCAAAATGTTGGTGTTGACCACGAAACTTTTTTTTATCTTGAAGGTATCCTGAAATTAATCAAGCTCTGAATAATCCAGAACTTTTGCGACAGACTGCAGAACTTGCACGCAATCCATCCATGTTACAAGAACTGATGAGAAGTCACGAAAGATCTTTAGGTTTAGAACCTTCAACAACTACTCACATGTCAAATCCAATCTCAAATATGTTTACAAATATGCAAGAACCGAATCTTTCAAATATGGCAAGACAGTTCCAAGCCAGTGCTTCGACAATACCTGCCACTGGTGTACTGAACCCACCGCCACTGGCTAGTTTATTGCAACAAATGTCTGAAAATCCAACAGTGGTGCAAAATATGTTGCAAGCCCCCTACACACAATCCGTTCTAGAAGCTTTAGCTGCTGATCCAAATGTTGCAAACACTTTGCTTGCCCAAAATCCCCTTATAACCAATAATCCCATATTGCAAGATCAGATGCGACGTGTGATGCCTCAGTTTATTCAACAAATGCAAAATCCCGAAGTCCAAGGTCTCATGGCCAATCCGCAAGCGTTGGACGCCATCATGCAAATACAGCAAGGCATGGAGACACTGAGACAGGCGGCACCGAGTCTTGTGCATACTTATGCTCCACCACAAGCGCCTGCAACTACTGCAAGTGCAACCACCTCTACACCAAGTGCAAGTGGTGCCGAGGGGGGCGGGGATAGTGGTGCTGGTTCTGCTGCGGCAGCTCCTAGTCCACAAGCGGATGCATTCTCAGAATTTATGGCCCGCATGGTGGCCGGCATGGCAGCCAAAAATGACACATCCATACCACCGGAACAACGATACCAACCACAGTTGGAACTGTTGACAGCGATGGGATTCCTCAATAGAGAAATCAATTTGCAAGCTCTGATTGCAACATTTGGGGATGTTAATGCTGCTGTTGAAAGGCTCCTAGCTCAAGGGCAGTTGTCCCCAACGAATTGAGTTTCTTATAAAAAACAACATGTCTGATATTTTGAATGTTTGTGTATTATTATTAATCGATAGCAGTATAGTTGTATTTAAAATACGGTAATTCCATAACGTGTTAATAAAATATTTTAATAGAGAGGTAAATTTTCTTTCTATCATTATATTTGATTTAACAAAAACAGTACAATCAGTAAAAGCGGTTAATAGATACTGCTGCATCTGTGGTGCTTGTACTCCTCCACTAGATGAATTCGAATTTCAAATACTCCAATATGGATACTAGATGCCAGATGGAGAAATTGTTAATAAACTGATATTTAATATGGAGAATTATTGTGCCAATAATCTAAAAGGTCCGTAGAAAAGGCTACCACCTATCCTATAAAATAAATAAATATATATATATATATAAAATCTATTTGACCTATTGTCTCTAGTAAGACCTAATTATGAAATTTCACTATGGTGTCTAAAAATCACTATTTCTGTCACTTACTGACTCACTCATCAAAAGTCTTCTTATCTATGTGGTTTCTTTGGAAACATTATGTATGAAGCTGGTGAATTTTATAATAACATTGTATTGTTATTTATGAACGATTTGACTACAAATGACAAATAATGCGTTTTTACCGTTTGAATAAATAATTTAAGTTTTTAATTAACAACCTGTTATTTGACCAAAATACAAGAAATACTGGATAAAAATGAATATATCAACAAGATACATTAATGCTAATGCAATAAATAAGATCTCACTAGATACCAAGGTCTATCGAAGTCCCATAAATTATCGATCCTGTTATGCATAAAGTCCTTTAGTGGCTTCAAAAGATTTTTTTATGTTCTTTGCTACTCAATAGTGCGACTTCCAAAATTTTTACCTGCAGAATTTTTGGTCAATCCAAATGATAAAACTTTGAGGACAACCATAAAACGCATGTTTCAAACGATAATTTCAATAGTTTCAGTTCGCCTTCAATTTGGGCTTTTCTGTACCTAATACACAATTAGTTTATAATATATGTGGCTTCTGCAATATAATGCCATAAGTCATGAGGAAATAATGAACCAAGATTTAGTAAAATGTTGCGTCCTGAAAGGATATATCTGGTTTGTCCTAGTATCTTGTTCCTGTATCATTCCCTTCGTAGATAATAGTCTTTTCCATCTAGTTACTATTACCCATATTATAATTATTATGAAGTTATAAGTAATAATTTGAGTATTTTAAGTTGTTGTTGAAGTACAATGATTAAAAAAATCTGAGTTGGCGGAATTGAAGATAGTATCTGGAAACGTTTAAATTGAATATTTTTTCAAGCGAGTTGCGGTTTTCCAATTGCAGCGAAGTTGAAATCTCAAATATGTGTATTCTCGCTATGTGGAGAGGGCAATTTCTTTCGAAATTTAAAAATCTGAGACAACCGAATGAAAGACCAGGTTATTTGTAGTAACATTTATAATGAACATTTTTTCCTTAGAGTTACGGTTCTCGAGTTGAAAATCTACTTATGCGTATTTCCAACGCGATGTTATGAGATCTCTAAATAATAAGTACAAGCAAAGAATATACGTGGGTAATAGGATAAGTACTATCTTCTTTGGTGTTAGTTCAACGATTTTCGTGACTAATGTTACACTCAAAAGTGTGAAATAAATATTTTTTACAGAAAATTGAGCCGACGTTATTAATTGGTGCAATGAAAAATACAAAATAATATTAATTCTATTGGTGCTGGTACTTGTGAAGTTGCAGTCAAAAAGTTATCAATCTAAGGGCCGATTTCATAATGAATCCCTAATGGGAGACTAGTTAATCCTTCAACTTGTGTAACTCATATTTTTATGTCAATGAAAATAGTGCATTTTATAATAACTTTTATAACGTCAGTCACCTTCCGTTCTTTTAAAGTAACTTTGAATTCGATGTTCAGTTGAAAAATATAAAACTTTTAATGTGGGATTAAAATTATTAGATTAAATTTGATTATGAAATCGACAACTGCACAACTTCAAAAGTAACAGCACCAATAGAATTAATATTATTTTCTATTTTTCACTGGAGCCAATAACGTCGGTCCAATTTTTTTTTTAAATATTTATTGATCTTCAACTTTTCTTATTGGGTGTTTATTTGGAGACCTTGCCAAGTAACAAAGATCATAACAAAAATATTATTTTAATGCAAGAGCGTTATGTATGTTAAGAGCTGTGATTTAAGGAACTTAGAAAGATCTGGGTATCTCAGTTGTCTTATTAGCGAGACTGTTATCCAACTAGGTACATGCTTGTAATTTTTTCGTTCTTGGCTTTCTTTTACGTTTAAGTATATTTTTCGCTGGATGTTGAAAATTATCTATTTAAAATTTACGCCAAATTATATTTTCAGTTCCTAAGTCTGTGGATAAAAATGGATTATAATAATTTGAATAAGTAATTTATTATTGCAAAAAAGGTGTTCATGCTTCATATTTTTGATAACTCTTATGGTTTCTGTAAAAAAATGTATAGGTATATGAAACAACTGTTGTTGGACTACTTTCTTGTTTGTCTTGTTTGTTATTGAAGAAAAAAATGTTTGCTATAGAAGATAAAGATTGAGCATTTCGACGTACAGTAAGAAACTGCAGAAAGATAATAAGGAAATCAAGTTTGAAAACACTCGAAAAGTGATGATCATAAGGAGGATCATTTATTAGACAATGATTCTCGGTGCTAGATTTTATGCAAATTTTTTGCTCATAACAAGAAATAATTAAGATGAAAATCAGAATAACACGTAATAACTCTATTGAAAGGAAGAGTGCGCCTACATTACTTATTTGTATTGTAGGGTATCGATACCACTCAAAAACGGCTGCAACGATTTTGATGAAATTTGCTAACAGTGTTCTCCTAGACGCCTAGAGTAAAAATTTATTGTCAAATTTTCTATTTATTAATATTCTCGTTAAACTGTCCCACTTACGTCAAAATTGAATAGCAATGGTTATACGACCTGTTCAGAGACGATTTTTATATCGTTTGAGAGCGTAGGAAAGTTGTGTGAGTGAAACACCCGATTTTTAATAGAACTTTTAAAAAACATCCAGCCGTATTTAGAAGCAAAAGTTAGCTACTTACCTAATTAGCATTTAATAACTATAAAATCAACCATGACAATTTCAGTATCAAATTAAACTGATATCGAACTATGGATTTCATCAAGAATACAGATGATTGAATTTTCCATAAATATTTTTCACAAAAAATTGGACCGACTTTATTAGTTGATGCACTGAAATATACAAAATAGTATTAATTCTATAGGTGCTGCTACTTTTGGATTTGGTGCCTACAAACGAAGTTTTGCAGTTGTAGTTAGTAGTTGTAGGCACCAACTCCAAAAGTAGCAGCTCCTATAGAATTAATACTCCATTTTTTGTGAAAAATATTTATTTCACACTTTTGAGTGTAACGTTAGTCATGAAAATCGTTGAACGTTCACTAATATCTGAGAAGATAGTTTTTATTTTATTACCCATGTATATTCTTAGCTTGCCTTGTTGTTATTCAGAGATTTCAAAACATTTCATTGGAAATTCTCATATCTCGGACTTAACCGCTACTGTAACGCGAAAACGATAACTTTGAAAAAAAGTTCAATTTAAATATTTTCGGATATCGTCGCGTCTTTAATTTTGAGTTCTCAAATTTTCAATTTTCACGAAAAATTGCCCTCTCCACCTTCTTCGTGTGGAGGAAAGGAGATTTTGTATGTGCGTTTTTTTAAAAATGGGACTATCTCGCAATTCTCCTATTTCAAATGAATCAAAAATTATCAAAATCGGAGCACATTTACTATGCAAAACGCGCGAACAGCCATACATAGAAAAAAAGATAAAATAAGCGAACACAACCGAATTGTAACCTCCTCCTTTTTTTGAAGTCGGTCAAAAATAATATAATAAATTTTTCTTTGAAATTCATAAAATTGAGTACAGTTTTACAGAGTTGCCTAATCTGTTAATCCGTAGTATCATGGTTAACCATTGATATCTATTATTTGTTAGTATAGTTAGTTATTATTTCTTTAGTTATCCATTTCCGTCTGTAGTAGTTACGGAGAAATATTAGATTTTTCCAGCTTCTAATATTTTGATGAAATACATACAGGCTGTATCGTAAAAAATACCCCAAGCAATAATTTCGTTATTTATTGGCGGATTTAAAAAATTAAAAAAACAGTGTACATATATAGTTTGCGATAATCTGAAAAAACTGATGAGTCAGCGGTGAACATAAGACTTGAACATCTTTTGCAGACAATCAATATAATCATAATATGAATTAAATTAGAGGTTATTTGGTGTTAATCACAAGTCCAAGAAATGACATACCATTACAAAGTTCTCCTAACATTTTCTGATAAGCTACAACATACATACACCTACATTATAGCTGTAATTTCAATTTTTACCTAAACTGACATACTAAACGATGTAAATAGTTAAAAGCTCAAAACAACTTCCGTTCATCATTGTAGATAATATCTGTGCACGAAAAAAATCAATATATAGAACATTATTTCAATAGAGGGTTGCCCACAAAATAGGAAAAGTAGATAATGGCTTAAACACGCGAGCGCCTGGATATTCAGAGAATCGCTACTAAATACTAGTATCGTTAAAAGTAGGGTATATGATTGTCCTGGGATTTTTCTTTTTGTTTTTCAAGAAAGGGAACGAAATGTGTCATTAGTTGTTAGTTGAAGCAGTTAATTTCCTTTATTATATCTCTCGCCCAATAGCTTTTCTTACAATACCAACATAATGAATATTTGAAAGAGACGATTTCATGACTCATCCAACGATCGTTCCTTTTTTACTTTCATTTAGCCACGTTTTTGTGTCTCTATTATAGATAATTTCAATGGAGTAGTGATGTACCCTTAACCATAATTACTTTCATATCGTTTTGTTCATTTTCCTGTTTGTTTGTTTCGGTACATCCATGATTTTTTATTGCTAGCAAACATAATTTAGCAACCTGAACTTCATACTACAGTAAAGCTTGCTTATAATGTATCAGAGAAGGGATCTCTCAAATCTATCGCAGAATAAGTAAACATGTCACGATTTTGATAATTCTACTTTTATTCAAAAGAGGACGGCCTGAGAAATGACGCCATTAAAAAAAATCAGTAACCCAAAGTGTATTTTCCGCCAAAAATAACTTCCAAAGGGGTGGAGGAAATCTAAAATTTGATGTGGTTAAATTAAAGCAGAAACAAATTTCAAAAAGCTTTATATTAAACATTTTCGGTTTCCATGTTAGAGCCCCTGGAAGTGAAGATACCGTAAAATTTTAAAATTATTTTAGATACATATTTATTGACGGTTTTATTCAATTGGGGTGACACTCAATATTGAATAGATAACTTTAAAAAAAATAGGACTGAGTTGATCAGGTGAATAAATGAAACATTATTAAAATGGTGACTAAAGTGCAAGTGTTAGACGTCAAAATTCTTTACCGATTCCATAAGGAAGAAAAAGACAAGAGTTTTAAAACTTATAAGAAAGAGTTGTGGGATACAAATTCATTTACACACAATTTTAAAATATTTCTTCTATTTGTACATTATCTTCAATTGCTTCATCTATAGGTGAAGCGGATTCTGAGGCCTTATGGTATATTAAATATGAACCATTTGTTCTTGAATATGAATGGAGTTAATTTATCAAAAAGATAGTATGAACTGTTGCTTCTAATTTATGCTCCATGTCCACAATACCGTACAATGATGCAACCGTATAAGGCGAGAAAAGACCGATAAAGGCCTGCGTATCGAACTCCTCCAAGCAAGTTGCCACCCGCGTTTGGCACCATGCCTTGTTGCACGGTCTTTTGGGCATAGAGTATAATAGTCATGGCAATGTTCTAATGGTTATTCATTTATAAATTGAATTTCTCATCAAGAAAGACAATGAACTCATTCAATGCTAAATTTACGTTGAAGTCACCATCGAAAATCAACGGCATTTACCTTACCCTCAAAATGGTTTTAACATTGAGTTAGAAAGAAAGATTTTCCTGCTAGTCAAAAAATACAGTACATTAAATAGATTCCCGGTGAGAATGCCAAGTATTCAACTGAAACAACTGTAGAATCATTCCACTGTCTCTTTTTTAGAACGATAGATTTTTCAGGCGCCACATACTTTGGCACGCCTAGTTTTATAGCACAGTACCATTATTGTAGATAGTGACTCGTATTTTCCAGATAGACCTTTGCGGGTCTGAGGGGAAAGGAAATCGGTGATTCATAGGCATGCGGCTATTATTTAAAATAATTTATGTATATAATAATGCTTTATGAAATCCCTATCAGCATGCCCAAACATGAGTCACTATCTACAATTGTGGTTCTGTGTTCTGTGCTATAGTTTGAAACCACCTCCTAACTCATCATAAGAGAGATTCTGTTAACGACGTTTCTATTACATGCAAGAAATAATGTTTGGACAGGAATGTTGATGATAAGGTCCATTCTTGATCGTTGGTAACCTAAATGCTATTGAATATCTACGGCTTCTCCATAATCAAATTATTCCGACAGTTCAGCAAACTCCTATTAATTTTGTGGGCATTTGGTTTCAACAAGAGTCTGATTATCGACAAAAAAATAAGAGAGATACAAATATCTTGATGGATTAAGGAAGAAAATTGCCCATTTGTGGAACAAAATATCATGAAAATAATCTTTGAATCAGTGATTTGACTATTGTTTGACAACAAGGTGATTTATCTGTTATCTGAACATTTATTTTATTAGATTTTAAATGCTTCTTTTTTCAAGAGTTTAGAGTAGTTTCATTATTTTATTTATTAGAAGGTAACATTAAGAGGTTTTTCAATTTGTAGAATTTAGTTTCTAGTCTATGCCGTTCTGGCAAAAAGAAACACAGCACTTATTTTCATAGAAGGCATTATTTGCATAGCTAAATATTCAGAAAACCTGATCTATCTTTATCTCTTTCTTGCATAATTTCAAATTTTCTATGCTGTTTTTTCACACTGAGAATGCAGTGAGCTGGGTATGGGCAAAATACTTTATGTGGGATTTAATTTTTCCACAATTATTTGTGGTCGCTAAAATAATTTATCCTCATTTTAGATAAGAGAGGATTATCAATTACAAGAAAAGTACTCTATAATTATTGCTCTATTCGGTATTTCGGAACCGGAAATTTGGTACTCGAAGTACTTTATAACAAAGTGCGTATGTAAGTTCAGTTTTATTTGAATATTTGTTTCCTATATTATGCCTCACCGTTTTTATTAAAAAACCTTTCTATAAAATAGATCGCAATTTAATTGAATAATAGTAGCTTAATTATAAGAGATAATAATGAAACATGTGTTAAATTTGCTGAAGGATGAGTTTGGTTTGTAGATGTCGCGAACAGCGAATGCGAATGTTGTAATACGATTGTAAGTTTCGCCCCCTTTTCTCGCTTATAAGATAGATACTTTATTTCTTGCGACAACTTCTTTGGAAGTTCAATTTGAGAGAAAGATACAACTGCTCATATTACGTATTCCAAGAAAATAATATGAAATTCGCTATGTCATGATCAGCAGTTGTTTTCAGTTGACAGACTTACTGACGTTTGGCATTGTAAATGTCACAGTTTACAGTCGCATATTAGTCATCGAAGTTGAAAGATTATAATAAGAATATAATAATTGTTATTGAATGTTGGCCATCAAAATTATTTAACTCCATCCGTATGAGACGTTAGTTTTTGATTATGAATATGAAAGCAAATTTAGAGAAAAAGTAATGACTTGCCTGTTTTGGTTATATGTTTGATTGACACTTAAGTCAGTGCGTACGTATAGGTAGTCATTCTGTTAGACTTCTTGCGCTTTTAAGCTGGTTTATAAAGAAGCTTTTAAAAATAACTGTTTGGGGTATTTCTGATGCTGCAGCTTAAAAAGCGCAAGTGTTTCATACCAAAATCTGTCAAAAATGTTGCAGCGCTTTCTTAGCTAGATGTGCGTTGGACACTGGCATTTTCTTTTCGCAATAGTGCGTACAGTAATTCTTGGGTACTGTTGAATGAATGAAGTTGTCATGTACCGGGTGGATTAATATCCTGTAGCTGAGGAAATATTAATCGTAGAACTTTGGGGGAAAAATGGCTTAAAGAGCCCAGAGAAGTCCCTGGAAATAAGTTTCGTCTCTAGCTTTAACACCAATTCTTAAATTCTTAAGGAAACATTATAACCGATAGAGCAAAATTCAATTTAGTTACAATTGTCGTAGGTAGGTGGCACTTTCATAAAATAATATTAAAACTCCTTGTTGTTGAGTAGCTATTAAATTCTGTACAGACTCACAACGCATATTTATTGAAAATCATAAAGTAATAGTGCAGTATCTTGACTCACTGTAACTAACTAAAATATTATGTGCCTTCAACCTTTGAATTTGTTATTTATTTATTAATGTTGAAATGAAAAAAAAATACCGAACATGATGTAAAAATGATAACCTTTGGGAAAAATTAAATTAATTTATAAGTTCGCTTCTAGGTACTACTATTATTCTAAAAATTGTATAGATATATAACCAAGTTATCATTTTAAATTTTATAAAGTTCGTAAACGGTTTCTTTGGGATCTATATGAGCGAAATATTTTTATTGGTACATTTTAACTTCGATAGCTATTACTAACTTAAATGAGACCTTAGAAAACATATCTGTAAGCGGTTGAACATGTAACTATAGTCTCTAATAGCTCTTAGTTTCTTTGAATATTTAAAGTATCGATTGCGTGTCTAGTGGTTTTCCTTATAAGAAATTAGAACCGTAATGCTCCTCCAATACGACGACGGTACAGTACCTATAATAAATATATTGTCGATAGGTTTTTTCCCCTAACCCTGCCGACCAATAATCATTTCTGGATTTTAAATAAATGATGAGCTTGTGGCCATTAAAAATGCAATAGCTTGGAAAAGTGGGACGGACATATTATGTTTTGACGTTGTGATAGTTCCGTTGCTAAGTTACATGCTGTCCTACACGCGATTCCATCGTCAACTACAGATATATAAAGAATTATTTCGTATATAATGTTGAATATTTAGGCTAAATGGAATCGCTTCTCAGATGGACAATTCGATGTTCAAATGTTTTTTTTGTCATTCATGGTTGCGCCCATATTATCACTATAAACAGATAAATTGGTCTGACCGAAACTTTGGCTGCCACTCAATAATTCTTAAAATTTACAGTATTTTTAGCACGCTTTAATTAGCTTCGGTCAAATGTCTAAATATGTTGAAATTTACTTTTTTATTATTGAGAACCGATGACACAAAAATAAATCATAACTCTATATTAATTATAGCCAAATTATTATTTTATCAGAAAGTGACCTAACGACATCTGTGGCATGAAAATTGAACTACTTTTCTTTTGTTAGTAAAGTATAACACGTGTTAAAAAGCGTGGGTAGGATGTGTACCATTATAAATGGTTAAGCTAAATGGATCTCAGCATAAATCTCATTATCTCGAGACTGGAGCTGTACCATAAACCATAAAATAAACTCTGCGTGCTTCACACGCTCTGGCCCATGTCGAGTGCACGGTAATCAATGTTGACGCTTTAGATGAAATGAATGAATTAATTGTCTCACATGAAATGCTAAGAAGTATGTCCTTACTTACATGATAATCATAAACTGTGGAAATTAAGTAAAATTTCAATAACTTTTTTAAATGCACCTTCTGGAAAAAATCTCAAAGTGTTTTGACGATCATACTTATTTGTCGTTATTCTTGTTTCGTCTTTTGTTCTTAAAGTTGTTTTACGCAGTCACGAATTTAAAAGTTTTAATTTAAATAATTTTTATATTCGATAATTAAAAAAAATATGTTGCGTTAACATCCAAAGTCTTATACCGATGAATAGAGATAAAGTACTACTAAATACTAAAAAAAAATAAGGCTATTCTGTAACCAAGACGTTAATTTTTAAGGCTCGTTAAAAAATAACGGGCCTTAAATCTAAATATTTATTCTGTAACCTGCATCTGATAATTTTAAGGCTTGATTGAAATTCATAACGTTAGTTGCTATTCTGTAAGCCAAAAATAGGCGTTAAATTTAACGTCAGTAGTTGAATTTAACATATTGAGAAACGTTTTAAGGCTTGCTTATTATTTGGTCTTAAAATTTTCTAGGAGCATTAAGAGATAGTTTTCTCTTCATTGGATTACAAATTATGGTGTTAGATGATTATCATTGATTTTTATATATGAAAATTTGGTTCGGAACTTGACAAATGGTTGAAAAGTTATCAAAAAGTTTTTATAACAGCTTTGCATCTCTCTGATTAGCATGTAGATATTGCTGAAGTGTCGTACAAAACTGTTCAAAATATTCTCAAAGAGAATGACATCAATGGATAGGGTAGGCACCTAGTCATTATGAATTTAAAGTATAAAGAATAGAGTAGATAGACAAGTAATCAGTTAATAGATAAATATACCCATCTTTTCTATAATCGCTTTTCATTAGTTATTTTATAAACCAGCAGCAACCAAATCTCAAAAGAAACTAGTTCACACTTTTGAAATTCAACATTCATGTCTTATTACAATACCAGTCTCAGATCAATCGACAAAATGCACCTATTACTTTCTGCCATCACTTCAGATTATTCATTTGAAAAAACAGTAACAAATAAATTCTTAAAGGAATCAATTCACAATTCTATGCTCCTCAGGGTTCATATTCTACATTTTCCACCTCGGAGACGATTTATCGGAGGCCTTAAAATATTAGATCTTATCAGATGTCAGATGCGTTAAATATTGGGCTTACATAATACCTATTTACGTTAAAAGCATAAAATATTAAAGTCCGACAATTTTCCGACAATTTTCCGACGGTTCTCTTACAGAGTAAACCCAAAAGGTTGCCGTTTAAAGAAATATCAATGACGTCAAAACTTTTAAAATAAAAGAGACAAGATGATAAATAATGAAATAGGGTGATGTCAATCAAGTAAAACCGTCATACACCTTCGACATGTTTTTCCAGAAAGTACATTAAGGGCCCACTTCATCATTATTTTTCTAAACGGAGTTTAAGAAAACTAAGATTAACTTAATCCAGTTCTAATGTAGATTCCATCGAACCTATTTCACCATCAGCATTTTGAGTTTTTGTGAAATATTAACAAATGAAAAGTTTTAAATTGAAGAGATTGATAGTAAATAAAAATTGGAACAAAATGAATTCTAACATGATAAGTGCTGATATAAGAACCACTTGGTAATCATATTTTATTGTTAATTTTGTCAATTGTTTCAGTTGTAACCTCATAAGGATATTTTATTTCAATTTTATTTGGAATATTTCTGTTCGTTCGTTGGTTTTCCTCTAGACATTTAGTTTAATTCATCTTAAATCTACCATTTTACTGTGGCATTCAACATTTTCTGCTGACAGGATCTGTTTCTCTAAGTAGTTAAATGTGATCATTGAAGTTGGCTATCGGATGATTACCAGCTGAAAATAATCGCTATCGCCTTTTTAGGATTCAGTATCAAATTGGTGAAAGTGGGACCCTATTAGTCCCGCTGTCGGTCCGTCCATCTGCCAACGAGCTCTGTTTCATGAACAGTATTAGGGAAGGAGCTGACATTTTCCGAAAAAGTGTATTTCTGTTTCCGATATGACTAAAATTCCGTTCGTCTGTCAGCAGGCTGTATATCCCTCATAGGGAGGAGGTATACAATTTGACTGTTTGTGTGCCGTCGAAAATCAAAAATTAGAGAGGACAAAATTGAAGAATCCATATCCAGCATTGTTTATATATATATATATATATATATATATATGTATATGGTACATTTTTCAAAAAATCATAAGCTCCGGGTTACAGCAGTGCTAAAGTCTGAAATATGTGTATCTTCGCTATGGAGTGAGGGCAGTTTTTTTTTGAAAATTGAAAATATGAGACGGCCAAATTAAGAGATTATATGTAGCAGTATTTAAATTGTACCTTTAAAAAATACGGTTTCCGCGTTACAGCTGTGGTAAAGTCTGAAATATGTGTATTTCCGCGATGTTTTGAAATCTCTGAATAAGTATAAGCAACGTATATTATCTTCTTTGGTGAACGTTTAATGATTTTGTTGACTAATGTTACACTCAGAAGAGTGAAATAAATATTTTTACAAAAATTGGACCGACGTTATTAGTTGATGCACTGAAAAGTAAAAAATAATATTACTTCTATTACTTTTGAAGTTGTGCAGTTGCAGTTAGATTGATAACTTTTGGCACCAACTTCACAAGTACCATCACCAATAGAAGTAATATTATTTTATACTTTTCAGTGCATCAACTAATAACGTCGGTCCAATTTTTTGTAAAAAATATTTATTTCACACTTTTGAGTGTAACATTAGTCCCGAAAATCGTTGAACGTTCACTATACCATATCAATGAAGATAGTACTTATCCTATTACATACGTATATTCCTTGCTTGTAGTTGTTATTATTGAGATCTCAGAACATCGCTGGGGAAATACTCTTGAATATTTTAGTTGTTACCATTTTAACACCGATTTAACTCGAAAACTGTAACTCTAAGGAAAAAATTTTCATTATAAATGTTGCTGCAAATAATTATATCTTTCATGTAGTATCGAAAAATTTTCAATTTTCGAAAGAAATTGTCCTCTCCACATAGCAAAAATACATATTTAACATGCGTCTATCTCGAAAACCGTAACACTTTTGAAAAAATTTTCAATTTAAACGTTTCCGGATATTGTCCTATCTTTAATTATACCAACTCAAATTTTCGATTTTCGAGAAAATTCGCCCCCATCACCCCTTCGGGGGCGGTTTTCGGAGGGAAGGAGATTTCGGATTTGCGTTTTTATGAATATGGGATCATTTCTCAATCCCATTCTTTCAAATGAATCCAAAATCATCAAAATCGGAGCTCGTTTACTATATAAAAGGCGCGCACGAACCAAAAAATAAAAATAAAGCAGTCAGTCGAATTGTATACCTCCTCCGTTCGGCGTTCGTCGGTCAAAAATATTTATCAGAGTATGTGTATTTCTATTACCGCTATAACAGCAAATACTATGTCTGTTCTTTGTGTTGGAATTCGACTCGCACTTGGCCGCATCTTTCTTCGTGTCTATATATTTAATGAATCCTTAAAAATAAAGTTTTCTCTATGCTATCAGATCCACGCATCAATATATTTAGTATGCATTATTTACAGTAGATATTTATTAGCCAGCTGTCGTATGATTTAATGTAAAATATAAAAATCAAATCGACTCATTAAATTGTTATACAACATGCTGTAAATCTACCTTTATTGTAACATTTATTACATAAATAGACAAATATTTTATTTAGCAAGATCGAATATACTAACATTGGTAATTAAAATTTGAACTGATCTCTGAACTGATTTTCCACATCGGATGGTTTTTTTCTGTTTGTTAATTCATAACGATTGTAATATGACAAAAAAAATGTTTATCTACCTTTTCTGTAAATACTGCACAAATTGAAGTGTCTGTTGAATAAGATATTTATTTATATATTCAGTTTACAGCATATATAGAGAATCTCTACTGGTTATAAATTATTCTGACCTTGGTATAGGCTTTGATGGTATTCTAGTGGAAATCTTATTGCATAAGAGCAAATGCTCCAGATTCCTTGCAACACCTACGTTCCACCTACTACAAACATTAGAATTAGAATAATTATTCAAGTACGTTTGGGTTTAGTAACGTCTCTGATATTTATTCTCCTTCATAAATTGCATATAAACGATTGAGCTCATGCATTTGCAGATTCGGAATGATAATTTTTCGTTATTCGTTATATATGCAACAAATGATAAATTCTCGAGAAATTATTTAAAAAAAGATAAGTACTTGTGTAAATATGACTCAGTTTAAACAATGCTCTGTTAATCAACATAACAAGTTTTCTGGCAAGATAACTAGTTTGATCATAACTTCATGAAATTAAGATTGAAAATTAACAGGTTAACAGTTTTTTTTTCTTTCAAGTATTCATTAACATATACATGTGACTTTGTTCATCTCAAAGTTCATCGCATGTGCTATATTGTGCAATACAGCATAATATTATAGCACATATTAATTACTATGATAGCCAGCACTTTGTTCAGTTTTGCCTTGCTTCACTTCATTCCGTTCTCGTTCTGTAATCGGCATATTAATAAACTTAGGTCGAAGCCTAGCTTTGGATGTAATTCATCAAAATCAAACACCAATATTTTTGTGCTTTAATTTCAAACCCAACACGAGTTTCGTGAACAAGGCGGGTATCTTTATCTTTTGTACCATCCCATCATTTTGTACCATTGTAGATTTATTTCTGGATTTAAATCCAGCTCCTTGAAATAATTGATTAGTGCTCTTGCACCACAGGCTTTTATGTCCCCATATGTGGGAAACTCTCTTCCTATGACCCTTAGTCGTCTATGCGCATTCATTTAGTTAGTAATTTACAGATTCTGCTGCTTCTGTACAAAATCTGCAGGAATCATCTTCAACAAAACCCTTTTTTATGGTTTTTGATGGGATAATAATTTGTGATGATTCCAACCAAGTTTCTCAGATAATTTCTTTTTATGAGGATATTTTCATTTGAGTAGTGCCAGTCTATAAGGCGTTTGACCTGACTGGCTTGTACCTGTATTTTGTTTTCAGCTTTGATTCCCATTTTTTTTTTGTTTCTGTTTAGACATGTTGTTTTGTATGTCCGCAGAATGGCTCGGGGCCTATTAGAGTCTTTCTCAGCCCTTTTTAACTAGAGAGTCAGCTTTTTCATTGACATAAATGTTCTTGTGCCCTGGTATCCATATGAGGCAAACTTTGTTACCTCTTGACATTTACAAAAGACCTTCATGGTATTCCTTTACTAGTTTTGATGTTATAGCAACAGTTATAGCTGAGCGTTACTATAGCATTTAATGTAGAGTTGATTTTGTTCAGTGTTTTTGATGTACCACTAAGCTTTAGTTATACAATTTATGTTATTCCAAGTTTTCAATATTTTAAAATAGGAAGGAAATCTGTGCTTCACATCAAAAATAAAAAATAAAGAGGTAAAATATAATTAATAAATCACATTAAAACTTGAGCTTGAAGTTGAATCAACTGATTGTTTGCAATGCAGTAATCCTTGAGAATATGAAGAGATAAATAATTTACATTAGAAATACTATTTACGCAATTTTGAATAATTTATTGAAACTTACAAATTGGCAGAGATCCTTTCAATACAACCCACTATAAAAATATTCCATGATGCATCCAAATATGCATAAACATTAGTTGTTGTTTTCTTAATATCAAGAATAATAAATATTTAATTATCTGCAACATAACTAAGATTCATCCAAGATGTCTGTGCTGTAATTGCAACCTATTACCTACTTCTTTAACCAGCAAATGTACAGGAATTATGTTTGTACAAATAACTTTATAATTTTTTAATGTAACAACTTGGGGACGAGTTCTAGAAGAAGGTGTATTTATTATTTTTATATCTTGCTGTTGTGTCTGTCTGTATGTCCGTTTGCTTCTCCGAATCTACAGAACGAAAAAGAAGTTGGTACTGGAACATATCTAATCTAACTAAATTAGGAAACTGATAAAAATATTGATAAAAGTATTTTTTAACATTTTGAAATATATAGCTTAAATGTAAAGAAAGAAAACTAAATGAAAATTGGCCTTTCTCGCATTAACTTAATTAAATAATACTGTATTATTGCAACGTGTTTCCGACATACGTAGGACAAATGGTTCAACTTCTCTGAGCGCTAACTACATAACCATGAGATTTATCAGGAAAACGCAAGATATATGATCCATAAGACAACTTAAATTTTTAAAAATATTTTTTCTCTAGCATTCGAATGGTGTTTTCGAAGGAAAAAGATTTTGAACTATCTCTCAGCCCTCCTGTTTCAAATATAAAAAAGAATCAGAATACCTATGAGAACCCATGTTATATACATATAAAACATAAAAAATCAATTGTATACCTCCTTCTGTTTTGAATTCGGTCAAAAAATTTACTGAAGCTGACAACGCACAGATAAAAATAAGAATCTTGGAAGATACGTTACTAAAGAGTGTAGAAACGAATTGGTAGTTTTATTGGGAGTAAAATGCTTGCATGAGAATTTGAAAATTACCACTGAAGGTAAACAAATGTACATCTTGAAACATGGATTATAGGTTCTGTAAGGATTTTTCAAAAATCATCTTTTAACTATATATGTGCATTTTAGTTATCTGCGATTATTCTTGGCATCTTCCTTTTTGTGAGGCTCTTTGTATACTTCGGCCATGTTTTTAGATGAAGGTATTTTTCAATTTGTAGAAGATGTCACGGATGTTTGTTAACTAGTTGCTGTAGCCCGCAAAATCTATAGGTAATAAAGAAAATGAAAAAGATTTTACATGGGCATGCAGTCATTCGATAAATAAAAATCCTTGGTAATAAATTAATCAAATTATGATTTGGTAGGTTCCAAAAGAATGTATATGACAGAAGAGTGCTCATCATAGAAATGACATATTAGAAGCCGACAGTACCTAATCAGCTGTCTACGCCCAGCGCAAATATGCATTTGTTCGAAAGATTTGCATAGGTACGGAATTTGACATGATTTTTATGGCGAGATTATTCTCCTTTTTCTTGATAGGTACTATGCTCTAATTAAATACAGAATAGATACATTTTACAAAAAAAAATGGACCGAGCTTATTATTTGCAAAATACACACTAATATTATTTCCATTATTTCTATTGGTACTGGTAATTTTGAAGTTGTGCAATTTTAGTTAAATAAAAGACTCTTGTACCACCTTCAGAAGTACCAGTACCAGCACCAATAGAATTAATATTATTTTGTAACAAAGTCGGTCCAATTTTTTGTAAAAAATATTTATTTCACACATTTGAGTACCTATAACATTAGTCACGAAAATAGTTGAACGTTCACTTATACCAAAGAAGACAGTACTTATCCTATATTCTTTTATTGTACTTGTAATTATTCAGAGATCTAAAAGCAACGCCGCGGAAATAAGTATATTGTAGATTTTACCACTGCTGTAATTCGAAAACTGTAACTCTATGGAAAAATATTCAATTTAAATGTTGCTACAAATAATCTAGTCTTTAATTTGACTGTCTCAGATTTTTTATTATCGAAGGAAATTCACTTATTTCAAATTTTAACATTCCTGTTCGAAAACCGTAACTCCTTTGAAGAAAGGTTCAAACTTTTCCAGATATTGTCTTTAATTCTACCGTCTCAGATTTTCGAGAGGAATCGTCCCCTCCACCCTCTTCGGGGACGGTTTTTGGAGGGAAGGAGATTTCGGATTTGAGTTTTTATGAATATGGGACCAATTATCAAGTCTCCTTGAGAAAAAGCAAAGAGACGAATTGTATACCTCTTCTGTTTGGGTTCGCCGGTCAAAAATTGATCATTCTGACAATTCTCTTAGAGATAGTTTAAAAATTATGTTGATATCATCTATTGTTCTTATTGCTGTGGATTGAATCGATCATCTACTTTTACACAAAGTATTATTACCTTGAAACGCAATTATCATTTTCATTTCCAAGCTTATTCAAATTTAATTAGAAGCTGTATGCTCCATACAAAGGA
Source organism: Crioceris asparagi (assembly GCA_958507055.1). NCBI lineage: Eukaryota > Metazoa > Arthropoda > Insecta > Coleoptera > Chrysomelidae > Crioceris > Crioceris asparagi. The sequence goes on along the minus strand of OY293826.1, from coordinate 15,819,426 downwards.
AATACGTATTCGTATTCTTTTGTGAATTATTAATAATAGAATATTCCATACTTCAGGTCAGGATTAATATTTCATTTTATGCAACTGAATTCCATATTGTCATTTCTCACATTTATTTATTTATATAGCAATCCACTGTCTATAATTTCTTGACAATAGCAGAAATTAAATAGCTTATAGATATCGATTTTTACATAGCGGAATGGAAAATGGTCTAGGTTATGCACAAATCAATAAAAAAATTATATATACCCATGCCGCATATGGACAGCTCACATGGTGGTTTATGGAGTAAACTTGTTATGACGAAATGCTAAAGTTTTTTGACAAATTAGAAGATATTTTCAACAGCAATTGTAGGTAAAACGATCCAAATTATCTTGGGATTCAGATATTCTCAACTCACTGGGCTTGAACACGTAATATATTTACTTAATCTTTATCGGACTTTTATAAAGCAAAGGCTCATTCTTAGTTATTTAATTCTATCAAAAATAAGTCATATTTCATTAAGATTTTCTTAGTTTTTCACCGAAACGTCCACTCGATGATATTAAGCATACATTTTCTAAAAAAATCGCAAATTTTATTTGATCTATTTAAAGAAGAGATAATTTCCATCTACATTCAACATTTTTGACCGACTTCAGAAAAAGGAGAAGGTACCTTACCTATACAATTCGGTTGTACTTATGTTTGCTTTTTTATGGCTGTTCGCGCATTTTGCATAGTAAACGTACTCTGATTTAGACATTTTTTTTTATTTGAGAGAAGAGAGTTGAGAAATATTTAGAAAAACTCAAATCCGGAACCTCCTTCCCTACAGATACCGCCCCCGAAGTGGGTGGACGGGGCATTTTTTTTCTAAAATCGAAAATCTGGGAAGGCAGAATTAAAGATGGGACCATATTCGGAAACGTTTGAATTGAACATTTTTTCAATAGGGTTACAGTCTTCAAGTTTCAGCAATAACAAAGTCTGAAATATGTGATATGCGTATTTCCGTTATGTGGAAGGGCAATTTTTTTTCGGAAATGGAAAATAAGAGACGGACAAATTAAAGAAAATATAATATGTAGCAACATTTAAATTGATTTTTTTTTTAAAAGTACCAGCACCAATAGAATTGATATTATTAAAAAAGAACATAGCAGACAAACAGTCGAATGAATACCTCCTCCGTATGGGAGGGAAGTCGGTCAAAAAGAATCATCACGTTTACTACGTGAAACGAACGAAATGATACATAAAAAACAATATAACTGTATACTTCCTTCGTTTGGAAGTCGCTTGAAAATAGTTAAGTGACAGTTAAATCTACCTTAAAAGCTTCGCTCGCTCCACTCATTTACATGGCATATTTTAATAAGCGTTCAATGGGCAGTTGAGAAATACTTAATGTACAGAACTCCCATTGAAATTGTTTCAAAGCTCGAATTTTTAAATGTATGATGCGCTAGTTATTGTGATTTCATTAATTCTTGACAAGGTGTCTTAGACTTGACAGAAATAGCAAATAAAACTCTGGCTTTGATTCAAGGTATTCGAATTTATGTTCTTATTGCGTGTGTACCGTATGACAACTAAAAAGTAGACATCTTACTAGACATTAAAAAAGACGAACATTCTTATCCATCATATTTACAATCCCAAAAAGTAAATAGTGAATCTGAGATGGGAATACTAGATTAATCTGTAACACGTGTTTGAGTCATTAGAAAGGGGTTGTATAAACATAAACAAAATTATTTTATTGTCATTGTTGTTCATTTCAGGTAATTTATGTAATCTGGTAAAAGGCTATACATAATATTCTAATCAATTATGAATTGCGGTTTGGTGGTTACTCATCAAATATAATAATTGATTGAAAGTCCCATTATGTATATATTCCATTGGCTGCTATAGATTAAAGTGTTCAAAAACTCTTCTAAATTATAACGTCTAGCAAATCATCTACCGTAGCATTTAGTTAGGTACCTTCATCATAGAACAGGGATGGGATATTATCTTTTCCTTACTTTGAGTATAAAATATAAAATAATATTCAATACACCATACAAGTGAGCAATAATGGCCAGTGATACACAATAGCCGGTTTTATATGTTTGTATTTTAACTGGTGGTCTCTATGGCGACACTTTTACAATCAATTGCTACCACGTAACCCGAGTTCAACCCCCTCTCCACCCTTTTTTTATCCTATAGTTACCAACGATAGGTATCGTCCAAAGAGTAGAATCGACAGATAAATTGATAGTGCTGTGACCACTGGTCAGTTCGTCAGTTCTTCCTGTGTTCTTCGTTTGTACACACTTCCTCTTCCTGTGGCACTTGAGTGTTACCATCGGTATGTACACATATTTATTGTTTGGTATTGATACTTCCGACATTCAAACACACACGTCGGTCATTTGTTTGTTGTGTATTTTAGTTGATTGAATTTCCACTGGGCTAATGTCTCTCTAGCCCAATAGCAAAATTAGGTTTTCCTCGCACAAACATTGAATCCTTTTTGTTCCACATTTTTTCTTCTTATATGACAGAGGTCGCTTTTTTGGTAAAAAATCGGGCAGGTGTCTATCTACTTTTTCGGCATTTTTTTTTAAAGTGTTCTTAATAATATTTCCTGGTAAATTTCTCGATTTTGTTGTCAAGATCTTTCACAGCTTTCATCTGCTGGTTCTGTAATTATGAAATAACATTCAAACAAATAAAAATCAAATATTTAACGTCTGATTTGAAATAACTGAAGAAATCCTCAAGAACTGTTGAAACTAGTATCATTTTCAATTGAATTGAGTTTGAAGAGTCCATAAGAACATTTTCAAGTAAGGTCAGGCAATGCATGACAATAACCGTTTGGAATGTAGGTACTGTCGGGATTTTTGTAAAATGCATCAAATGTTGCTTGTTGGTATTTCTTTTTGACCTAATAAGACAAACGGAGGAGGTATACAATTCGACTGTATGTTTTTTTTATTCCTGGGTGCGTTTTATAGGGGAAAAGTACTCCGATTTTGATGATTTGTGATACATTTGAGACTTGAGTAATGGTCTTATTTTCGTAAAAACTCAAATTCGAAATCTCGTTCCCTTTAAAAAATACCCCCCAAGGGGGAAATTTTTCTAGAAAATCTGAGGTAACGGAATGAAAGATAGGAAAATTACCGGAAAAGTTCGTTCTACAGCGATCTTAAAATCTCAAATATGTGTATTTTTTTATGTGGAGGGGGCAATATCTTTCGAAAATTGAAAATCTGAGGGTACCACATAAAAGACCAGAATATTTGTAGCAACATTTATACTGAACATTTTTTTCGAGTTAGAGCGGTGGTAAAAAGTTAAAATTTAAGCGTATTTCTGCCGCGCTGTTTTGAAATCTCTAAGTAATAACAAGTACAAGCAAAGAATATACGTGGGTAATAGGATAAGTACTATCTTCTTTGGTATTAGTGAACGTTCAACGATTATCGCGATTAATGTTACAATCAAAAGTGTGAAATAAATATTTTTTACAAAAAATTTTGGACCAACGTCATTAGTTGGTTCACTGAAAAATGCAAAATAATATTAATTCTATTGGTGCTGGTAATTGTGAAGTTGGTGCCAAAAGTTATCAATCTAACTGCAACTCTACAACTTCAAAAGTAACAGCACCAATAGAATTAATATACATATTTTGTATTTTTCAGTGCACCAACTCTCACTAATAACGTCTGTCCAATTTTTTCTAAATAACATATAAAAATATTTATTTCTGGCCTCAGGTTCCATTCTTATCCTCGGAGCTCTGTTACAATTCATGATGTAAAAAAAAGTAAAAGTTCGCTTATTCCTATAAAAATATGTACAATCACCATTATTTTCTTTGTAAAATGAAGAAAATTTTTCAGTAACATATTTATCTTTATTTTATTTTATCTATTTTTATCTTTGTCGTTTTAAAATCAGAATCAAGAGTTTTTAGCATATTCTATTGCTGGTTCCTAGCAAGAGAAACCCAATTTGTACTGACGACAGAATCCAATGGTTACCTTCACCTAAATTTATTGCTGTATTGCCTACCAGTACCTACAACATTGAAAACTATTTGTATTATTATTTGATATTTTTATCATTTTGAAGGCAACTACTGCTAATTAGAATATTGATATGTATTTCTGATATATCTTTCAACTTGACGATCCTAATAATGAAGAATTGAAATCTTTATCGGAAAATGCATAATAGTTGAAGGAAAGAAACCGGTTTCACGTTTTTATAAAAATTTGGGTATATTTTTTCCAAACTTTAGTCCCAGTAGTTTAACCTTCCTCTACTAACGTGGATTTATGTGACATAAATACTTACGTCGGACTCACAGTCCGCATATCACTTTTCATTGAAAAAAGAACGAAAACCATGCATAACTAAATCAGTCTTCCAGATAATCTAAAATAAGGAACAAAGCTCAAAATCCACTTCATCCATTATTTCATCTGGAAGATCCAAGATGTTGTTTGGGTCATCAATATCTTGCTTTCGTGTTGTGATCTTGAATCTCTTGATCATCATCCTGCAAACTCGAGTGTTCGTCAGATGGCTCGATATCAATCTCCATATCGTCGTCGAGTTGGTGAAGATTTTCTTGTTCTTTTTCGTAATTTATTTCAAGCACTATAATCACATATTTAGGTTTAATAATCTGCAGAAAGCATAAATTAATTATAAATATTTACCTTGAAAAAAATCACAATAACACAAACGTGCGGAGTGGGAGTCCGCGTAAGAGCTTAACTTGAACACACAACACCCTACTTTGTTCACCTTTCAACAGTCTTCGAGAATTCGGGACCCCAAAGGCAACAGCTACTTAGCGGTAAAGCCGTCTACTCGGAGAGTTCTGTAAATACCGGTTAATTTTCGTAACGGAAGGTTAAGGGCTGTTCGAATATTTTCTTTAATATCCTCAAAACTATACCGATAGTTCAAAATTGTTGAAAAATATATTTGTATCACTCACATGATGTAGCTGAACAATTTCTTCTTTGAATTCACTAGTTTACGACCTCAAAATGAATTATCTGAATCAGATTATGTTTATTTGAGCTATACCACCTGAATGAAAAATCAAGTATCCATTTTTTTCATTCAGTTAATGTGAAAGAAATACGTACGCTGTGACAACAGCGCAGTGCGTGGCGAACGATTTGGACGAGTTACCACCATTGATGTGGGCGCGCGTTTGAATCCATTGCTTTCACATTACATTCTTCTCCCCTCGCAAGCCAACGGGAAAATAGCGATATCACATTCCCTAATACCTTTAGCTTTTCTGACAGGGTGTTTCTTGATAATCTTGAGACATATCGGTGGTTCGGTATCCACGTTAAACTGTTGGTCCCATTGTTTGTGGTAACACATTCAAGGCACAGGAACCAACGACGCTCAATACGATTTCAACACTCAAAGAAGATGAGACAAACAAAAGAGTAATCTCATAGGGGTTCATTTTGTTCAGCGGATGTGTCGGTACCCTAGAAAGTAGCTTTGATCTATGAATAATTAAAATATATATATTATATAAATGACCATATTTTTTTAATATCGACAGCATGTAGTATGTCGTTTATTACAGTTTCAAATTTGTGATGAATCTTCTATTAAATCTTTTATTTTTTTACAGATCAAATAGAAGTGAATAGCGATTAGCGATCGTCGCTAGTTTCTTAGAGGGTATGTATTCTATATTATAGCAAAATTTAAGTAGAAATTATTCGGTTTAGAATTGTATCCAGGAATTTGGGAATATCGAATTTGAATTTCAGACAATAGAATGCCTCGTGTATAATCAACATCATATCATTATTAGTCATACGAAAAAAAACTAGAACTTGTTTTATTGCCTCTTATTCTGAAATGTCGTAGTTAAAAAGATTTTTTGAAATTATTTTATGTACAGAATTTACCACAGGACGATTTTTCACTGACTTCCCAAAAAGGAGGAGGACTGAATGTCTTTTTTCGCGAATTTTACATAGTATATGTGCATATTTTATTCAGTATGATTAAGAATAGTCATTTAAAACGTTAAGCCCCAGCTTGTTTTTTTCGAAAACATATGCGTAATACACGTTTAGGAAACATAACCGGGAAGTTCTAAAGAGAGAACAGCCACACGATTGAGAAAACTAACAAAATCAAGTGCACAGTTTGTTAGGCTAGGCTGCAGACGATCAGATGAATAGAAGCAGCCAGAAAGTGCCCCACGAGCTACTACAAATGTATAAGATGTGATAAAGCGATGTGTCTTGAATGTTTCTTTGAAATTCATAATGTCGAAAAATTTATCTGAATTCCTTACTTTGTTATAATAAATATAAACTGTAGTCTTTCTGAATAAAACAACACATTTTCATGAAATTTCTAAGCTGTTAGTTTTGGTCCCTATAAATTAATAAATATTTTTTACAAAAAATTGGACCGACGTTATTAGTTGGTGCACTGAAAAGTATAAAATAATATTAATTCTATTGGTGCTGTTACTTTTGAAGTTGTGCAGTTGTAGGTAGATTGATAACTTTTGGCACCAACTTCACAAGTACCACCACCAATAGAATTAATATTATTTTATACTTTTCAGTGCACCAACTAATAACGTCGGTCCAATTTTTTGTAAAAAATATTTATTTCACACTTTTGTGTGTAACATTAGTCACGAAAATCGTTGATCGTTCACTAATACCAATGAAGATAGTACTTATCCTATTACCCACGTATATTCCTTGCTTGTAGTTGTTATTATTGAGATCTCACAACATCGCTGCGGAAATACGCTTGAATATTTTAGTTGTTACCTTTTTAACATTGATTTTACTCGAAAACACTAACTCTAAGGGAAACATGTTCATTATAAATGTTGCTACAAATAATTATGTCCTTCGTCTACTGCCCAAAGATTTTCAATTTTCGACAGAAATCGCCCTCTCCACATTGCACATTTGAGAATTATACAGGCGTCTATCTCGAAAACCGTAACTCTTTTGAAAAAATGTTCAATTTAAACGTTTCCGGATATTGTCCTATCTATAATTATACCACCTCAGATTTTCAATTTTCGAGAAAATTTGCCCCCTCCACCCCCTTCGGGAGCGGTTTTCGGATGGAAGGAAATGTCGCATTCCCGTTTTTATGAATATGGGACCATTTCTCAAGGCTCCTCTTTCAAATGAATCAAAAATTATCAAAATCGGACTACGATTACTATATGAAAGGCGCGCACAAACCAAGAAAAAAAACACATTCGAATTGTATACCTCCTCCGTTTGGGGTTCGTCGGTCAAAAAAACAGACATGCTATGTAGAAACCGCAAACTCCACCGTGTTGCCCGGACCGGCCTCTACGAGAATATATTATGTATTTTGACCGTATTTGTGCAACGGCATTGGCAAAGATTAGATGATAATCTTTGGCATTGGTGTCTTGGCGTCCCATTCAATACTACACTACTACACTATGACACTGCATTGATGTCACACGGTCCGACGGAAACGTATACGTTTGACACTACGTTCGTGTCAAGCGGGGCTTAACGTGTTAAATTAGATTTTTTTTTTAAATTAAAGGTTCTCTAGCTAGAAAATTATATTTTCAAATCAGTGAATATAAGTAAACGGTGGATTTTGAACAAGTTTATTTAGCATCAGTGCTACATAGAAGTAATGTAACAAAAATGTAGGTACATACATAAGGTACATACAGATTTATAACTAATGATTCACTAAAAATTGTTAAATAACTTACTTATTACAAAAAGTAGGACCGACTTTATAGATGGTGCAAAATACAAAATAACTCTTATTTTATTGAAAGAAAAAACAAGTTGAGACTCAATTTCGAACCTGAACATTTACGTTTAATCGGCTCAAAACATATGTAAAGATGCACTGACCAAATATAATACTTATGTATTAACATATAATCATACCGAAAAAAAAATGCCGGGCATTTATGGTTATGAGATCTACTCGTACTTGCCACTTTACCTATTTATTTATTTTGTAGAGCTATAATATTGTTGAACAAAACTTAGCCCAATAAAGAAATATTAACAAATCAGTATATTTGTATGATTGAATTGTTAATGTTCAGGAAAATATTTCCAAAAAACAAACTTTGAGATTTGTTGCACCATAGTAATAACAAACAAACAACGTAAAATTGAGTTAATTCGCATAGGAAATAATGTCAAGCGTGTTTAGAAGTTTGGATCATATCTTATTTTGTTTGACTTTCATCTTAAGCCTATAATAACTCTTGTCAGTTCTAGTTTAACCCTGTAAGCTGTGGAATTTGTGGATTTGTGGTTGTGGTGAAATTAGGGATGAGCCCACAATATTATTTGTTCATAATCGAGTCGTCGGCTTCAAGGTTCTATCTCCTAAGGCAATGTTGCCAACTGTTTCTATCAACTTAATAATCCAGGAAAATAATGGAATTATTTCCGTAACTTAATAAGTAATTAATCTTCGATATATCGATATTTGAACAAAAAAGTAATTGATACTTAGTAATCTATTTTAAATTTTATCAAATCCTCAGGTGTGGTAAAATCGTCTTAATTATCGATAATAAAGAGCAACCAAAAATCTCAGCTTCTAACTTTTCATCTAGCATTTAAAGTAGTTCACAAAGGCTATGTTTATTGTGGAAGTACCTGTCATCAATTAAAAAAAAACAAATTTATTTCTGATGAAAAATAATATATAACATAATCGGACAATTTTTAATTTTATTATTCTATATGTAGAAACTATCAATCCGTATCATCTTTAACGATTTCGATAATATGTTTTTTATGTTTTAATATCAACTAACGTTACAGAAACAGAAATAATAATAATGTAAAACTGTAATCTACCGCAACAAGTGTTTTTATTCAAGGATGTTAGACTGGCAACGTTGCTTCATTTGTTGTGCGCGCTACAATTCGTGCTTGAACGTCGAAGGTATTTCGAATCTAGTAAATTAGTAAATCGTAAATCTATTATATATATATATATATATATATCTAGTCTCCTTCCATGGTATACAGTATATACGGTATTCCTGTGTCTTGACTGCAGTGTTTTCAGTTACATTTCAGTCACTTGGCGAGCGGCAACCAACCTTCTTTATTTTTAGTGATTTGGCGTTTTGTGATTACGGAAGCTTCTTGATTTGATGTTTTATGATAACGTGTTTGCGTCAGTTTGCGTCTTAATTTGTATACAGCATTTTGTTTTAGTGTCTATTATACTTTATGAATATTGGTAGTGCGATTGCTAAAATTGTTCTCGTAGTAGTTGTTATTGCTGTAAATTTCTGATTTTTGCATTAGTTACGAAGTGAGTATGTCTTACTGACTACTGGGTGTGTTAAGTTTTAGGTTAGGAATAAGAATTTACTTATCGTCTTTCTAGGTTTTGTTTTAATTGATTTATTTTTAAATGTTATTGGCTTGGATTGGCTATTTGAGTTATATTTATCGAAGGCTCAAGCTTGTTACTTAGTTTTACATATATTTTATTTTTTCTGAAAAACTATCAACATAGGTAGTCAAGTCTGAATGAACTGAATGTGTTTATACGGTTTTATACCTACCTGATTATACGATGATAGTACGACTACAATTAATGACCTAATAAAAATAATAATAATATTGGAAACCTTACCGTAAAAGTTTTTTTGTTGAAGATTTTAAAATAAGTTAAGTGTTAGTCGGACTCGCACAGAGAGGTTCCGTACTTTGGTTCCAAGAGTAGATTTTCATTGAAGTGAAGGCCTATGCCTACCTATTTAGTATTTATTTCAAAATTTTACATACCTAGCAGTTTCGGAGATATTTAACGAGCCCTTACATTGATATGAAGAAAGGGAACATTCGACAAAAAAGGAGGAGGTATAGGTACAATTCAAATGTAAGCTTGTTTTTTTTTATCGTGAATTTTGAATGGTAAATATCTACGGATTTTGATGATTATTTTTTTATTGGAAAGAGGAGAATTAAGAGATGATCCCATATTTTGTTTTAAAAATTACAACACCGCCTCCGTCCAAAAGTATACCCAAAGGAAGAGGAAACGGTTAAGTTTGACATTTTTCCAAAAAAGTTTCAGAAGGTACCTACAAGAAAGTTACAACATTATATCACTGAATATACCTAAGTGCACGTTCAACAATATTGATGATGGTTGAGGAATAAACTCGGGAATAAATAAAAATGAGTTTATTAGTAGGTGCACTAAAAAATACGAATAATATAATAAAAAAATTGTCGGTGCACTTATTAGAAAAGTCGGCTCTATTTTCTGTAGAAAATATTTAATAACTTTTTGAAAACATTTTCTGTATAAAGAGGATATTCTTATTCTTTCGGTTTTATAATTTTCCCCACAAAATGAACTCCTTATGTTGTCTGTAGGTATGTTCGGTACAAATTTAACAACTATTTTAAACTATCTTTCCAATGAGCACTTTTTAACCTCAGAACTTCATGACAAAGCAATATTACGAAGACTTTAAAGCACAAAATAATTATTTCAAATCGTAAAACTGTCAATACTCGATTATCCGGATTGATTGACTGATGAACAAGATTACCGAAAATTCGGGTAATCGGGATGAAATCCGTTTTTTTTGTTTACTCTAGAAAAAAATAACCGAATTTCTTTGCATAGTTATCTGTCAATAAATACATAATTGTGTTTGTTCAAATCAGCAACGCGATGTCGCTTTTGAACGCTCTTTACGACAGAAACCGCGTGAAGTAATGCGTTTGGCATGCCGGATAATCGAAAATCCGTTTTACTGAGATCCGGATAATCGAATCTCTACCACATTTTTAGAACGGACTGGAAAGTATTGAATTTTAAATTATTTGTTACATGCGTCCCAAAATTTTCTTTATTGTTTCATGTATATTGAAAAAATAAATAATCAAATAACAATTTCTGACAGTTAAATGAGGTTAATGACTTAAAAATATTATCAACTGAAAGTAATATGAAATATCAAAATGAGAGCGATAATGAGCTAGCTGAAAGGTAATCAATGTCGTGTTTTATTTTTTGACCCATATAAGTAAGAACAATAATAATTCTATTTCAAGGTATTTCAAGATTGTGCTTGTATAATATCTACTCGTTATGTTGTATAACTTAACCATATGAAATGCAGTTAACCAGAAATAAGAATTTTTGCAAAATATTATGTATGTGGTACCTACAAATCGAGTTCCCAGAAAGAGGATTGAAATTTCCGTGATCCATTATTGATTTCACGACGTTCTGTTGCTCTGGATTATATTATATAGGTACGTGTGTACCCACTTTTGTTTTCACAAATCGATACTCACTTTGAAGACTCAATTTAGACTTGTTTACGAATATCAATCAAGAATTCCAAAATTAACGCTGATCGATGATGCAAAATTCTCTTATATATTAATTTCTATTTAACTTCATATTTCAAATAATTCTGCATTTACTTGATGTATTTGCAATATATACGCCCGTTGTCTTGAAATTAATAAGCAAAACATTACCAAAACAATGGATATTCTGTAATCTTGAATAATCAACCACAGGATCTTGAACAAGTGTAATAAAAAAATGAGAATAGTTTTCATTAGGCATTTACTTGAGTTTTTAAAGAAAAGCTGCTAAAAAACTGCTATTTCCATGTTCATCTTAACATTGGTTCTTCAAATTCAAGGAAACCTAAGAAAAGGAATATTCTTACATTTTAATTATTGTTTAAATATTGTTGTCTTTATTCTCATGACGTGGGGGAATCTATAAAAAATAAATTATATTGATACCCCTCAAATGCAATGTTACTGAAAATATGGAACAATAGAAATTTTTTCCGCTATCCTCAAATTTTCAAACTATTAGAAATGGAAATACATCAATTTTGTTCTAGGGTCAAGTATCGTGGAGACAACTGTATGTTCACAATTTATTAGTATTACTAAAAAGCCAAGTTACAATGATAGTATTGTTAAAATTGGAATTTCCTGTAGCTCGAAAGGTTTTCTCTCGCTTGACTTCGTTAGCTTCGCGCGTTAATTGATTTTTCATTCCACCGAGCCATTTAACCAATTAGACATTCAAATGGTCCATTAGCTACGGTTAGAGCGTCAGGTAAGAGTGGGTTAGGTACACAGTACAATCATTTTGCACATATAGAATGTCCCAACGGATGAATGACTTAGATATTTAATTTGCATTTGGTTGTGTTTCCGTTATTCGAACTTTAATGGAGAAATAATCCCGGGAAGTAAACTGATCTATATTATATTAAAAAAAATGCGACCATTTCTCAATTCTCCTCTTTCAAATGAATCAAAAATCATCAAAATCGGAGCACGTTTACTATGCAAAACACGCGAACAGCCATACAAAAAAAAAGATAAAAAAGCAAACATACAATCGAATTTTATACATCCTCCTTTTTTGAAGTCGGTCAAAAAGCACACAAAATTAAATAAAGTAAATTTACTTCGACTAGCTGTTTATTGTTATCGATATATGACTGTCAAGTCAAACTCTCTTATGGTGTGATTCGCGCCGTTGCCTTCTTAAAAAGCTCATAGCTGATCCGAGATCGATTCCGAGTAGTCGCGTTTTTTACTCTTAATTCTTATCTGAAATTGATAAACAAAATTCCAAAAAATATATTCATTAATTATAGAAGAATAATTACTCTGAATATCGTTCAAAATGAAATTTAATAAATTACGGTCGAATTTAGACCACTAGTGTTTATAAACAGTCCTATTTTGTGAAAGCTCTGAAATAGATAACCATTCTCATTATTTCCAATTCCACAATCCATAATAATTGATAAATATTTAAAATTTCATTAGGTACGAGAGTAACTTGTATGTATGTTACCAAGTGATCTCATGGTAATTGTATTTATTATTGTTATTCAAACATTTATTGTGAAAGTTGATGATTATTATACGATTGGATATTTTCATTATTGATTACTTTATTTATGCTTATTTGGTTTCTCACATAATTGACCGACTTCCCAAAAGGAGGAGGTATACAATTCGATTGTGTGCTTTTTTTTTTTTTTTTTTGGTTTGTGCGCGCGTTTCATATAGTAAACGTACTCCGATTTTGATGATTTTTGATTCATTTGAAAGAGGAGGCTTGAGAAATGGTCCCATATTCATAAAAACGGGAATCCGACATCTCGTTCCCTCCGAAAACCGCCCCCGAAGGGGGTGGAGGGGGCAAATTTTGTCGAAAATTGAAAATCTGCGTTGATATAATTAAAGATAGGACAATATCCGGAAACGTTTAAATGGAACATTTTTTCAAAGGAGTAACGGTTTTCGACATAGAGACATTTTAAACTCTCAAATATACCTATTTTCGCTATGTGGAGAGGGCGATTTCTGTCGAAAATTGAAAATCTGTTTGCAGTACATGAAAGACATAATTATTTGTAGCAACATTTATACTGAACATTTTCCCCTTAGAGTTACGGTTTTCGAGTAAAATCGGTGTTAAAATGGTAACAACTAAAATATTCAAGCGTATTTCCGCAGCGATGTACTGAGATCTCAATAATAACAACTTCAAGCAAGGAATATACGTGGGTAATAGAATAAGTACTATCTTCATTGGTATTAGTGAACGTTCAACGATTTTCGTGACTAATGTTACACTCAAAAGTGTGAAATAAATATTTTTTACAAAAAATTGGACCGACTTTATTAGTTGGTGCACTGAAAAGTATAAAATAATATTAATTCTATTGGGGCTGGTACTTGTGAAGTTGGTGCCAAAAGTTACCAATCTACCTGCAACTGCACAACTTCAAAAGTAACAGCACCAATAGAATTAATATTATTTTATACTTTTCAGTGCACCAACTAATAAAGTCGGTCCAATTTTTTGTAAAAAATATTTATATGATAATTAACTACTTTCATATCCAGCCGAGGCACAATTTATTGTCATAAATCAATTTGGTTTAAATGTTTATATTGCCTGTTATTTTGTTAACTAATGAATATGCAATGTTTTTGAAATTATTTATTATTTTGAATTATACTTGGTGTTCCAAAATTGTTGCGACGACATATTAATGTACTTTTTAATTACGCGCTACAAATTTTCTTGCTTGATTTGATTTCTTGTAATACTTAGTCATAAAATGTTATCTATGTCGGTTCAGTGATAATCACAAAAAATCAATTTTATAGCTGGTTTAAAAAAATAATGAAAATAAAGTTTGACATAATTCTGATGAAGTTTGCGAACTTATAAATCAACAAAATAGCTATAGAAGACGGGAGCAGAGTTACATAACGAGGTATAATAATACTTTTACAGATAAATATTTTTTACCAAGAATTGGACCGACTCTATTTGATGCACTGAATATTTTTTTTTTTTAAATTGGACCGGCTTGATTAGTTGTTGCAGTGAAAAATACAAAATAATATTAATTCTATTGGAGTTGGTGCCTACAACAACAAACTACAACGGCACAACTTCAAAATTACCAGCATCAACTAAGTAATTAAGTCGGTCCAATTTCTGGTAAAACAAATTTATTTCTCACTTTTGAGTGTAAAACATTAGTCATGAAAATCGTTGAACCAAATATCAAATAAGGCAGTACTTATATATATACTCTTTGCTTGTACTTGTTATTTAGAATTCAGAGATCTCAAAGCATCGCGTCATATTTCAGTCTTTACAACTGCTGAAACTCGAAAAAAGTAACTCTTTTAAGAAAATGTTCACTTTGAATGATTCTGGATATGGCCTTATCTTAAATTCGGATTTTCCGGTTTTTGGATTTTCGATAAAAATTGCTTACTCCACCACCTTCAGGGGCGGTTTTTGGAGGGAAGGAGATTTTGGGTTTGAGTTTTTCTTAATGTGGGACCATCTCTCAACTCTTATCTTTCAATTGAATTAAAAATCATCTAAATCAGAGCACATTTACAATGCAAATCGCGCGAACCGTCATACATAAAGAAAGGAAACACAGCCGAATTGTATACCTCCTCCTTTTTTTTTGTCAAAATAGTTTTATTAGCTAATTTTAAATTATAAATTTTTGATAAAAATTGTTTGAAATTATTTTTTCCTCTTATTTACCTGTTTCTCCTTTTTTTTTCAGGAGGATTAGCCATGAAGCGTGAAGCTGACGGTGACATGGGTTCCCCGCAAAAACGTACACGTAGAGGCGATGAAGAAGTACGCTTACTCATCCCTAGTAAGGTTAGTATTTTTTTGTACTGAGTTACATTGTTATATTCACATTTTTATTCTTATCGTGATTATATTCAAAGGTTGTATATGTATTTATGTTTATGTTAAAGTACGTCAATAGCTAATAGCAATAACTTTCCTTGAGTTAATGAATAAAAAATATTGAATATTTTCGTGCTGATTGTGTGACTGATTAGACTACCTTGACTAAATGTGAAAAGTATTGGTTTAATTAAATACATACATAAAGAAGAATAATTGCGTATGCATTCATCTCATTATACTTGACTATTAGTGAGAGGTATTTCAAATTCATTGAAATTATAGAAATGTTTTCTTACCTCATATGTCAGATTTTTATAACGACTAATTCCTACATGACCCAAGTAAAACACATCTACTTTCGAAAAAATAAAAAAATGTGTCAAATATATGTTAAACACTTTGATATTTGTTGATTTATATTTATTATTATATTTGTCTCATACTTCTCTTGAAACAGCAACAAAAACAAAAAACAGATTTTATGTATTTTTTTGTATCACTACGATATTGATGTATTTCCGGTATTTCAAAATTATTGTTCATGTACATAATAATAATACAAAAAACAAATTCTTGAATTTGAACTTTTTTGTATTCTTCTCAAATTCTTTAATTCGATTTTGAGGGCTGTTGAATCAAAAATAAAGAAAAGCGATTGGTGAAAACAATTATATCTTTTCATCAGCTTTTAAATTCAATATGTCTGAACGTTAAACATTTAAATATTTATTTATCAAAGGATAATAATAATTTATCATTAACCTCGTAAATATGTTTTAAGATACCGTAGAAATTTCACAAAACTGGATTAGATATTGGGCTAAAATACGTTCATTCGTCCATTCCATAAACGTCAATTTAAACTTATATCTATATTTGTTTTCAGGTTGCGGGGTCGATAATTGGCAAAGGTGGACAAAATATAACCAAGTTGAGAAGCCAGGTCAGTATTTTTGCTATGGAAAATATCTTTGTAAAACTAATATACGACTTGAATATGGGAAAATAATTGTTCCTCGAACAATTTATATATTTTCGTCTTGTCATATATCAAATAATCGTGACAAACTTCTCTAGCAGAAAATATTCCGTCATCATCGACTTGTAGTATATCGCCTGACTGATTTCTCTGATGGTACAAAATATGGGCCCTCCTATCATGTAGGGTTGATAACTCCCTCTACCCAGCTTTTACTTTTTTCGTGAAATATTATGCTCAAGAATTCTTCGAAATCATTATTTTATGAGCTCAATATTGATGCATTTATATTCCCAAAGCACTTCTTGAAAATAATCTGAATAAAGGCTCATAGACACATTCCTTCTTGAACAATATAGCTGCTTTAGTGTTCCAATACGACGACCAAATGAAATAGAAGATATGAAGTATATCTGCTATATATCTAGCAGCCCATGGATACTCCAAGAGGTCTAAAGAAATTTGCTTCTATAATACATTTATTTTTCAGGGATCTCAAGATATTTAGAGGTTGTTAGGATTTCTCTTACTACTGGGAATGATAGTACCTTCTATCCAACATACAGTTCCAAAAAAGCAATGAAAGAATGTAGTTTGCTCTGTTACTTCGTCAATTTTCAAATTATATAGGATGCTGCACCGTGATTTGTCTATTAGAATTTTTGAGATTTGCTAAACATGGTTTAGTTAACAAAATTTGCAGTCTTGGATTTTCGAAAATAATCTTATCTAACTAAAGTGGCAGTTTAAAGGGTAGTCGTTCCGGTTATATTGGAAGTAGGCACTTTTATTTCAATAATGTAGATTTCTTTATAAATTTTGAATTTAGTTGAAATATATGTGATTAGCTAAAATTATCAACTTCCATTCCATCAAATAAATACACAAATGCCAAATGCTTCTGTTCTCATGGTAGGTACACTATTCTCCAAAGAAAATACAGTGTGCTCCATTTGAAATACGCACGTTTGGTTTACTACTTCTGGTATAACTAGAAACACCTTTGAGTTGCTATTATTTTGATCATATTGAGCCACAACTGCAAATTTTCCTAAGTAAAAAGTGAGTGATAGTTTTCTCTAAAAATAATAATAGACCTACCCTTGGTGAAGTTCCCATGACAATAATAGTACCTACTATACAGGGTGTTAGGTAAACATGCGGCAAAAATTCAAGCGTTTATACCTTGGCCTATTCTAAGAATATTTTTCAACAATCGCTTTGTTTCGAAGATAAAGGACGAAAAAAATTTGCGACAATAACCACATTTTATTATCAAAAAGTACATGTATTGTTGCTCAATCTACATTAAATATTAAATGTTCGAAATGACTTCCTCCAGCCTGGATACAAGCATTCAATATTATCGTCATTGACTACCGAACTCTTTCAAACACTCCAGGGTCGATTCTAATTGAGTTACTCCCAGCAATTATCCCATTTCGCAAGTCGTCCAAATTCTCAACTGAAGTAAACTTATGACTTCAGAAATCCCCATTGGTAATAATCCACGGGGTTAAGTCTGGGGTTCGAGGAGGATATGAGTGTCGACCAATCTAGCGATCTCTGAATGTTGTTGAAAAAATCATCATAGGACAAAATATTCTTAGTATAGGACAAGGAATAACCCCTTGAATTTTTGCCGCATGTTTACCTAACACCCTGTATATAAGATAATCAAACTTGTATCCTCTTAGATAGAAATTATTTACACTATTTATTATTTTTCTTATAATGGAACAATCTAATGCCAAAAATATTAATAATATCTTAATATTCTTGTCTCCCCGGTCGTGCCCGCCCCGATTGTGCCACCAATGCCCATTTGCCCGTTGCGATACTGCTCTACCACTACTACCATGCCACCCACACACAACTACTACTACTGAATACTACTGTCCAATGTCCAACCATCATTGCGAGAACAGTACAAAGCTTCGATAACTGTCCCTGATTGCCCTGGCCCAGAACGGTAAACATAAAGAATCTTTATATATATTTTTTAATAAGTACCTACCTACTACTACTATATCGCCATATCAATTTAAATCCACTTATTAAATTATTGTCAATGCCAATATCCACTTGATGACTTGATATCATTCTTGATATTGGCATCATTCTCTTTAGTATGGATGGACCTGATGAATAAAATGATTTCGCCTTCTGTAACTACATAATTGAAATTTCGTCTTGAGAATTCAAAAATGAACGTGAAGTGTAGAGATGTGCTAGCTAGAACAGTTTATCTTTATCACTATTATTATCCTTTCTTAGTACTACTAATTAAATAACTTGTGATTATAGGAACACACCATTTCCGTATTGAGAACCTTACAAGGGGGGATCATCTTAATCTATGAATGATGTTCTCTAATCTCTACAACCCACAAAGAGTTTGATGTTCCAACTTTTGTCAAACCAACATTTTTTTGTGGGTGGGGACTTCCATTCAACAGAATGACAGACATAAAAGGACAAAGTTTATGAGCTTTAGTCGTTTTGTCTGTCCACTGTTTATCCTTGAGCCTCCTTTTTCGAGTCAGATTAAAAATAACTTTCATTAATTTGAGTATATGTTGCTGAGAATAAAAATAAGACAACGTATCAAAAAATATCTGTTTTTAGCAGGATCCTCTCTTATGAATACTAATATTGAATGTTTTACAAGCTTTCTACCTAGTTGTGACCTTAATTACTTTCATTTAGTTAAGTAGTTCCTCGGTTAATCTTCATTAATTAAATATTTTTTTTATCAAATGAAACGATTATATGTGATGACTTCCAGTTTACGTCGAAATTACAAATTGTACTACTTTTACATTAGTTATATATAATATATATATATATATATATATATATATATATAATTGTTCTAAAATTTTATCTCAAAATTCAAGTTTCCAATATGTCTTTCCTCATTCTTTCTTTAAAAGATTTTTTTTGTAAATATGTAATGGCTACGAATGTTATATAATTTAGAGTTAAAAACCTCCCCATCAAAATGTCCTCCAACATCTACCAATTATCCGTTTTAGACGTGTTTGTTTTATTTTATCATTTAAAATTCTAGGAAAAGTATAAGACACACAATCTTTTAAAATGTTTATCTAATTTGAAATTATTGCAGGTTATTATCACTTTCTTCAGACATGGACAGTGTATGCAACATTATTGCAGACGTCATTCCAAATTTGGAAGAGGTAAGTCTTTGACATTTCAATAAACCTCTCTCTATATATATATATATATATATATATATATATATATATATATAAATAAAAAGATGTTCTTGGGGATGCAGTCATATAATCAATAAAATTCTTTGATTAAAGCCGAGCTTTCGAGAATGTTTATTCTCTTCTTCAGGGCAAACTACAAATCGTTAGAAAATTATTTCAACAACAACTTAAAGTATTATAAAAATACTTACAATCGTGAATTTTGAATAAATTAGCCAAAAACTGGAAAGATTTCATAGCCATCAATTACAAATGTCATTATTTATATTTGTCATGGTAACACAATAAGTAAGAAAGTATCTAGATTTTGTTGATAAAAATGAATATTACTGAGTGATCTTTATATGTTTGTGGCTATTTGAACAAGGAGCACAATTAAATTAAAATTATTATTAAGGCAGATACAGGTTCAGTTAAAAAAAATAATAATAAATAATGTAATTTAAGAATATTGCATAAATACTTACATATATACCTATACATAGACTAAATTACATTTATTCTGGGCTTGAACTGACAGTTAAAAGAAAAAGGTACATAATATTATGTAAAATTTCTATATAAGTGTAATCATATTCTCTCACAATACGAAACATATAAACATGATTATTCTCAAATTGCACTGATACTTATTCCATCAAAAAGGCCGATTTCTCTCACTAATCAACCTCTAAATTTTTGGGTGAAATAGATGTTTTGAAATCCTAAAATACTCTTTAATGTTCTTTCAAATATTCATGAGAATGAAACATTTTGAAAATCATTCACTTTTCCAGAAACAAGCTGTCATGTCGTATTGTGAGAGAATATGATTTTATATATTATTTTTAATATTTATGAATATTTGAAAGAACATTAAAGAGTATTTTAGGATTTCAAAACATCTATTTCACCCAAAAATTTAGAGGTTGATTAGTGAGAGAAATCGGCCTTTTTGATGGAATAAGTATCAGTGCAATTTGAGAATAATCATGTTTATATGTTTCGTATTGTGAGAGAATATGATTACACTTATATAGAAATTTTACATAATATTATGTACCTTTTTCTTTTAACTGTCAGTTCAAGCCCAGAATAAATGTAATTTAGTCTATGTATAGGTATATATGTAAGTATTTATGCAATATTCTTAAATTACATTATTTATTATTATTTTTTTTAACTGAACCTGTATCTGCCTTAATAATAATTTTAATTTAATTGTGCTCCTTGTTCAAATAGCCACAAACATATAAAGATCACTCAGTAATATTCATTTTTATCAACAAAATCTAGATACTTTCTTACTTATTGTGTTACCATGACAAATATAAATAATGACATTTGTAATTGATGGCTATGAAATCTTTCCAGTTTTTGGCTAATTTATTCAAAATTCACGATTGTAAGTATTTTTATAATACTTTAAGTTGTTTGAAATAATTTTGTAACGATTTGTAGTTTGCCCTGAAGAAGAGAATAAACATTCTCGAAAGCTCGGCTTTAATCAAAGAATTTTATTGATTATATGACTGCATCCCCAAAAACATCTTTTTATTTATTATAAAACCAGTCAACCAGTCAAGAATACAAAATCAATAAATATATATATATATATATATATATATATATATATATATATATATATATATATATATATATATCGATAATTAAGGGAATAAAAATTATGACGTATGTATTTAGAACTAGTTATAGCGTGTTTTTCTTAACTCAATCCAGTATAATAGAACACAGTATCAGGTGACGTCGTCAATGACGCTATAATACTCTTTCCTAAATAAACCAATCAATTGCACAGAATCTTGTTAATCAAACCTTGAAATTTGTTGATGACGTCTCTTCATACTGGTCATTGTACGAATTTAAGAGAACAGGCATAGTAACAAGACGAAACTTTCATTTCATGTACCTATTTGTTAAATAATACAGAAACCCGTAGCTCTTGATTCAAATACCTTTTCTTCAACAACCTATTAAAGGAAAAAGTTATTTAATATCAAGTAAAAAGATAATTAATTTTTTTTTTCAAAAAAATCATTTTGTAGATATTAAAATTACATGGGTTACCTTTATATCGTTTTTTATTATTCCGATACTTTATTACAAATTGTTAATCAAATATTTTTCACCCTCATTTTCAGAATGGTGCCCGAACAAATAACGGTAACGAAATTGATTTGCGCATGATGATACATCAGAGCCAAGCTGGGTGCGTCATTGGAAAATCCGGCAGCAAAATCAAGGAGATACGAGAGGTGAGTTCTGTTTATGTCAGTTAATCTTGGTTGTATGTAAGTGATCTTATGAAACTTGGCAGATTTTTGAAGTGTTGAATTAATTGAGAGATGAATGTTATGTGTCTTTTTGATGTGAGGATAAATTAAATTTAAATAGAATTGCAAAAACACAATAGAACGTTAAAAAAATCTTATGACGCTTTTTCAAATTTATGATAATGTAATCTTTCATCACGTATGCAAATCATTGAGTTCATTCCAATTACCTTTTCAATTTCTACAAAATTATATAGTTATACTTGATGTAAAATTATGTTTGAGAATCATTTATGTATTTCATGGTTTCCCTATTTTATAAAAATATAAATATACCATATGTTCAAGTTATTGAGTAAGATTTGTGTACATAATTGGAAAGATATATATTCAGGACTTTGCCCAGAAAATTGAAAACTGTTAGTTAAATTTGTACGTTTGGATCCATTATTAATAAATATATCATTGGGACTTATTGAGGTTTAGAATTACAACGAATTTTGTATTGTTTTTGAAATTTGTGGCTACCAAGTGTTCAGTTAAATTTTTAAATATCCCATTTTCAAATATGCCATTGATACACTTCACATATGAATATAATGAAACCATTCAACGTTACCAAGCCGTAAAATTTGAATTTACTGAGAATCAACTAATACTCATCTTGCAAAATATATACAAGTAATACTGGTATTACACGGTTAGAAATGATGTCAATATCCAAGGAAAATACACAAACACTATAGGTAGGTAATTTAGTGAAATTCTTTATCTGAAACTACTACAACTAAATTTATAAATATAATGTTTATTCATCTTGTATTGTCAAGATCATTGTTTTGAAAAAGCCTATAATAAATATTAAAAAAAATAATTTTGAAGTTCTGCACCAACTTCAGAAGTACCAGCATCAGTAGAAGTAATATTATTTTGTATTTTTTTAGTGCACCAACTAATAAAGTCGGTCCAATTTCTTGTAAAAAATATTTATTTCACACTTTTGAGTGTAACATTATTCACGAAAATCGTTGAAGGTTCACAACCCATGATTACGAGTATTATTTGGAGATCTCAGAACATTGCGGCGGAAATACTTATACACATATTTCAGACTTTACTACTGCTGTAATTCGAAAACCCTCTATGGAAAAAATGTTCAATGTGTATTCTCAAATTATGAAAGAAATTGCCCCCTCCACATAGTGAAAATACACATATTTTAGATTTTAACATTGCGGAAACTCGAAAACCGTAGCTCTTTAAAAAAAAGTTCAATTGAAACGTTTCCGGATATTGTCTTATCTTTAATTCAACCGTCTCAGATTTTCGATTTTCGAAAAAACTTGCCCGCTCCACTCTCTTTCAAATTAATCAAAAATCATCAAAATCTGAGTCCGTTTACTATAATATACAGGGCGAGCAAAAACAAAAAAAAGCAAACATTCGAATTGTATACCTTTTCCGTTTAGGTTAGTCGGTCAAATATATAATTTATACAAATTTGACTTGTTGATCAAATTTGTAAAGGAATCCGTTCATAATAGGACTATTATTTATTATTAACCTTCCTCCAATGGTTACAGCAATTTCCGATTTCCTCTACATTCCATTTTAAGAATAAACTAGGACAAATGTTCTTGTTGGAATGTTATCTTAATACAGTTGTGTGACAATGTTTTCCGTGACTTTTGAACATCAATAAACCTTGTGCCACCTAGTATTAAGTGAAACTAAATATCGATCATGGATGGAATGTATGAAAATGTGAATGAAATATTATTTAAAAATTGCGCTACTTCTATAATTTATTCATGATTTGTTCGATGTATTAAGACTGCAAATCTGTGTATTTTTAAAAGGCAGTCTAAAAAGACTAAAACAGCTGAAAACAAATTTGTTGGATCTCACAGATCTTGTTTAAATCTAATTTACGTATACTTCTATTCCTGTTATTAAAGCAAATCCTTATAGCCGATAATTTGCTATTGCGCAGCAATAAGTGCGAGCGGCATGCCCGTTCTTTGCCACAGGCGAGTTGTAGAGGTAACTTACAAAACAAATAAGAAAACGACACATAAATATTTTTTACAAAGAATTGGACCGACGTTATTAGTTGCACTGAAAAATACAATATAATATTTATTCTATTGGTGCTGATACTTTTGAAGTTTGTATAGTTGCAGTTAGATTGATCACTTTTGGCACCAACTTCAGAAACAAGTACCAGCCTCAATAGAATTAATATTGTTTTATATTTCTTAGTGCACCAACTCATAACGTCGGTCCAATTTTTTTGTAAAAATAATTACTTCACACTGTTGTGAACACTTACTTATACCATTATCCACGTATGTTCTTTGTTTGTACTTATTTTTGAGTAATATAAAAACATCGTCGCGGAAATACGCATATTTTAGACTTTATCGCTGCTGTTGCTCGAAAACCGTAAATCTCTGGAAAAAAGTTTCAATCTAAATTGTTTTGAATTTTTATGTATAAGGGACCTCCTCTTTCAAATAAATCACAAATCATGACAGCGCGCGTACAAAACAGTCAAATTGTATATCTCCTCCTTTTGGGTTCGTCGGTCGGTTTTATTCACGTTAACCTTTCCACTAATTTACCAAAATAAAAACGTAATATAAATATTTTTCAAATATCAATAAACCCCCTCACAATTATTATCTTCCAATATGTCAAAGGGCGGTACATAAATAACTGTTATAAGAGCATACACAAACATGTGGAAGCAAAAAATATATATATCCCCCCTATTATTAGATAGTGCTCGCCTCTGGGTCGAATATCCCGAACCGAGACCGCCCTTTTCTCTCTCCCTATTTTTTTCCGGCCCACAGAAGGCGACAGGTGGATGGGTGACATAACATATATGCCAGACACGGCAGGTGAGAGCGACCGTTGGTCTAGAAGAGAGTCAGTCTATTTTGGATGTAATGGCCGCGCATATACATGAATGTGGTGTGGTGGTGTGTTATGTTGTTCAAAAAGATTGCGTGCGGTGCCGGGCAGGCGCTTTTCTTCGTCTGATCGATAGGGGCTGCGGGTGACAGTGTTGCCAGCTTGTTTCGGAATTCGATTGAATTACTACTTTTTGTCGCCAAAGATTAAAAGTATATCTATAGATAAAAATTAGTCCTGACTAAAATGGAATGGAGATATGTATTCAGCTAATTTCACCTGTGAGAAGTTAGTTATAAAGTCTTTTCTTATCAATTAAATTCATAACTTGTTTGAATGGTTCCAATGTAAAATAAATTTGCTGCTTTGCATTCATCAAATGCAATATATCAAATTGATCCAGAAGTAATTACTGAATTAGGAGTAAAAGCTGGAAAAAATCATCGTTTATTCTTGTGTATTGTGTACATTTCCCGCATTTTGAAATGCATTGTTTGATTCTGAGTTGCTCACGATACCTAAATTTGGAATTAGAAATTTGTTAACCAAAAAAATACTACCACTTACCAATTATTTTGTTATTAATGCATAACACATTTTTTATATATTTTGAAGGATTCCAATTTATTTGAGAAATAAAAAAGAAATCAAGTATGCCTACATACCTATTTATTTATTTATTCATTAACCGGCATCTGTCATAGAGTTCGTTGATGTGCTTGATGGGCTTTGGCAACATCGTAGCCCATTTATTTGACTCTTAGCCATGGTCTATGGTTCATGCTCCTTCTCAGAGTATGCATGCATTCAGTTCCCATGTTCCCATCCACGACTGTATTTGCTATTTTCTTCTTAAATCTTGCGTCTCTTGCGCCCTACGTATAAATATCCCCAAAATATCAGTTATATTTTTTATATATAAATTCGAGATGTGAATGAAATGATTTGTATACTTGGTGTTAATTTATTTCAATAATCTATGTGTGGAGCATGTTAAGGGTTGACAAAAGAAGTGCCTTCCTTTGTATGTGACAGGTTAATTGGTAATATAAAATTTGAATATTTTTTGGATTTGTTGCTTATTTTGCTTTTCTTGCTGCATGCTGGTGTGAGAAACAGTTATAAAGTAGATCAAGTTGTATTTTTTTATTAGTAAGCTTGAAATTATCCTATTTTTTTTATTATAGATAGATCTACGTATCATTAACAGAAAGTAAAATGTAATATCAATTGTTGTTTGAATTTGACTTTCTTTATTTATATAAATCATAACTATGTTGTAGTTGGGTGGTTTTATTTTAATCTCTTTTTTTTCCAGAAACTTGGAGCGAAGATTAAAATTTTCTCCAATTTGGCACCTCAAAGTACTGATCGCGTCATCCAAATTATTGGTGAACCAAACAAATGCATTGACTCCATTAGAGAAGTTTTGACATTGATTAAGCAGGTAATGTGTGGCCAGTAATAATACTAAATCCCAGCTGCATGACTTACTTTACCTCTTGTCATCAATATACAAAAAAAACTTACACATTTTATAATTTTATTATCATCAGTGTTTCGTGTCAGTCTCGTAAATCGTCTCTGACAGCCACTAAATATATTAATTCACAAATTGATAGATGAGGAGATGAAAGAATTACAGAGTAATCGGCAGATAACGGAGTTGAGGGGGTCTAGAGATATACAAGGGTATCCATCTAATGAGAACGAAAACATTTTTGTTTTAGTGTAGGACAGTTGGCATATAAGACCCTCTACCCTCTCATCATCTTCATTTTCTTCATATGCTCTATTTCTTCATCTCTTACAGCAGTCGAAATTTAAGAATTCCTCAAAATCCTTTGGAGCTCGTTTTTTTTTGTTTATTATCCGTCGCGCAGCATTGGACGGTCATTGTGTCTGGATCTAATTCCATGATAGCAGGAAGGCTATTGTATTCACCTAAATTAACAGTTTCCAAAATAAGAATGATATTGTTATAGGTATTTTCAGGACTGTCGGCAATTTTAATTAACATTTTTTGGGTGTTTTATATGGCAACATTCTTTACAAGAGTCGCATATTATTCCAAATACAATTTCATACCATTTTTCAACCAGTCAAGCCATCCCGAGTTGCTTTTAAAGTTCTCGCCAATTATGTTTCCAAATTCTTCTGTCTCTGTTTGAAACATTGGCCCACTTACTGAGACATTGTTAGCCCCCCCTTTTTTTTGTTGTTGTTGAACCCACTTGAATAACCTCTTGTCGATCTGGGAATGCGAACGCAAACGCATTTTTTTCTTTTGTCCGCTAATTTTCCAGCTCGCTTGTGATACACCAAAGAAATAATTTTGGTCCACAACAAGGAACTTTCATTATTAACTTGTATATCATATCCGAGCATTATACTTGTCGAATTTAATCCAGGACTTTGAAAACTAGAGCCACGTGATAAGGCCATAATATAAAAATACTCCCTATTATACACAATGGCGTAACATAATTCTTTAAGTAAAATAATGTTTGAAAAATTAGTTTATTTAAGTATCCAGTTGTATTTTGTCACAGGTGGATTGGTATGTCTGTAGTTTCCAACGTTGTTTGTCTAATCATAGAATTGGAATTGATAACCATGATAATAAACACAAAAACAGTTACAAAGATATTGAAGAATACACTATTTCAATTTTTATGAAATACTTAGGAACACAAGTTTAGTTCAAAAATATGTGTATTGTTTAAAACTTAAGCTAGCAAACAATGTTACATTCAATTCTATTATTTCATGTCTTATTGCCCACTGAGTTTCCGTCATAATTTTATTTCATCAAATTTACTTGCCTCATTTAACCATACAAAATAAAAAAATTGTTGAATGAAAATTTCGT
Organism: Crioceris asparagi; assembly: GCA_958507055.1. Taxonomy (NCBI): domain Eukaryota; kingdom Metazoa; phylum Arthropoda; class Insecta; order Coleoptera; family Chrysomelidae; genus Crioceris; species Crioceris asparagi. Next base: position 15,791,826 of record OY293826.1, on the reverse strand, counting down.
GTTCTTGCAGAGCCCCATCAAAGGTGCAGTGAATCCCTACGATCCTCACCACTATGATGAATTCTATGCTGAAGAGTATGGCGGATGGGGTGGTAAAAGCGGTGCAGGAGCTGGTTTCGGAGGCGGCGGTAATGATCGCAATGGACAAGGATCAAGACGCGGTAGCGGCCCAAGAAATGGTGGTGGATCCGGCGGCTTTGGAGGCAATAGGAATGGCGGAGGAGGACCATCATCTGGTCGTGATGGAGGTGGTAGATTTAGTTCTGGAGGAGCTGGAAACAGTTCAGGTGGTGGAGGAGCAGGCGGTGGCGGCAGACGAGGTGGATCTGGCGGAGGGTGAGTTGAAATAAATTTATATAAGAAATATCCTCAGTATGGCATAGATATTGAGATCATGTCTTGAATCTTCTGACATTGCATAATTTTGAAACAATACTTACTTGTAACTGGAACTAGATTTAATCTTTGCATACAATTATTATCACTCTATATGTGTACATTTATATCTTCTTTGTATTAAATTTATAAGAAATTAACCAACATTCAAAATCAGAATAATTCATTTCATCATTATTTACAGACATGTTCTTATTTTCAAAAGCCTACTATCGATTCTTTTACGCTTGATAAAAATACATTACCCAGTACCTAAATCCGGAAAAATATTTTTTAAAGTTATGTAAAAATCCAACAATTGACAAACCCTTTGATACGTATTTTGTCTCGTAAATAATCATATGGCAAATGAGTCCCTTAGTTTTGGCCGTCCACAATTATTCATTTGACGGCTAAAATTTCGGCAATTAATTTTCATCCTTAGAAAAACAGTTCCCTTTCGTTTCTATTATTTTTTTAAAGTATCATGACGTTTCTACTCGGTCTGAGTGCAAATAACTATGCTTTGCATTAGTGTCGCTTGAAAAATGTTGCAGATAAAATATTCTTTTACAAAAATCAAGATTACGATTTTTGCACTAGATTATTTGCCAGACGATATGAGGACGGCTCGTGTTTTGGTGCCATTTTGAAGAATATCACGAGTTTCGTATAAGCGATCGATTTTATGCGACATAAAATTCTTCGGAGCTAGTACAACAATATAAAATTATCATTTGAGGATAATTCATATTCAAACTAACCAATTTAACAAAAGAAATATCGGTCTGGGTACGACCCGGGAGTTTAACATTACAAACAATAAAGTTGATTATTAAACATATTTGATTGTAATAAACAATAACCGTTTATTAATAATAATGGCTTATTAGTTGAATTATCCATTAGTAATGTCTTGTTATTATTAACACTGTGTTTAATCATCTGTTGAATCACAGCAAACCTTATTCTTTTGGTGCTGTTAAGTTAATTATACCTAGTGGTATTTACAAACTTTTTCGAAACAATGGGTATATGTATATCAAATGTAAGTTGGGAAACATCAACTTGGATACTAGTGATAATAACAATTAGAGCATTAATAGTTAACATTTAAGAGATATTTAAAATTTCTATTAAATTAATAATAAGAATACTTTTACGTATTTAAAAATTTCATGTTTGACGTATCTAAGTTTTCCGACAATCTTTAGAAAATATAATAAATATCTATAAACGAAGTTAAAATTAACTACCAACTTGAAAGTACTCACATATCTTATTCTTATGAAAACGAAAAAGACTTGGTTAAAGGAGGAAATGTTTCTTATGGTTATTTATTTTATCATCAGAAAACAAACGATTTTCTATCGCATATCGCTATATCTTCAATTTCTTTGATTAACAGATCATTCAATAGCCGGCCAAGTCTAGGAGGAGGCAATCGATTTGGTGGTGGTAACATCAGTCCTTTTGGAAACAATAGCTTCAGTAGCCCTAACTCGGGAGGAGGTGGTGGAGGAGGCTTTGGTTCCAGCAGATCTCCAATGAGTAATGGTGGTGGAAACTTTGAACGGAATGGCTGGAATCGTGATTCAGGTAAGGCTGCAATATTGTGAAATTTTTGAAATTTTTCGTAATTAGATATGGTCTATATAAATATCTTAATTTAGGAAATCTGACACTCTTTATACATCTCTGTAAAAGGTAGAGAGGCAGTCTTGGTTCATTTTCCATTTAGTCTTACCATTTTTGATAGCCTAGTAGTCAGAAAGAACGCTTTCCACATGGGTCGCTCTTAGCTATGGAACCTCAGATCGTTTCCGGGTAGATTTAATTTTTTCTGCGGCTTTTCTTAAATTTTAATTTAAATATAGATATACATTTTTAAGAATCATTATAACATTAATATTATAGTCGCCTTCCACTTAACGAGGCGGTTGGTAATTTCCAAATCAAATCAGTAGCATCAGAGGTTCCGAACAATTATGTAATATAGTAACCAGTATGGCGCATTGGGAACATCTGATTTTCAGTAAGGTTTAATAAAATAGGTTAAAGATCCTACTTCAAACTGACAAGGACCTAATAACAAATTGTCAACGAATAACCATATTTTTAACATTATCCGACAGATTTATCAAAATATGTGTGAAATTATTTCAAGCGGACAGTGACATATTAAAAAAACTATTTTTTGTCAACTAGTACATTTCTGTAGACTCTGGAATTTTTATGTTTGTCTTATTCATCAAACACGGATTTCCTATCGTTTTTAAAATACGGCTGTCTTTATGACGTTATTTTTTTCATGATTCGAGTAACATAGCAATGATTAGTTTTTCGTAGATAAATTCATATTCCGCTTCGTTACTTCTAGTACTTCAAGCAAAATTGCTTGTAGAATGTGATTTTTAATTTGTAATACGTAAGCTTAAAATATCAATCAATATAGTTATCTTGCATCGATAAAAACTGAATTGATCACCAACATTAACTATACTATAAAAAACATTAATTTGTTGTCAGATTTCAAATTTACTTTGTCAGTATACTCCAATATATGTATTTGCATTGCAGGCAACTCATTCAGTTCCAATCAATTCAACAGACCTCCACCAGTTTTCACACCAAATATAGAAAACACATTCACCCCACCTGCAGGTATTAGCAGTGGTGGTGGTGGCGGCAGTGGTCTAGGTTCTCCACCTGGTCCTGGTGGGAACAAGAACACAACTCAAGTGACAATTCCAAAAGAAGTAAGTACAAAATATATATTTAAAGCCAAGAACAATTATAGTTTAGCAACCTATATCAAGTTTCAACACAGCTCATAGTTTCAGGCTAGGTTATAATCCCCAAACTTATTATTATTATTTAACAAAAAGGTAGGGCAATATGAGATCTCCACAGCACGAGTTTGGGTCTTTTTATTTTACTAATATGTTTAGTTTTCATAGATAGAAATTACCTAATCAAACCATCTCCCCTTATTTAACAACGATTCTTAACATCATAGTAGAAATTCTTTTCTTTTTCAAAGAATCTGCAGAAATCATTTCTCTACCTCGTCCAGCTTCCTGTGATAGGTATTTTCTATTCAAGAAGACCAACTTATTGTTCCCAGAGTGTTGTCTGTCAGTCTATTAATTGCTTAGGGTTGTTTCATTGTGAAGACTTCAGACCATGCCCCTATTTTTTCTAGCTTCTGCTTTAATATAGTGCTTGGAATATCCACAGAATGGTTTATTGATTTGAATTCCCTCAGATACCTTTCTTCTGTATATTAGGCTGTGTCACCTATTCATTCCTTGTCTTCTTGTCTTTTATTCGCTGAAGTTGTCACTCCACTTCTCCGTGGCCGATTTTGACTTCTTCAGCCTAATAGTGACTTGTCATGTGTTATTCTTCCATTCCTTCTTCAGGAAAATATCAAAGTCTGTGGCACACATATTTTCCGTCTAGCAAACCCCTTTTTGTGCTTCCACCTCTCTCTCTGTATCAGTGTTCTACCAGGCTATCCTCTTTTATTGTTTCTGCTTTATTCTGAATCCAGTAGATATTTTGTTTTAAAAGTTTCGGGCCGTGTTTCTGCGCAATATGTCATGATAGGCCTGAGGGTTGTCTTATAAATCCTGGATTTAGTCTGAATTTCAATATTTCGATTGCGCTATATTCTATCATTGCATTCTGTACTCTTGTTGCTTTTGTCGTTTGTTTTCTCACCTCTACATCACTGTGACCGGGAATCTCTAGGCCATGAATAATTGAATTTCATATCCTGTTGGATTACGTTTCATTCAACCTCCGGCTTTCATCTGACGGTATTTTGATGTCGTCAGTCATTTAGTTTTATTGTCATATTTAATGTATTCGATGTACGATTAAATTGTTGTAAAGTATCATCTGCGCGGCATAGAATAGTTATCTCCCCGTCTCCCATCGTTTGTGAGAAATCTTCATATTTGGATGCCAAATTTATAGAAGTTTTCGGAAAGATCATATGAGAAGCTTTTGGTATTCTCACCTCTTTTGAAGATATGTTCGATCTACCAGACATATATTTTTTAAATTTTCACAAATTCCATAATTTTTTATAGCTTGCTGGAGCCATAATTGGCAAAGGTGGTGGCAGAATAAGAAAAATTCGTATGGACTCTGGAGCTGGGATTACAATTGACGAACCGTTACCAGGTTCTAATGATCGCATCATCACAATTACTGGATCATCAGTTCAAATACAAATGGCCCAGTACTTACTGCAGCAGAGGTAATTTTGAAACTTTATTTTATTATTGATCAAATTCAGATACGTCTTTATTATCTTTCGGAAAATAATTGAATCCATTTACGTATAAACTTGAAAATTACAACTAACATAAAAAGAAAAGCAAACATGTTATGGAATGCGTCTCCATTATTTTGTATATTTTATTACAGTGTTAATTTTGATAACCATTCGTATCATTGAAGATAAATGTAAGTCGTGATGAAATTCTATTGCTTTAAAGTATATAAAATGATATTTGTGTGTCAGTTACTAATATAATAGAAGAGCAAGTTTCTCTCGCAAGTATGAGTACCTCTCTTTCATACTGTTGAGTCAGATAATAAGATGATACTGGACCCTTTCCAAATCACCAAAAGTCTGAATAGAATGGAACTTGCTCTTAAATGCACATAAATAGTATCTTGGTGATTTTTTTTGTTATACGCACCTTTTTCAATATTACCAATAAACAAATTACCTGCACAATAGGAATACCAACTGATATCTGGTGAGATGAAAATAAAAGAAAACAAAAGGAAGAAATTATTATAATGCGATCTGGTTAAATGATATTTTGTTGGTCCTAGTATAAAATAATATGTTCCTAATTATTAAAGGTTCTATTGGCATGTCCGTGATTTTAAACTATGGTACTGTCAAATCCTACGATAGAGTACATATTGCTTATTGAGAATAACACCAGCTACATGCTATTTTAGACTTGAACAAAATATCAATACTTATTTATAAGCAAATTTCATTTCAAGAATATTTTAAATTGACCCCTGTTTATCTATATTTTGTTTTGAGCATGCCGCGATAATGCTGCGTGATGCTAACTATTTAACTACACGCAATATAATTTATTAACCTTAGCAAGATACCCATATGACAAGGTATTTGAAATTTATTTTTATGTTTCTTCACGTATTCTTTTATCCGGATTACTACTACAATAAATAAACCAATGAAATTAATTATATCAATTCTCCGTATGCGCGGATTATCTCCACCCATGATACTACGACAAACAATATATACAAAAACATGAATATATTCTGGCAACATTCTACTAGATCTTCATTCATTATTCCCTAGTGGATATACTACTCCTATTTTTTCTGGAATAATTCACAAATCCTGATAAGTTTTTATCAAAAAACCTCAACACAACTTTTTTATCCTTAAATAAAGAAAATAACTATACATTACACGCTGAGTTTAATAGTTTCTACCCGATATGTTGAAAATGCTGTAACGAAAGGACATTATTTTGAACAATGGTTCGGAGATTGCGACAATCATATATAGGTAGTCTATTGAATGAAACGTGTCTCTTCTTTCAATAATACTGAAAAGTTTAGGAATATATTACGTATAAATATATAAATGTTAAAATTGAACTCAAATAATAATTTCTTCTCATCTGTTATTCTTGAAACTAGTTTCAGTTACACTGTATATACATACTTTGAAACTTATTTGTATTATACTGTAAATATATTTTATATGTTAACCAACTATATCTAATAGATAACTTTGGTGTGGTGGTTTTAATAATATCTACAACAATACTACTAACATGGTGGAGTTGTGTGGAAGACTAGTGATTTTGTTGTTCTGTTTTGGTTAACAAGGAATCACTAATCCTCCCACAAAGCTACTTGGCTACTGCTACTTCAGAAGAGATCTTCAATGATTGTGATTCAGCGTTTTGTGTGCTTTGGGTGTGTTAATAATATACTAAATATATCTGCATATATATTTTGTACAAATGTAAATATGTGTTTCATATGATTTCTGCTTAATTCTTGTGAAATGAAAATACATTGTAAATTCTCTATTACGGTACTCAAGCGATCGATATGAAAAGTTTTCGTAGAATTGAAAAATTTGATTTTCGATTCATTGTAAATTTTATACATTTTTGTACATACAAGAAAGGGGTACAATTGTAAAAACTTGTCCAATAATTAAGCTGCGTCATATTCTTGTTGGAAAAAAGAACATTTAAATAGAGTCATATTTCTTTGTAAAGATTTGTATGGGTTAATAATTTAAACCAAAGAGTCTTGAACATGATCGATGCTATAGAGAGCTTTTCGTTATAAAGAGTTTACATTGTATATACATAATACATACCTTGGTGATTTGTTTATTTTCTCCTACGTGAAGCGGACGGTTCAAGATCTGGTGCCGTGATGTTATTTGCTTTTTATCCATAATATTATTTATTTTTGCAAATCATTACGCCAGCCTAGCTGTGGCAGCTAGTTGCGGTAGCCCATCACACGATGATTTTTAGCCGCTAATGTGTGGGTTTCAATAAGCGGACCTAGTGTGTAGCTAGCGCAACTTTTCTTTACACCTTGTTTGTTGTATCTAATTGTTCTGAACTCAATTATAATCTAGATTAAAACGTGAACATAAAACTGTGATGTACGTTTTTAATCCTGTAAAACGCAACGTATCGACGTAAAATCGTTATCAATCGAAAAGTATTATTACTCAAGAGATGTACAGAATAAACGTATAGACGTAAGATCTTTATCAATGGAAATTATCAATCAGTAGATGTGCAGAATATACGTTTTACTTTGACACGTTGCTTTTAACGCAGATAAAAATCGATGTGAACGTTGTCACTTTTTTTCTCTGATACCTGATATGATATTTTTGTCTTAATTGCATGCTAATATTTGTAATTGGAGTTTCTCAATATATATAAATGTATTGTACATTCATAATATTACTACTATATAGAACAATAATTATATAAACTCTGAATAAATATAATTTCTATTCCGATATCTAATGAAATGTAATTTGTTTTAGGTTTCAGAATGTTACTTATTGATTATCAATTATTAGTCAATTCTCATATTTATTGGTACTACATTTTTTTATTTTCTGTTGCAGTGTCCACAACAATTCTGATCGCAACAATTACTGAAATGAATACATATTATTAAGAAGAAACCTTTGAGGAAAAATAATTCATCTTTTATTTTAAATGGTACATATATAGTTTTTTTCACTCATAGATTGTTTTTTAGAACATTCCATTATTTTCACCATAGTTGTATTTATCCATATGAAGTCCAATACTGTATGTGCTTTTTAGTTATACATATCCTTAATATTTTATCAGTTTTACAGAAAGTATGAGTAGCTATCTTAACTATATTCTATTATTCCTTTACGATTTACTTTACACATCATATTGTATATACATAAGGCAAATGATAATCCATTGAGTGGAACATTCAAGTACAAATCTAGTTTCACATATTATTATTTCATCTATGCATGTTTTACATAAACAACTAATATTCTACCAAATATTTTTATATATTTAAGGTCTAAAAAGTAAGTATCCTTGTACCTCTTAAGTGTTAAAAATATGTATTCATAATAAAACATATTGGCGATAGTTAACATTTTATTTATTACTGCCTTTTTGACCGACGAACCCCAAACGGAGGAGGTATACAATTCGACTGTGTGCTTTTTTTTTTTTTTTTTTTTTTTTGGGGTTTGTGCGCACCTTTCATGTAGTAATCATACTCCGATTTTGATGATTTTTAATTCATTTGAAAGAGGAGGCTTGAGAAATGGTCCCATATTCATAAAAACGGGAATCCGACATCTCGTTCCCTCCGAAAACCGCCTCCGAAGGAGTTGGAGGGGGCAAATTTTCTCTAAAATTGAAAATCTACGTTGGTATAATTAAAGATAGGACCATATCAGGAAACGTTTAAATTGAACATTTTTTCAAAAGAGTAACGCTCTTCGATATAGAGACATTTTAAATTGTCAAATATACCTATTTTCGCTATGTGGAGAGGGCGATTTCTGTCGAAAATTGAAAGTCTGTTTGCAGTACATGAAAGACATAATTGTAGCAACATTTATAATGAACATTTTTCCCTTAGATTTACGGTTTTCGAGTAAAATCGGTGTTAAAATGGTAACAACTAAAATATTCAAGCGTATTTTGCAGCGATGTTCTGAGATCTCAATAATAATAACTACAAACTACAAGCAAGGAATATACGTGGGTAATAGAATAAGTACTATCTTGATTGGTATTAATGAACGTTCAACGATTTTCGTGACTAATGTTACACTCAAAAGTGTGAAATAAATATTTTTTACAAAAAATTGGACCGACGTTATTAGTTGGTGCACTGAAAAGTATAAAATAATATTAATTCTATTGGGGCTGGTACTTGTGAAGTTGGTGCCAAAAGTTATCAATCTACCTGCAACTGCACAACTTCAAATGTAACAGCACCAATAGAATTAATATTATTTTATACTTTTCAGTGCACCAACTAATAACGTCGGTCCAATTTTTTGTAAAAAATATTTTTATATTCCCAATGGGTGAAAGTAATGCGCCAATAGATGGCGTTAAATAGAGGTAAACAACAATTAAATTGTCGATGAGGAAACGCGCCAACAGCTATAAATTTAAAAACTTTTGTGGGCTGTATGCAAGTTTTGATAATACAAACACTGATAGGATCTCTTTATATACGAAATAAATCTGTGTAACAAAAGAACAGAAATAAAACAATTACTTATAGAAATACTATTAGAAAATCGTGAAGCAAATATGCGGAAAAATATTATTAATGATAAATTTGCTTTAACTTCTTTGTTACTTGGTATACCAAAATGAAGAAAGATGCGAGTGAATATGTAATGTAATTAGTAAAACGGATAAAACATGTATGATGTTTTCTTAGACTAGATAGGTTTGGTGGATGTTTTGTCGTTCCCCGTTATATGAGTGGTGGCCCGTGACATTTATTGCAGAGGCTGCCAACTCTATAAACTTACTAAAATAATACAACTTGCAATTTTCCACACGACCCCTGGAGGTTACATTTTCAGTGGTAGGTAGGTCATAATTATTGGGAGAACTAACGTTTTAGATTTGATATGCACCTACGTCAAAAATATGAATTTGCCTCAACAAATCATCTTATATATCTAGAAGCTTCGACCGATATCTTCCTACGCTGAAAACATTCCACCAATAGCACGAACTCACTAGACGTTTCGGGATATAATCATAACCTTGACTAACGTCCTCACTCGTCCGCTCCGCTTACTGACAAATCGCACACGCTTTGTCCCGCGACTCTAGATTCTAGACTTGTTGCAAAGCAGGTTTTATTTCATTCAAATCGGATGTCTTACGAAAAAAAATCCTCTTTTAAATATTAAGTTGACGAAATTGCGGGCAATAGATAGCATATAATATTGATAACTTATTATCTCAGCGACAATTAGTTTGTTGCTGATTTGTATTTATCACCGAATGTTTCACATATTGTTGTCTTGCAGTTCTGCGTGTATTTCACAACTCGATCCAGTAAACTGTATTATATTCTATAAAATCATGGTATTGACTCTGCTGTGGTCAGCAGTGAACCAGGTTAAATTGAGGAACAAGCGTTATATCTTACTCTATGGTCTTACTCGATCAGGTGGATGAACTCTCTTTGCCATATCTCGGGAACAGCTAACAGTAGATGGCGTACTTGAATATTAAAAACGTAACAACCCATATTTTAGAAAATATACCTTATTAAGGTCTAGTACGAATAAAGAACCCGTAACCTTGATTATATTCTACACGATATTGATTTTTTTCTATCTTCACAAATAAGAGATGGGGGAGAGTAGGAACCTTGTTTTGAAAAAGTCCTCTTTTTTTGTAAAAATCGTTTATGAAAATGTTATTTTAATAAATTACCTAAAAATGGTATTACTGTCCATAATGATCTGTTATTGACAAATAAGGCTTTCAAAAATATAAACTGTCGATTTTACAATGTGTGTGGCTGTTGCTACGAGCCATAGGCAATATTTACCACATACGCACACTGTTCCTCTTGTGAATTGACGTATGACATATTTATTACCTAACACACTTATAGTAAAACTACAATTTGAAAAATACAAAAGAAATAAAAAATATTTACCTATTTACTATAAGATCCAGAGTGTGTATTATCAGGTATCAAGATGGTTTCAACTTTTTTTGTTGTTACCCATACTTAACTGTATATAACTACATGTATTTGGTCATAAATACGATGAACTGTAGGTAACGATCTTCGATATGTTTGCACATAATTTTTAACATGCAAACAAATAGAACGAGATATAAAAAATACAAAGCATTGAATCAATAGATAAATTGTATCACATCACGCAATATTCCCTTAAATACTTAGAAATTGAGCTAGCGGTGCTATAGTATATTATATTCTTTAAATTTAATTGTATTTGTATTCATCGATATAATCTTCCAATAATGTCTTTGAGCAAATTCCCCTTTGTGGATATTTCGTATTTGCGCAAAGCTCGAAGAAGTCTGGAAGTTGTGTTGTAAAGTTTAATAATTTTAGTTGTGAAATAAAATACCATTTATTTTGTGAATTGTATAAAATTAATCAAGTAATTCTTGTATGCACAAAATATGATTTAATCCAAATCAAATAAAGAAAATACGGCTTATTGCAGTGTTACAGAGTGTTTTATATAAACTTAAAAAAGATTGGCAGGAAGTTTATATAAATATATTAGATACTGTACCTACATCATACTAAATTATGTGAAATAAAAATTTCTGGTTACTACCATTATTATAGAGGTGACTCCTCCAAAACACTACGCTCCTGGCGAAACCATCATTTTAGGATAAATTTTTGTTTCTCTGGTACTTTCTCTCAATTTGAATCAGCCATTTGATTACGTCATTAGGAAGGGATTTTTAGTGGCATTTTTATTGACCTTGCAACATCATTTGACATTGAGAAAGCATAAGATAATGTACATATATATTTTCTAATTTATCAGTTTGACGAGTACAGTTTTACAGAAATAACCTACCTTTAGGTAACGATACTTTCATTATTTTTAGAATTTTTTTAAAGTTAAACAAATATTTTAATTGTAATGTGTTATACATATGTCAGTGTTTTTGTTACAGGATTGCACTTATTACTCAAATGAAACTAGTTGATTTTCTAGGTTTATTATTAAGATTAACATTTTATTTAGATTGATGATCCACAACATTTACAAATATTATTTGTTAATCTCATCAATAAACTTAAACTTTGTATACGTAGTAAATTAATTGAATTATTAAAATAATAATAATCATTATGCATTCTTATGTTTAACTTAACAAATATTTCGAAAAGTGATATTTTTATCGATGTCGAAATTGTTCATTATTCATTTAGAATGTAGGAACTGTGATCCTCTACCCTGACCCAGTCGTACGTCTCTGTTAATATCAGGGATATTTTATCCAATATCAGTATACGATGTACACTTCTATCAAACTAAAATTTGCATGCACTACACACTTCCGGTCACAAAAGATAGGGCTACGACAAATAGTTTAAAATACTATTATAGGACCAGATCATTTTCATGAAAGTTTTCTAAAACATTCTTCCTAATAGTTTGTAAGGTCCTTTTTTCAAACTTATCTCAAGGCGTAGGTATTATTGTTCTTGGCACGCTAAAAAAATGAATAGTCGTGCGATTTTCATATTTGATGGAATCTGTTTGAAAGCGGTAGGAAAGTCATGTAAGTGGACACAACTATTTTTTTTTGATTTAATATTGTAACGTGGATAGGTATTCATGTACTTACGTTTAATATTCGTTTATTAGATATTTATGCTACTACGTTGCTTGCAGTAGTTGTTGCGTGTATATTTCATTGTGTAGTTCTGGAATTGTAGTAGATTTGTTCTCGATCCTTCCAGAAACTGTATGTGAGGTACAATTTGTCGTGCTATTGTCACCTTGACAAGGATCTAGAACATTAATTATGTTCGTCTAGATAATCATAGAACATTCTTGATGAATGTCATATCATGATTTAGATATATAAAGCCGTGACGATCATGGGACACAGTTAGTTTATTGTATCAGTCAATTGGAGACATAAGTCGAAAGTAGTTGGAACGCGATAGTCAAAGTGACAAATAGTGACAGTTGTACTACAACAGAAAGCCGTGTACAGTGTGTTTGAAAATAAATCATTGGAAGCAATCTGCGACATTTGAGTATTACGCAAGTGAACTCACCCCACAACGTTTAGCACAGGGTTAAACGTTACAATATTAATCATATTGCATTGAGCAACGAAATAGTATGAACTTTTAAAAGGCAAGTTTTTTGATACCTCTTACGAAATGTAACAAACTTTCTTGTTAACTTAACTTCTGTGTCGATTGATTTGTTGTGACTTTCAATACATTTCGAATTTTACATTTCCATTAAGTTCATTCTACAGATTTGAAATAATTTTTTTAGATTGGAAGAGAACACAGATAATCAAGTACATATCTGCTTAGACAACTGTAGAATCCAGGTCACCAAACTCCGGTATAACGGCTTTAGACATTTGCACGTCTGCACGTTCAATATCGATATGGCAATGAGGGGATTTACTATACGTATAATTTATCAGAGAAGAGATACTGATTAATACATTTCATTGCACTCGATACATTATTTGCTGTAATCAATTTAGATAATTTATCTCTTAATTAAGTAAGTGCGGTGGAAAAAGATTCTATGTGAAATCCGCAGTTGTCTAAGTAGATACTTGACTACCTACCTATTGCGTACCGTTTATGTCTGTTACTGAGCCCATAAGCAGTTCAACGTGTTCATGAAGCAGGTTTTCAAACTTTCGGAACAAAGTTAACCCACCCGACGTCACCAGGTTGAGTATAGGTTCGGGATATGTTATAATATGTTCAATTGATTATTGATGGGCCCCATTATATTTTTTACTGGTCAATATATTATAATACACCATAAATTTGGTGGTAATGGGGATGTTGACCTTTTTTTCGAACTGTTCCTGTCTTTTACATCGAACCTTAATAGATAAGAAAAAAAAAATTTTGAATTTTCCCGCTGAAACACGCAAATCATTTACGAATTTCTAGACAACGTCACGGCTCGCTAACAACAGCAACACATACGATCTGTCATATATAGGTATTATGTGATTTATGTGAAAGACAAGTTTATGTTTACTGTTCCTCTATGGCCTCTGTGTAAAGTCAGTTTGCCAGTGTTAATTTGCTTCAGAATTGAGATTATCAAATGAAAAATGAATACTAAGTTTTATAAATACTGTGCAGAACACAGCGATTAGCACACCAGCAGCGTGTTTCTAAATACAAACCATTAGTCTGGCCAGGCTTAAATTATTATATTGAGTCTGTATATCTGTCAATTTATTGTTGTGAAGATCACTTTGATGTAAGTTCTGATGATAATAAACAAAATAATACATTAGTAACTGATTTCAAATTCAGATAGTTTGTGTTATGTTGACAATGCATGTTTATATAGAAGTCACTGTTTATTTCATAAATGTGCCACCATCAAAGAATCTATTCTTGACAAATTAAAACTGTCTGCTTACTACTACTGCTACTAACCACGTGAAGTGAATCTAGCTTCCTAATGGCGCTTTTCTCCAGCATTCCTTCGACTACGTTACGTAATCGAAGCTTTGTCCGTGTGGGTGAGGATTGTCTGGGTCTAAACCATACCTCCAGCCACTATACTTTTCACTTACTTCCGAATATTTTCAATACAATATTTTTTTGCAATGCATTTGTCAAGGAAGAACCAGGATTTTGCTCTGATCCGAATATAACCGTCACTGTCACGCCCTTGAGGTTATTCGCGAGGTGTTCCTCCTGTGTCCGCCAGACCACCCTACCACGTGCTTTTAACCTCCAAAGACTTTTTAGGAATCGACTTCTTCACAAAAGCAAACCCAGAACCACACTTGAAAATTGACTCAATTTCCTTCCAACCCGATGTGAACTCTGCCGAGGTTGAAAGGAAGTCCGACAATGCAATCAACAAACACAACATCTCTTATCTATGGTTGGAACGAATGTTGACGTTGGCTGGTTAGTCGCAGTCACGTGATAAAGTGTGTTGTTTATTGCACTTTAAATATATTTTATTCAATTATTTATAATGAAATATGTTCCCAAATTTTAGGTATTCAAATATTACCATCTATTGATTAAACATAATTTTTTTCAAAAATACTAGAGTCAACATCTCTATTTAGTGTTGTAAATGGAAATATTTCTATGGAAATATTGAAAATTTCGAAATATCGGAAATATTTTGAAAAATATTTTAATCTTGTCATAATCTTTCATATTTTGTAACGTTATAAGCATTAAACTTGATATAGAACAATTTAAATAAACATATAGTGCTCGACGATTCAAAAACTTACTATTGGCAACATCGGATTTTTTTGGCTGGCGCCTAGGAAGTCCCGAGAGAAATTTGTTATTAAGCCCATACATTATGCTGCAGAATTCTAAATCCAAAATCACAAGGTTCTGAACTTGATTAAACCCAAATTCTTTCAGCCATAGAATGCATACTCAATATAGCAATAAATGAACAAAATATAAAGGAGCAAGAAACAATAGATGAGATAGCAAATTACCGTTGTAGAAGGGGCAAACTATTTGGAAATAACTTTATATGGAAAAGTAGTTTCGACAACCCAGTTTCCTGGTGGAAGGGACTTTGTTCTTCATCTTCATTATCACAAGTAGCTTCACGAATTTTGATAATGCCGGCATCTTCGGCGGCTTCGGAACGCAGTTTTAGCGTCTATAATCATTTTCATTCGAAAAACAGGAAGAGACTCACAAATGACAGAGCTGCTAAACTGCTCTATGTTTCCCACCACGAAAATTTGATGAAGAAAATACTTAAAAAAAAAACTGGACCGACGTGATTAGTTGGTGCACTGCAAATTACGAAATAATATTAATTCTATAACTTTTGGCACCAACTTCACAAGTAGCAGCACCAATAGAATTAATATTATTTCGTAATTTTCAGTGCACCAACTAATAACGTCGGTCCAGTTTTTTTTAAAAGTATTTATTTCAGACTTTTGAATGTAACATTGGTCACAAAAATCGTTGAACGTTCACCACTAATATCTTATTACCCACGTACTTATATACTTTGCTTGTAGAGATCTCAGAACATCGCTGCGGAAATACGCTCAAATATTTTAGATTAAACCATTCTACCACCGCTTTCCTCGAAAACCGTAACTCTAAGGAGAAAATGTTCTCTATAAATGTTGATACACATATTATTGTCTTTCATGTGGCATCAAAAATTTTCAGTTTTCGAAAGAAATTGCTTCTTCCACATAGCAAAAATACCCATATGTGAAATTTTAAAATGAATGTAGCTCGAAAACCGTAACTATTTTGAAAAAATGTTCAATTTAAACGTATCCGGATATTGTCTTATCTTTAATTCTGGCATCTCGAATTTTCGAGAAAACTTTCCCCCTCCACCCACTTCTGGGGTGGTTTTCGGAGGGAAGTAGATTTCGGTTTGAGTTTTTACGAATATGGGACCAATTTCCAAGTATCCTCTTTCAAATGAATCAAAAATCATCATCATCAGGTAGACTGGCAAGAGGATGCTATTGATGACAGCGACGAAGAAATGCCTCTTGCGCAACTTGTCAGTAAAATATAAGTTTTTTTTAAATTTGATCTTATTTCAATTTATTTTTTTGAAGAATAACCCTTTATGTTCCTGTATTAAGAATTCTGCGGGTTTTGTTTTTTATAAATAAATACCTGGTTTTTCCTTAATTTGTAGTATTTTATAAATTTCCAATTTCATGTTGATCATATCATAAGTAGATCATGTGAAAGTAAACATTACTACTATTGATCTTGGTATCTATTCCAAGAAATTTGATTTCAAAATAAAAAAAAATCACTAGTTTTCATAATATTATAATGCTAACTAAAAATGTCTATGTGGATATGTTAAACAGCACATCATTAGAATGAGTATTAGTTAAAAAAAGTGTTATATTAAATGGAATATATCGATTTTCCAGACGATGTTTCCATAATAACATACTGGACACCAAGTAGGTAGGCACATAAAGCTATAAATAATTGGTGATAGTTGACAGTGTCCCATAAACTCAATTCAATAAAAATGTGTACCTACCTATATATCTACACTTGCGCTGGCGGGCGGGTAAGTGAAAAGAGTTCATTGTGATTGTGCAGACGATTTTAACAAACACACAATGCTTTCGGTGTTCTGAGCGTTTTCACAGGCTTGAAAAATGTTTATTCGAGCTTGTAAAACATAGTGATGGGATTGATTGAAATTGTTGTTGCTGCTTTATATTTAAACGCGACTAGCGAGTTAATAGATGGTAAGTAAATTTGATATATACACGTTTCATTAAATATGCAATCATTGCAAATGTTATCTGGTACAATATTTTTCTGGTATAAATAAAATAAATATTTTTTACGAAAAACTAATACCGACTTTATTACTTGGTGCACTGAAAATTAAAAAAAAACATGTTAGCTCTATTAGTGTACGTAAATTGAACATTTATGGCACCAATAGAATTGACATTATTTTGTATTTTTCAATGCACTAATAATGAAGTCGGTCCCCTTTTTTTAAAAATGATTTGTTTCACATTTTTGATTCTTCCATTAGTAATGAAAATAGTTGAATGAATAAAGAATCAATAGAAAAATCATTTATAACTAAGCCATATCGATTTTCAGTCGCGTTCCCTAAACAAAATTCTTTTAATGTATTTAAATATTGAAAATGCTCAAGCTTTAATATATATGTTCTAATTTATTCTTGATGCAAGAAGACAATTTTTGGAACACTCCCTCAAGATCCATATCGTACCTTGGACCTAGATAAAATTCCCTAGTCCAATAACCAAGGATTTCATACTTTTCTTGTGGTGTAACTGTGAGACCATTAATTTTTCTGAAAAATGTCCAATTTTATTGTTGCCGGAAATGATTGTTTCTTTAATACCGTCAGATAAAATTGTCAATTAAAGAAAAAATGCCCAATTCTTATTGGGGAAAATGATGATGTATTTTAAATTTGTAAAATATGGGATTATCTTTTAGCATATATTTAGTGAAAATTGAAAATATAGCGCTGACTTGCTTAGTGCTCGAAATCCCTTAATTTTTTTGAATAATGTAGAATTTAAATGCTGTTGGAAATGATTTCTTATTATTTATTTTTCGAAAGATGCACTTTGAATTAAAAAAAAATGGGATCATCTTCAAAAAAATGGGATCATCTCTCTACACTCCGATTAGATAATACACCTAAGAAACACAAAAATTATATATTTTTCTACAAACGTCAAACAATTGCAAGGTTCGAGCATTGATAATAATATGCGAAGTGACCTTGATCTTGCATGTATGTAAACCATATTATGAGATTTTGTATTTTAATTAATTAATTTTACCGTAGAGGTGATGAACTTTGATCCTGAAATACCACAGTCTAAAATTTAATTTGATATTAGAATTTTATTATTTAAAGAATCTTCCACGGTCGAAGATTTCCATCCTCCGTGTCTCTTCAAACTACATAAGTATATCGCACCCCGCATTAGCAAGAAGTGTAGCTCGATGTTCTCCTGAAACTCCTGCGCCACATACAAAGTATCATTTCGCGCACATATACAAAAATAACTACATATTCTGTTGTTCCTGTAATTATTTCCAATTTGCACACGAGATGAACTATCTGTCATAGTCATAGGAAACGATGAAACACTGTTGGCTCCTAGTCCCCCTTACAAGAGCTCTAACTCGAACACTGTTGAAGTTTCTGAAAAAAGAAGTTCAATTTAAAGGTTTTCTGAAATGATCTATTCTTCAGTTTTTCTACATCAAAGTTTTGATGTTCAAAAATTAAATCCCGCTTTTTCCCTTTTGAAAAGTATTTTTGGAGATGAATACATGTGGGATTTTTTGAATCATCAAAATCTAAATAGCCGTTTCTGATTAATTTTTATTTTAAACAGGACCGACTTTATTAGGTAGTTGATGCACTGACAAATACAAAATAGCTTTAATTCCTCTGGTGATGGCAATTTTGAAGTTGTGCTGTTATAATTAGGTAGACTGGAGACTTTTGGAACTTTAAAAGTAACAGCATAATATTATTTTGTATTTTTTAGTGCATCAACTAATAAAGTCGGACTTATTTTTGGTAAACGAAATTCACAGATTTCAAAACATTCCGGAAGCACGCATATTTCATACTTTACTACTGCTATGACTCGGAAACCGTTTTTTTTAATGTCCAATTTAATTTACGTTGCCGTATATGGTCTCAAATTTTTGATTTTCGAAAAAAATAGACCCTCCATCCCGTTTGGGGGTATTTTTTAGGGGAAGAGCATATCGGATTTCTAATAGTTTATAAACGGGACTAGCACTCTTCTATCAAAAAAAAAACATCGAAATCGGTTCACGTTTACTATGCAAAATTGGGGCACATAGATACATAAAAAAGCGAACAAACAGATGGATTGTATACCTCCTTCGTTCTGACGAAATCGGTCAAGTTAAACTTTAGTTAACAATTTTTCCCCCTAATCCTAAACTAAAATTTTGGTTGAAAAACCACTGAACTCACTAGAAAAAAAATATCTTCAGAACTTTACAGCTCACACTTTCATCACAGCATTATTTTTTCTTTCAAATTAATCAAAAACCATAAAAATAGGAGTATGTTTACTATATACAGCGTGCGCACTAAGCAAAAAAGCAGACAGTTGAATTGAATTCATTTGTTTGGGTTCATCGGTCAAAAAATCTCAATGGCCTTGGAAATGAAAAGCAAAGATAAAAATGATTGGGGATTAAGAAACTGAACTGAAAAGTGCCACTTGTTTTTCTGTATCTATTATAATTATTGAGAAACCCCATGTAATTTGGATTATGAATTTGGAACACCCTGTACAACAGCCAAATATGTTATTTTTTTATTAAATTTAAGTGGAAAATTATTGCATACCAAGAGATGAAAAATCAAAACAATGTATACAAGACATTTTGGTATATCTTATGAAATCTATACAGCGCCTTAGTTAGACCATCATAAGATGTCTCTTTTGGTGTCTATCAGTCCGTATGTCAGTCTGAGAGTAGATTTTGTTGGAGAAATTGACCGATTCCTCCCTTATTCCTGAAATTACTAAGTGAACAATTTTAAAAAAACAGACCACCTTCAATCAAAGCTTAGGAGAAAAACTGTGAAAATCCGACTAAGGAGCAATCGCCACAAAGGCCCGACTCGCTGTTGCTGGAAACAATCTCTTCATTAATCTTGTTATATGAAGTCTTCCTCTTTTTGAGAGGAAGACATGTGGAATTTATAAAAAAATAATGTGAGCTCATTTAATCAGCACTCGTTTACGTTTACTAAACACGCGAATAAACATAAAAAAGCAAACTTGTAATCAAAATTGATTCTTGCTTCTTTTATATATACAATCAAAATACCATAATGTAATGTTCTGCTAAGACAAAGTAATGGGTCAATTTATCATTTCTTAATTTATATTTTTATCTTACATCATTTATCTACTAAATCAAAATACATTGAATGATATTATAATGCGGATATTTGACTTAGGGGAAATGATAATTAATAAGTTACAATTTGTCTTTCAAAATATAGTTATGTTATCTTATGAATATCATCTGATTGAACTGATATTGTTAATTGCAGATACACAATCTTCATTTTCAACGTTTAATCGACAATTACTTGATTCCCTAGCAACTGATTTGAGCAAAGAGACTCTCAGAATTTCAACTTTCACGGTAAGCTTTTCTGGACATTTAGGTGAAAACAGAGTATAAGTACTTTAATGGATACGAGCAATAATTTTGGGGTGAAAAATGCTCTTACATTGAGTTGATTGTTTTTTTATTACTTATTAATATCTCTATGAATGATATAGTTAGACGACAAGTAAAAATGTACCTATTAACTATTATTTATTTAGTCATGTTTTTCGTCACAATCGAAATATAATCAAATTATTAGTAATAATTTGATTTCCGTATTGCGTGCTCAGGGTTACCTACCTAAAACAAACTATTGTTGAGAAGTACCTACTTGCCGTAATAATATTTAATTTTGTTGAATATTTCATGCAGTTACACAATATTCTAATACCCTTTCCTTCGTGTAAAATTCTACTAAATTATAAATCTAATATCTAATGTTACTCCATTACCGATAAAAAATATATTACTTTCTTATAAGTTGAACCTTACCTAGTATGAAAACATTGATAATTCAATGATTTGAATATGGCAGTCATTGTCCATATTAACTTAATAATTATTAAATTCGACTGAATGATAAGTAAATTTCAATCGTTTTTTCATTATTTTGATATTTTAGTACATTCTCAAGAAAAATTGATTTGGAGAATCTCTTAATAATGCTTAATCTTCGATATTCTCATTTATTTATACGAATTTGTTAAATGATCGATATGAAAGTCTATAAAGATATAACTGTATTGGCAGATACTTGATGGAAATTCATATTAAATAAAATATAAAATGAAAAAATAAATATATTTCCACTAATATATTAACAAAAACACATGACAATTGTTTGGACAGACTGTGTCTTTATCAAATGTGATTAACAAAAAGTTGATACTCACATTTGATTGAGACACAGTGTGTCAAAACAATTGTCATGTGTTTTTGTTAATATTTTAGTGGAAAGTATATAAGTAATATTTTTTACAAAAAAATAGTACCGACTTCATTGCACTAACACTAACTAGCACAGAAAAAATCAAAATGATGTTAATTCGATTGGTGCAATACCAGCATTTTTCATTGCACCAACTAATAAAGTCGATCCTTTCTTTCGTAAAAAATACATGTAATTCCCATTTTTGAGTGTTTCATTGGTAATGAAAACTTATCTTCAGTGATTTCAAAATATAATGGTAACAATCTTGCATTTTCCTAGTGCTAAACACGGAAACCCTTGATTTTTTTGAAAAATGTTCCATTTAAACGTTGCTGGGAATAATCTTTTCTTTAATCCTGTCAGATATTTTTTTTTATTTTCGAAAAAAAAATCCCCTCCAAATCGGTGCACGTTTATACAAAATGTGCGAACGTACAGATGGTATACCAGCTCCACTTTTCAAATTCGGTGAAAAATAGAGCCGAATTCATTAAATGATGCACTGGAGAAACAAAATCATACTTATTACAATTAGAAAAGTAATATTCCTATATTTATAATTTGAGAACCAAAAAAAATAAGTATTATTGTGCTCATTTTAAAGTTTACTAGAAATGATCTCTATCTTTTCGTTAATATTGCCACATGATCTCATGTGCCTCCTTCTAAAGGTGTTTTTGGGAGAAATAACAATATTCTAAGTCTTCTTCTTCTGCAAAAATTCGCGAAAAGACATAAATAATAAATTTCATTCAAAAATAACGACTTTATTAGATGTTGCACTAAATACATCGTATGAATAATACAAGTAGTGAAAAATTCTCGGATCACTAGTAAACCTGAATAGGTAACACAAGAGTCGCGTATCACGACTTGTGATAAAAAAATAACCTTCTCAGAGCCTTAAAATGATATTTTTTTGGGCATTCGGGAAGCTTGAAAATTTGAATATGAGATATCTCTCAGCCTTCCTCTTTCAAATGACACACAGTCGAATTGGAGGTATATATACTTTTGTTTTTTGGATTTCTGCCAAAACCTTCTCCACCTTTTGAAATCGGCCAAAAATGAATTTTGATCTCGTTTTTTCTCACTTATATGGCTATTACAGAATGGAGAACTAAGTGGTTTCGAAAAAATAAACGGCACCATTGTAGGCAAAGGAATAGCTTTTGATATTGTAAACATTCTTCAAGAGAAATACAAGTTTAATTTTACCATTGTGTTACCAGAGGCTGATGTCTTTCTGAATGATTCTAGAAAATCTGGAGCCAAAAACTTGCTTGAGAAGAACGTGAGTTTTACAATGATTCATATATGAATTATTTCGATATTTTTAACATATATTGTCTGGTTCTATTGTTTAGAGAGCTGACTTGGTAGCAGCTTTTCTTCCAATAGTACATGCATTTCGCAGTGACATAACATATTCAAGGGCTTTTGGCACATCAGAATGGTTAGCCTTAATGAACAGACCCAAGGAA
This sequence comes from Crioceris asparagi, assembly GCA_958507055.1. Taxonomy (NCBI): domain Eukaryota; kingdom Metazoa; phylum Arthropoda; class Insecta; order Coleoptera; family Chrysomelidae; genus Crioceris; species Crioceris asparagi. The sequence continues at coordinate 15,769,023 of OY293826.1, read as the reverse complement.
TCTGCGACAGGATCAGGATTACTTGCACCTTTCACAACACCAGTTTGGATATTGATTATATTCTCCATACTAATAGTGGGACCAATTATCCATTTGTTAATATTGATACAGGCGAAACTTTGTAAGAATGAAGATAACCAAGTTTACCCGTTACATGCGTGTATGTGGTTTGTTTATGGAGCACTTTTGAAACAAGGATCCACATTGAGTCCAAGAAATGGTGAGTTATGTCAAAATTATCGGAAAAAAGCTTTCCATGGGCAATGTGTAGAACAGGTCCTCGGCAATTTCCCTTAAACAGCAACTTTAGGAGATGTGATGGAATTGTTTCCACCAAAAAATTTTGCGCGGTCACTTCGTCTTGCTGATAAAAACATTCTAAAGTTTACTATTTTCACCTCGAATTTCTCCTAGGTTAGTCTGACTCATATGACAGGCCACCACTCAGCTACAGTGAATATTATGATGGCGTAATAGCAATATTTCATCTGTTATGACACATACCCACAGTAAATCTGAACGCGAGCATTTCCAGTCACTCACCCACTCGCTTTTATGATTTGCAACATTAACGCATTTTTTGATTGATTGTGATTAGTATAAACGGTTTCATTCGATTAGAAGTACCACCCCATTCCCCCTTGCTTCTGGTCAGCTGTAGCTACAAATACATACTTTAAAAACAATTGTATTACGTTGACACATAAATTGTTTAATTTATTTTTTTCAAATCATAATCAAGTTTCATAACTCAAATACAGTTCGCAAAAGCCAATAAATGTTTAAATTCATTGATGATTTGGTTACGTATGCAATATATTGACAATTTTGTCATTAAAAGCGGGCAGGTGAGTGACTGGAAATGCTTGAGTCTAGATTTACTGTATCTAAATGTTCGTTATGAATATAATACATCAAATGTAATTTCATGGAAGGAATTTCGGGGGCGCTGAAGAGTGATAGAATCACACAGTTCTAAAAGTTTTACATTGGGAATTTTTTTTTGGGGATTTTTGAAATATTATAAATTAGGAACCAAAATAGGTAGTGGCAATTTCTTATCCTGATGAAAAAGACAACTCACCACCGTTGCTGGAAGCTGTTTTTAATGTTAAATTACAAAGTTCCAATAGTTTCAGATAATTTTTATATCTGTTAAAGAGGCACCTATCTTGTAAAAGCTAGTATGTACTTTGATGTAATTAAAGTTAAAGTTGTCTCATAAAATATTGAATTTCAATTCAGACTATCTCATGACAATAACCTTAAATTCTTTGATGATTTTATCTTTACAGATTCGACTCGAATGCTATTCTCCACCTGGTGGTTATTCATCTTAATACTGACAGCTTTCTACACTGCAAACTTGACGGCTTTTCTGACTCTATCACAATTCACACTTCCGGTAAGCAGTGCTTCGGACATTGGCAAAAAACAATACAAATGGGTAACCAACAAAGCTAACGGGATAAGAGATATTATATATGCTGAGGCCGAACAACCAACAGGTGTACAAGATAAAATTCTGGGAATGATTGGAACTAAGCAGAATTATGTGGAAATGGAAGACCTGATGATTGTTGAAAATTATGTTAAACAGAAGAATATGATATTTATCAGAGAGAAATCCGTATTGAATCATGTTATGTATGAGGATTACAAGCTGAAAACCCAAGAGAATGTGGAAGAGACCAAACGATGTACTTTTGTAGTAACTCATTTCCCCATTATTAATCCAGAACGTGCTTTTGCATACAGTAAGAACTTCAAATATGCTAAGCTGTTTGATGATACGTAAGTAAACTTATATAACTGTTGTTAGGATAAATCTATCAAACGATAAAGAATGTAACAATATGTTTTTGAAACTCATCAAGCAATACAACAACTACAGCACTAGCAATAGGGCGGTTAAAATTTACAATTAGCTTACTATTAAAAAAAATGGAAAATGCAGTTTGACTGTCTGCTTTTTTTTGTTCGCTTATTGTTTTGTATATTAATATATATATATATGATAATTTTGGATTCATTTGAAAGGGAAGACTTAAAAAATGGTCCCATATTCGTAAAAACTTAAATCCGAAATTTCCTTCCCTCCGAAAACCGTCCCTGAAGGGGGTGGAGTTTGCAAATTTTCTCGAAAATCAAAAATTAGAGATGCCAGAATTAAAGGTAGGACAATATCGGGAAACTTTTAAATTGATTTTTTTTAAAAGTGTTACGGTTGTCTAGTAACATTCATGTTAAAATCTCACGTAATTATGTGTATTTTCGCTATGTGGAAGGGGCGATTTATTTCGAAAACTGAAAATCTCTGGATACCACATGAAAGACAATAATATTTGTAGCAACATTGATACTGAAATTCTTTGGTATTAGTGAACATTCAACGATTTTCGTGATTAATGTTACATTCAAAGGAGTGAAATATTTTTTTAAAATTGGGAAGTCGTTATTAGTTGGTGCAGTAAAAAAACGAAATAATATTAATGCTATTGGTGCTGGTACTTGTGAAGTTGGTGCCAAACGTTATCAATCTAACTGCAACTGCACAACTTCAAAAGTAACAACACCAATAGAATTAATATTATTTCGTATATTTCAGTGCACCAACTAATAACGTCGGTCCAATTTTTTCTAAGAAATATTTTTTATAACAGAATTAGAAAGCGTTTTCTTGCTAAGGACTAGCCAGATCTTCAGATTTAAAAACTTTCTCAGGATATAAAAAAGTTAAGTATAAGTACTCGATCAGACCAGAAGATTTAGAAGCACGAATACGTAAAGAAATTAAAAACATTAACGCAGATGTTATCGATAACTTTTTAATGGCATTTCTATACCGCCTTGGTCATTATCATTGTTAACAGTAGTAATTTCAAACATTTAATTTAGATGTAATTTAGCAACACAAAATCGCCGTTGACATTAAACAAATCAATGACCTAGTACCTCTTTCTTGAAACACTGTTCAGCCTTAATATGAACAAAAATCGACGAATTCGAGCGTCTTTTGTTTAAACATCTATTGTTAAAATTATTAAATTATCCGGTAATTTACGAACACTCTGTATAGGTATAATATATTTTACTGAGTAGTGAAATGTTCCATATTTTATTATTTATTTAGGATACAAATGTATATTTCCTTACTTTTATTTCAGCATTCAACATTTAGTGGAATCAGGTATTATGGAATTCAAATTTGCCGAGTTTCTACCCGATGCTGAAATCTGTCCCTTAAACCTGGGAAACACAGAACGCAAACTGAGAAACACAGATTTATTACTTACATACATTATCGTTGGAGCGGGTCTTGCAATAGCCACATGCATCTTCGTGATTGAAATGGTCTGGCGGATTTGGATGAGAAGAGAAAATAAGCCGAACCAACAAAGTATCGAAAATATCAAACCGATTTATGAAAATAATAGAAAATTCATTAAAAGTCCGAGCTTTCAAAATGTTACACCTCCACCAGCATACCAATCACTATTTAAGCCCCCATTATATTACAGTTCTAAAGAGGGTCACAAAAAAAATATCAATGGAAGAGATTATTGGGTACTGGAAAACCAGAAGTTATATCCTGTTCTCGTACCACTCCGTGCACCATCAGCTTTACTTTTTCAATATGCTAATTAGAATTTTGGTGGAACAGTGTTTGCGGCGTAGATTTAATCACGATTTTTCAGGCCACAAATTCACAAGTTCTTGTTATGACAAACAATACATAAATTTCACTTTGTTGCCCAAATTAAACGTGTTTTTAGAAATATAAAGAGATATGTAGATTTATAATATCATAAGATATCCATTTTTAGGGTTCCGAACTAAATTGGTGAAAACGGGACCATATCACTAACACACTTCTGTCCGTGCGTCATTCGGTCAGCGGGCTCTATCTTAGGAACCGTAATATGTAGATAGCTGACAATTTCAGAGAATATGTATTTCTGTTGCCACTACCATAGCAAACTCAGTCCGTCTTTTCGTTTGTAATAGCTGTCTGCATGTTATCAGCAGTATACGTAGAAAATTTTCTTTTACAATGGTACGGAACCCTTCGTGTGCGAGTTCGGCTCACACTTGGCACCACTTTTTTTCTATTCAATATAAATTTTCTATATGACTCTGGAAACAGAATCTACCACAGATATCTCCAGTACTGGAAGCAGGTATCAACGATTTTGACCACTGTTTTACGCACAGTCAATTTTCTTACGTAGGAGTACCAACTCAGTAGACTTAGACCTACATCTTTCTTTTTTTTAAATTATGTAATTATAGACCGAAATAGGATCCAACGGTCTCAATTTTTTACATGCTCAAAAAATAATTGTCAAAGTTTATTTTGACCTAATGAGAAAATTATTTTGTAGAATTGAGATAGTATCAAAAATTTAGAGTATCAGCAGAAACCAATATAAAAGCTGTTGGATTCTACGCCAAATGGTCCATTCTGTATCGGTAAATATTATGGATTTGGCTATTGAAAATTACTGTACATGTTTGAAGAAAAACATCCAGTTTATTGAAACGCTAACGTGCAGGTTCTGTTGTTTCGACACCAACCGCACGGTAATCTGCTCCTGATAAGAGTACTAACGACCTTTTCGAAGACAGCATGACAGAAAATAGAACATTTCGCTCCTATTGAATTTCTATAATGTCTAAACTTCTCAATAATATATTCTCAATGACAAAATTAATGCTCGCTCCAATCCTACCTGGTGGTTGAGAATATCATTTTTCTTATTATAAAATTTTTCATTAATCAATAATTTATGTATGAGTGAAAAAATTGAATAAAAATAATACAAGTGCACATTTTCTTCACACAAACAGAATTTCTTAGATGTGTTAGATTTGTCAATGTTCCTTCAGTTTCGTTCTTATAATTATTGATATTGATTTTATATACATATTTTAGGGAGCGCCTATGTTGAGGCACTGAAAATACAAAAGAATATTCATTCAGCTGGGACTGATGGTACTGTTGAAAATGCGCAAGTGCATGAGAAGCGGTATCATTTATAGGTAGATAGAAGTAGACTCATGACACCTAACTAAAAAGTACGTGAACAGGACCCCAGTTTAAGAATAATGCGGGCGCTGAAGTGTATGAGATTTGACATAGTCAAAGCTTATAAAAATACCTGTATTCAATTAAATAAATCAAATTTATGTTCAATAGCCAATTTTCATAACTAATGATTTACTCAAAAATGTTAAAACTAAAACTAGTAAAACAAAATAATATTAATTCTACTGGTGCTGATACCTTTGAAGTTGGTGCCAGAAGTTTTCTATCTACCTATAACTGCACTACTTCAAAATTACCCTCACCAGTAGAATTAATATTATTTTGTATTTTTTAGTGCTTCACACTTCAAGACAGCTGAAGAGTGTCCAATTTTCAGATCTAAGTACTTTATGCTAGAATATATAATTTTGTGACTAGGATGAATATAATAAGCGAAAACCAATTTGGATAAAAAAATAGAGATACAAACGATGTACTAATATAAATTCCAGTACATCAGTCTTGCTGAGAGTAAGCCTACTGCTATTACGTTTCTTGATTATTCAAAAGCATTTGATACCATTGATTGCAATATTTCATTAAATAAACTTAATAGAATCAATAGCAGATAGAACTCAAGTAGTGAAATCAAATGAAGATATTAGTAAAAAATGCTCTGTAATCGATGGTGTGCCACAGGGTTCAATTCTTGTTCCACTGCTATTCATCCTCCATTTATTAAAATTAATCCCGGAACAAATTGGTTATGCTGATGATTCGGCTAAATGTGGTTAAACATAATCTGAAGTTGAAGCGGTGTATCATGGAGTGATTTTACACAATTATTACATGCAAAAAACATCTATTACACGTTCCAGTATCGAACTACAGGGTGGCGGTGCGGCTTGAATACCAAGCTACACCGCCACATCTTGTTCTTTCACGCTATCAAAAAAAAAACAGGTGGTCTATATTTTCTTACACATTTATTACATGCAAAAGAACATATACTTTGTTTCATGAATGTTGGCATCTGCTTTGAAAACACGAAAAATGAATGAATCCTACTGACGGGAATAAATCAGTGGCGTAACGATTTCCAGATAAGATATGGCATTTAAGGAAGTTCATATAATTAGAGGAAAAATATCGATTGATTAAATAAGCAAACATAATATGAAAGATTTATTCTCAACAATAATGCAGAAACACATAATAAAAATGTATTGCTTGATTTATGAAATATAAATTTATGCACCTGAATTATCTGAAATGTAACAATGACTTTGTGACGCCTATGAAATAAAAGATTGCTTTGTCTTCGGACATACGTGCAGTACCCTATCATTGTATGGAAGGAGATAAGCTTGACATACTGATGTCGTAGCTTAGATCGCCAAACGTAGTAGAGAATTTCATGATAATGAGACGTATAGCGTTATGTACGTAGCTCGTAAATGATTACACACAATAGCCATGATTTGTGAAACAAACTGTATATTACATGTTCCGGTGTCGAGATACACGGTGAAATTCTCTACTACGTTTGTCGATCTAAGCTACGACATCGGTATTCAAGCTTATATCCTTCAATACATTGATAGGACGCTGCACGTATGTCCGAAGGCGTCACAAAGTCAATGTGACATTTCAGATGCATAATTTTTTATTTTATAACTCAAGCAATAAATTTGTTTTTTGTGTTCATATTCACACCGTTTCACGATGTGAAAAATCAGTTTTTTTGGAATTTTGACCCATAAAAGCCACACCAATCACAAAATGTTGAATATACCCACTGTTGTGCCTGAAATTATCTATCGTTTGTAAAAAACCTAAAAAAAATCACGTCATTCCCGTTCGAGATATTCGCAAAAAACATGAATCTGTAGGCAAGCAAGAAAGTTAATCCGCAAGATAACTCAAGAACGGAACAGAGTTTCGACCAAGGTTTTTTTGCTGTTGGTATCGGCCCAAGGAAGAGCCCTATTGTTTTTGGTGGAGTGTAGATACTCTGGTGTCGAGTTACGGAAACCCTGCTTTTTAGACCATTTTCTAAAGAAAATCGTCGAAAATCTCAAATTTTTGCACTTTTTTGGGCTAAACGAGAATGCTAATCGGTGTGAATATGCCCATGAAGGCCTACTGCCTTCGTTACTAGTTATTAGTTATTGTTGATAATAAATCTTTCATATTATTTGCTTATTTAATCAATCGATATTTTATTCTCCCTAATTATATGAATTTCCTTGAAGCGTATAAAAAAACGAAATACCATGTTATCTCGAAATCGTCACGTCACTGATTTACTCTCATCAGTTGAATCGATCCATTTTTCGTATTTTCAATGCAGATGCCAACATTCTTGAAACAAAGTATATTTGTTATTGTACTAGTTAGGTTTAAAAAAATAAATTATTTTGCTCAATATATATTTATTTAACAGAAAACATGTAAATAATTGAAACACTTAAGAGCTAATTAGTCATTAACATCTAATCTACCTTATTCTATTGAATAGCTGGCTAATACAAAAACATAATATATCATCTCTTAGTAAATCATGAGAAAAATCAAAATTTGAATAAATTCTGTATATGGCACTCTAAATACAGCTCATTAGTGATTTCCATTCAAAAGCTAATCTTTACTTTCCGTAAATCTTCGAACTTTTCAGAGTAAAATCTAAATGAGTAGATACCATAGCTTTACATTTTTTTTTATGGTTTTGTCAATGTTTCAAATATTGATGAATTTTTATATTAACAGATAGTAACTTGTCAACAAGGCCAGGTACGCATTGAAAATCTGTGTCTAGGTGCTAAACATGCTACCTGTCAGTGCGTACGTGGCCTAAATCAGAAGATAATATGCTGATATAGGTCACTCATATCTTTTTACGGTTTTTTCTTCATGTGTTTGTTGAATGCCCTCCTTGTTAATTTATCAAAATTTCTATAGCCAAGGTCCCTTCCAATTAATAAATTATTAATATGCTTTATATATTGATGAATTATTATGTTGATAGATAATTTTGTTAGTTTATCAACTCCATCACGATAATCTGCAGAACAAAACAAATTCGAAAAATCCATTTTTCTTATTGATTTTGATAAATTCCGTTTAATTCCACTTTTAGAGATAATTATTGGTAATACCTTATGAATGTGGTTTGTTATATTAGTGAATATTTGCAAAAACTCTCTAGAAGGTTGAATAAAAGAACATTTTCTGTACGACCTCGGCATGGTCGAGTTGTTTTTACAGGAACTTTTTAAACAAGCTTTACAATTTTCACAAAAATTAACTGCTTTGAACATTTTTTTCAATACAATCCCCGCTAGATAAGGGGTAGCCGGATCTCTGCTATTACCTGATATTTGTTTGGTTTCAGTCAAAAGTGATATGTTTACTTTAGGTGGTTTGGAAACTATACTATTATTTTTTAATATATATGATTTGAAATTATTGATAGCGTCCACCCACTCAATCAATTCACAGTTAGAAAATCTGTCGTGCTCATCGTCATCTGAATATCTGCTGAAACGATCTATTTTAAATAAAGGCTTCAAGTTATTGATCAGATGTACATTGTACGAAGAGATAAAGGAAGAGCAAGAATGATCCATATTTCCGATACCATGTCGTCTTATATTTGCAAAATAGTGTTCGAGCGCGTCTTGATTGAATCTTCTTGTTGGAATGAACCAACCAGAAGAAAGCTCAGATATAATTTTTTTTCTAATACGTAAAAATCCACGCACCGTGGTAGGTAATTTCTTCAAGGATGATGTTATAATATGCTCGTTTGATTCTGGCGAAGAAAAATACATCGATTTCAGTATTGGCAAGGCCTTTTTCCAAAACTGGAAATGTCCTGATTTATATTTTACCACATGCCTTAATTTTTTATGTTCCTCAGTTTCCTTGTGGCTCCCATTCATGCTATCAAACAGTCTATCCAAAAACACTACTAGATGAGCAGTATCCACGGCTTTTGGACTAATATTTTGCGGTATCCGATCTTGGAATCGCACAGCAAAATTATATGTCCAAGCTCCAAGTCTATGACTAAAAACTTCTGTACAATATCTAACTTTACTTTTATTGATACAACTTGGTAAAATATGTTCATCTTCAAAATAAGTAAATCTTGCACACAATGAATCTATAAGATCTACATTATAGATATCGATAATATCTGACCAAGATGCAAGTCTTTTCTCACCATCCTGAGTGAAATGTAAATCTCTAATTAATAAATCGTTCCTTAAACTTTTAAATAAATGAGGATAATCATACAAATGAACAATTTCTCGATTATTAATAAAATATCCTCCATAGTTATTGTTAGTATTATTAGATGAATAATATTCTCTCGACTCGTTTATTAAATAATTTACAGCACGAACATTGTAACCAGCATGATCACAAACGGAGGCTACTATATGGAGACCAAGGGCTTGGACTTGTTCCACCACTTTTTCAATCATATGAACCAGATCAGTTCGAGAAATGGGATATTCACAAAAGCTGAAGCAGATGGGCTGTTCCCAATTACAGTATATGCCTTTTAAAAGAAATACTAAAGCACGATCTGCAAACGCCAATCGACGATCATTTTCACCAAAATCAACAAGGCCCTCTATGGAATCATAATAAGGATTGTACTGCATTCCTGGCTTGATAGGAAAGTCGTCGAAGATTAGTACACAATATTTACTATTGAAATATAATCTTTTGGCTACTGAAGTCTTCATTCGAGTGAATACATGATCTTGAATACCACACCTGAGAGGAAGAACCGCTTCCAAAGTATTTTTAGAGGGCAGATTGAAAAGTTTTGACAAATATCTATATCCTTCACCTGACTGCTTATAAATGGGTAGTGCCAATAATTTATCATTATTGGTGAATCTTCTTTGTTTTGATTTCCTTGATGGTCTCGACATTTGGCTTAAAATAAAATTCACTGTTAATGTATTCAGATACTTCAACATTCTCAGTAGCTTGGGCCGATCCTCCAATATTTTTATTTTAGTTGACAATGAAAAGTTTTGGATTTCACGTCGGATGACGAGCTTCTCAAAAATCTTCAATTTAGCATTGATAATTTCTGCATCTGCCATCAAATACGTTCGAGTTACATGTGGCCGATTTTTGCAACCTAGAATTTTTAAATTTTGAAAAAACATATAGCACATAATAATATGTTTTAATTTACATATGGTCCACGATATTATAATATAAATATAGTGTATTTCATACAAGATCAGATGGAGCTTGAGACTTTTTGCCTCTATAAATCTAATCATATATTAAGATAAATACATTTTATTACAGATAGCTTCTTCTATTTCAACAATTTAATGGACTTACGAACTGCATATTTTTTAGTTCTGAAAAATGTGCCTTTTAGGTAAATCAATCAATCTCTCAAATATCTCGGTCGAGTTCGTTATTGGGCAATATCGGGTAAGTAGTTTCAAAATGGCGACCATTCAAACATTAAAAAAAATTATCAAAAAAGAGCCGTAGTGTAAATATTATTAAAAATAATTTTAGGTTATAGATATAATCAGTAGCTACAACATTTGTTCAAAGCAATTTTTCATAAAATACACAGGTAAAAAAATAAAAATTAATAAAGAAAAATAACAAATATTGATAAAACATGAATACTCAATATAAATTTGATGTAATTGTACATTTTCTGAAGATCTTAATATAGACCCTGATTAAAAAAATATATAGTATATTTATTGAAAAGAAATAGGCGAAAAAAAAAATCTGCCTTGAAGTGGACTCGAACCCTGTCTGATTTATATTTAACAGCCAAAACAAAAACCTCTAACCGCAAGGCTATTACACATACGACAAATTTATGTAATAACATGTAGGTATACGAACGAACAGGTTTTTAAAATTTCAATTCAATGAATTTTGAAAAATTTACCTTTCCGCTGACTACAGGCCATCGGGAATTTTTTTTAATTATTCTATTTTAATGAATGTACCAGGTGTCTGATCAAGAGAGGTACCTGGCTGTATCGCCGAAACTATATATCTTACAACTTAAGGAGAAAAAAATGACCAATTCGCGTAAGAGAAAATGCTGGAAATTATTTTCAAGTTTCCTTATCTACGGGACGTAGGTAATTTATAAATTAACACAAAAACCTCATTTCTCTCTAAAAATTTCCGAGTAATAGTACCATAAAATTTTAATATTTCTAATTTACAGAGCATTTTACGTGTTTTCTCTAATAATTTTTCCTTTATCTTGTCAAATAACAGGTAGGGGTGAGTGGGAAGCAAACTCAATAAATTCGTTGTAACTTTTGAATGGCTCTATGAATTTTGGCAAACTTTATATTGTTTGAAAGGAAATCTATTGCTCAATAATATATTTTATTTTCGTTTCATGCTAGTTGTTTTAACAAGCGCTAGATGACGTTATGTGAACAATTTTATATTTTCATATTTCCCTCGGATTCTTCAAATATAATACTATATTTTTCAATCATTCGAGTAAAAGAGCATTAAATTTAAAGAAAAGTAGTGCAAACCGCATTTCAATATCTATTTTCTAAGTGAAATAAGAGGAAATATAGGTATAGGTAATCTACTAGTGCAAATCATTTTTTCCTGGCTTTATTTCTTAATAAATTTCTAAATAAATGGCACATTTACATTGCCACTTTTTTCACTCTTTCCAATGGTGTTAATAGTTTTGTAACCTGACGTTTCGACTATGTGTAATTATCATGAAATATTTTTTTTATTGGAGCCATATTGGCATTCCACAAATTTGAATATCCCTTTTTATGACCTTTTTGACGATTTGACTTTGCCCCAATTTAACCATCTTCGTATTCCCTATAGGTTCCGGTGAGAGTCGAATTTGAAACAGCCTGTATAAGATACAAAAATTCTATTTAGTTAAGTATATTTATAACAAATTTCACTAGTATTTACCTATACCGATATTTTCTCTTATTTCACATAGAAAATAGATATTGAAATGCGGTTTGTACTATTTTTCTTTAAATTTAATTCTCTTTTACACGAATGATTAAAAAATATAGTATTGTATGTTTTGTTTTGGACTTTTTTTGTTTCAATTCAATGATCTTTCAGATTAACGATTCAAACTTATAGTATCGTATTTGAAAAATCCGAAGAAAATATGAAAATATAAAATTGTTCACATAACGCTATCCAGCGCTCGTTAAAACTACTGGCGTGAAAGGAAAATTGAATATTTTATTGAGGAATGGATTCCCTTTCAAACACTATAAAGTTTGCCAAAATTTATTAAGCGGTACAAAAGTTACAACGATTTTATTGAATTGGCTTTCCCACTCACCCCTACCTTTTATTTTACAGGATAGATACAAAATTATTGGAACAAATTTACGTGAAATGATCTGTGAATTACAAAATATATAAATTTTATGATACTATTACTGGGCAATTTTTAGATAAAAATGAGTTTTATGTGTCACTTTGTAAATTACGCCCTATTGCGGTAGAGAAGGAAACTTAAAAATAATTTCCAGCACTTTCTGTCATGCGAATTTGTCATACCGTTTTCTCTCTTAATCGGACACCCGGTATATGAAATTAATCACTTGATCATATTAAACAGAGTAATTAATCAATATAATATATCTTCTCGAAAATTGAAAATATAACATCTATAGGTTTAATATCAAATACATACAAATAAATATGTCGAAAATAGATTTGCATTGTAGATACAGACTGGGAATACCCAATATTTTTAATATGAATGGTGCATAATAAAAACTTGAACTTTATTTGTTGTTGTTTTAGCTCTTCAGGTAGGTAGATTTGTTGAGGTGCAATAATAACCTCAAGCTTAGGGATGATGAAGAGGACAGGGGGACCCTTTATGACAATATAATAAACTATGAAAAGGGAAAAGTGGGTATAAAAAAGCTAAAAGATGAGCTTGAAGAAAGTGATTTTGGTTCTTACACCTGAATAAATAATTGACAAATATAATTGGTGACAGTCGTTGTTCTCTTCATGGTTACCTGCATTTCACAATTGCCAGAATTGAGTACTTGACTAATTTTTTGAACAATTTTTATTTTATAGTTAGACATTCAATTAAACCAAAAAAAAATACAAAAAAAATTTACGAGTCTATTTTAAAATTAAAAAAATATATTAAAAAATTGTTTTTAAATTTCCCGCTTTAATTCTAAAAACGGCTGAAACGTCACAATCTTTCTTAGTTAGTGTCCCACACATAATTCTATATACCTATAATTTGATCATTGATTTTTTTTGTGAAGCTCACTATGGGGATTGCGAGTTTAGTACGCATGCGCGAATGAGGAGGTTGAGGGAGGAGGCTTGGAGTCACATATCAAGGCTGTTCGAGCAGTAGTTTGGGACGGTTTGATAACTGTTTGAAATGCGCATGTGCGGTTTGAAACAGTTTCCAAGTGGTTTGAGATTTTGTTGCTCGAACACCAAACTGCAGTTTGCAAACTAGCCCTTCCACTTTCTCCAACAGCAACGACAGAGAACACTATACTCTAAGAAGAAGAAGACGCTTCAACTGCGCCTGTCTCAAACTGAGTTTGGAAATCGTCAAACTACTGCTCGAACATCTTACTAGTAGTTGGGAATAAATTATCTCATCGTAAATTGAAGTGCGCAGACGTCTGACGGTTTGGGACTGGTTTGAACCGCTGCTCGAACACCCTTATTGTATGCCACATATGGTACCCATGCTAACAAAATAGGGACATGTCCCTACTCTTACCAAAAAAGTTCATGACGCATGCGCATATCGCCAGCTATCCCCAGGTCTTTGGCTTCATTTTTGCGTAATTTTTTCTACAATGCTAGCGGTATAGAAGTTTAAGTATATGGTTTTCCACGATATTAAAGAAAGGAGGACTAGAGCAGAGAACACTATCTGACCTGAGAGAAGATACAATATTGTATGTTCTTTGTTCTCTCTGAGGAGGATTTGTTCATCGACTTTTTGATTACTACTTACTTGGTCGATTTTGATAGGCGTTCGCAGTCACGTGATAATGGGTTTGAAATTACAACTATTTAAATTGATTTAAATTCCAAGAGAAATTTAACCTGCATAATGTGATTTTTAGTATATTAGGACTACTTAATATCGTCTGAACATCACTTTATATCGGATTTCCATTAATGTCCAGTACCCAGTACCAGTTTCTTTGTTCAATAAATGTTATATTAATATAACAAATTTATTGTGAGTTTTCTCTGTTTTGTTACAATAAGAATTTTGAGAAAACTGGTCATAGTGATAGCTTTTACAATTCTCAAAATTAAATTGAAATAATGGTACCGTTAGAAACATATTTTGTTAAATAATTAATACACAGACTAACAGAATATAATAGGTTTTATTTTCTAAGCACACGCGAAATGCCCTACAAACACTTTTTTTCTTCGACGAAGTCACGATATAACAATTTCTAATTGCAGCAAATGAAAGCTCACAGGAGTGCCCTACTGATAAAGAGATTTTCTACATTAAACTTCAATATTTCTTCGAACAAACCCAATATTAGAAAATACGATGTGAAAATTTTGTACTAGAGTTAATAATGACTTGTGTGACATGTTGAGGTAAATAAGTGCAACTACTTACTTGGTAAATTGAGTGATGGAACGGATTTGTTGTTCAAAGCTCCACCAGATTCTATGGAGGTTGGCTGAAAGTGTTCCGCACAAATTACGATATTCTTGGGATCAACAGATGAGGGCTGTTTGGTACGTTGAAGCCATATATCGCATATCTTTTTATCTTCGGGAAAATTGTACCTGGAATACAATTATTTAAAATAAGTACCTCAATGAATATTTCTTACAAAAAAATGACCGACTTCATGAGTTGGTGCAATGAAAACCACAAAATAATATTCTTTTGAAGTTATACAGTTGCAGTTAGATTGAAAACTTTTGGCACCAATTTCGCAAGTACCAGCACCAATAGAATTAATATATTTTGTACTTTTGCAGTGCAACTGATGACCGTCGGTCCAATTTTTGTAAAAAATATTTATTTCACACTTTTGAGTGTTACATTTATCACGAAAATCGTTGAACGTTCACCATTATCCATGTATTCTTTGCTTGTATTTGCTATTATTCAGAAATCTATGAACATCGTCGCGAAAATACCTTCACAAGTTATAAAATTTATCGAAAACTTTAACTGTATGAAAAAAATGTTCAATATAAATATTGCTACACATAATTTGATAATTAATTTTACATTCTCAGATTTTCAATTTTCGAAAGAAACTGTCTCTTCCATATAGCGAAAATACTTCGGAAAATACACATATTTCAAATTTTAACATAGCAGAAACTCAAAAACCGTAGGTAACTCTTCATTTAAACATTTCAGGATATGCTCTTATCTTTAATTCTGCCTCTTGGAAATTCGATTTTCGAGAAAATTTGCCCCATCCACCCCCTTCCGGGTCGGTTTTCGGAGGGTGATTTCGGATTTGCATTTTTATGAATATAGGACCATTTCCCAAGTCTCCTCTTTAAAATGAATCAAAATCGGAATACGTTTCATAATACGCGCGCACGAACCAAAAAAAGTCGAATTGTATACCTCCTCCGTTTGGGTTCTTCTGTCGAAAACAGCATATAATATGTACTTAAATATAAATATGTATAGAAATAGATCCCGTGCAAATCGGTATGCTTGTTAAAACTGAAACTTCTCTTCCAACTTTATAAGGAAGGGAGAAAAGAGTTTAAAAGTTATAAGAATAAGGTGTGGAATACAAATTTAATACTTTTCAACTAATTTCGCCAATTTTAAGGGATCACTCAATAATTTTTTCTTTCATTGCTCCCTCTCTACATTATCTTCAATTACTAGGAGAAGCGGATACTATGGCTTTATGGTAACTAAAATATGAAAAATATGTTCCTAATTCTAAATAAAGTATATATCTCGAAAATACAGCATCAACTATTTCTTCTAATTTAGTCGTGGCAGTGACTCAATCGTACAACTGTTGAATCATTTCCCATCTTCACCCGACGCCACGCACTTTCGCACACCTATTCTCAGTTCTCCGTTTGAAAATATTAACTTGCTACTTGTAACCTATCAAGACAAAGATTCTGTTCATGTCATTTTAATACATGCAAAAATTAATGTTTGCACAGTAATGTTGGGAGATTGTATAATTAGGTCCATTATTTGTCTTTGGTAACCTAATAAAAGCTATTAAATATCTACAGCTTCTGCAAAATTTAATTATTCAGGATGTTCAGCAAATTCATATTAATTTTTCAGATGAGTTCAGGGAAAGAATTATCTATTTGTGTAACAAAATTCCGCCAAATCTACTGAGATATATGAGAATACTTCCCTGAATCTCTGATTTGGCTATTGTTTGACACAAGGTCTTTTTATACAATTATTTATATGGATTTTTAATATTTACTATTTAAAGAGTACCTATAGAGTATGTTTTATGTCTTAGAAGCTGACAGCTGACATTTTTTTAATTACGTAAACAGAATCTCATTCCTGCTAATTTAGATTTTTAGACGTGCGAAATTCTGTGGCGCCTACTGACTTTATCGTGCAACATCGTGCTTGTAATATTTGTGAGATTCGGGTATTGTTCCAAAATATAAACCATTAGTCTGGCCAGGGTTAGAATGGCCGTCGAAAATTGACAGATATTTGGACTCAATATAGGAATATTAGAATGACTGATAAGTTAAGCTTGGCCAGGCTAATGGTTTGTATTTAGGAAGAGGCTCTCGACATTCGCAAGTTGATGGCTTACAATGGTCGTGTCCACAGCAGTAACAGATTACCAATCGCTTAGTAATCAGTAACACTCTTGTGGACACGACTGATTACCAATGCGTCCCTTAGTTCACTTGATTACTGATAGCTGTCATATTAAAGACGTCAACTTTCTGTTTACTAAACGATTGGTAATCAGACATTGCTGTGGACACGACCTAAAAGCTTTAAAATTTATTCACGCACTAGCTTCTGTCCGCAACTTCACGCCCGTTGAAAACTTCATTCAATTCCATGCGGTGGTTTTTGTGTGATGCGTGTAAAAACATACATAAAGACAGACGCGGTAAAGTGGAGCCTATATTGGAAGTTAGACCTCTAGCAATACATCGGTGAAAATTGCATTCATTTCCATGCAGTAGTTTTTGCGCGATGCGCGTACAAACATACATAGTCTAAAAACTGTTGTTTTGGCTTGTGTTGCTCTAATACAGACCCTCCATATTATTTTTTCTCAAATATATTTAATGTACAGACATCGGCCTGTTACAATTTTATTATATTTGTATAGTTGTATAGATTCGCTCTTACTTGAAATTGTCGTAACGCGACATTGAAAAATAACTGATAAGTCCAAAGAAGTTTTACTTCAAAAATGCTAGTACGTTGGGGTTATTGCAAAGAACTTAGTACCTATTACTTGCTGAATTCTGTGAAGCTGCGTGAAGATATATATGGATAGGCATATTTTTTCACCAACACCTCTGGTCGATGCCTCTTGGTTGGGGGCTTGCATAAGCCTGAGGCCATTTTGTAAAATAATCCATGGCTTCTAGGATAAACTTGTTTCCATTATCTATGTCCGGAACAAACACTGATCGTTCTCCTGGACCGATTTTATTTGTACATGCCACGACTCCTCGTTTTCAACGGCTGTTCGCTATTCTTCGTTTACGGCAAAGCTTCTTTCACATTTTCTAACGGAGATTGCAATTGGACTAGACTACAACAACACTAAACACCAAGGGCGGACGGATTGACCCAGTATTACTGTAGGTACTAATGCCACATCTAAACAAGATTTTCAAAGCTAGCTAACTTGGAAATACACCCCGGTAGTTAGGATGAGGTCACTTACTTAACAAGTGGGGCAAAATCCGCACAAATTATACTGACCGATAAGGCTTTCTGCTTAAGACTCTCAAAAGACTAGTAGTCAGGTCCATAAGAGACAATGATCTGCAAGATGCATCCTCTATATCACTCACAAGGCATATGGAAGGAAACAAAGGAAGCAGGTGTGTATTACAGCAAATCTAGGTAGTAGCCTTATTATATTCATCCTGAAGAAAGTGGACGGTGTTTCTTGACTGGGGTAGCCGGACGATCTGACTATTGTCACAACCCTGTCAAAACCATACTGAACGCGTTCACAAATAGAGAAACCTACAACGTCTACGAAAGCCGCGATCAATGTTAAAAGATTCCATTTGATAAAAAAATTAAATAATAAAAGTTTGACTTTGACCAAAAACTTACATGGAAATCCCAAGTGGAGAAAACAACACACAAAGCGAGGATTGCCCTAGCAAGGTATAGGGAGATGTGTGGAAAGAACACCCAGAAATAACCAAATGGTTTTATACACAGGTTGTTAGGCCTATGATAACCTATGCATCAATAGTGTGGTGGCCCAGTGCACGAAGCCAGCTGAGTGGTTTTCAAAAACAGGAAAGGAATCTTCACCATAGCAAAGAAAGCAGAAAAGTCTGCCAAAAGTTATCTTTAATACTGTCAGATAACATCTTGATTTTTCAAACAAAATTGTACCCTCCACTCCATTTGTGGGGAAGTTGAAGAACATGCTGGAATATTATTACAAACATTACCCAATATCTACTCATTAAAACCCCTTTGGATTCTTCTGCACACGGCCACACGGGCCTGTTGTTTCGTATTAGTCAATGACCAATCAACAAAGTCGCTCCTAGTTGTTGTAAAAATAATGTTTTCAAGGGTCAACAAAAACTAAAATAAAAATAATTTTTTAATGTCATTGTTTTTTCGGTCAATGTGTACATCAGGTTCCCACAAATCTTGACAATTTTGCTTTACCTGCAACTTTAGGACATGTAATGGTAACTATTTCCACCAAAGACTATTCCGCAGTCACTTAGTTTTGCCGAGGAAAAAAATTACAAGGTTTCAGGTTTACTATTTTCACTTCAAATTTCCGAATCATATGACAGGCTTGTGTGCCACCATGCAGCTGCACTATTTACTATGATGGCGTATTATCAATATTTCATTGTCTATTTATTAATTTATTCCTACCAATTCGACTTCATGTATCGGATGCCCGTACAAACATTACTCTATGGTACAAACATATCATTTTGGCAACATCACACAATAGTCTTTTCTATAAGATAAATAGCGGTTTGCTGATTTTTCCTTGCCCTTATTTTTTATGACTTCGTTTGCAACACTTTCTCTTTTTATCGGGTTAAAATAGTATTATATAAGCAAAACTACTGCTGAAGATACATCACAAAACCCCTATTTTTCCCTCCCAGCACCCCTAATCATCCCACCATCGAGTGAGTTTGTTAGGGGTTACCGCACTAAAATTTAGGTAAGTTGGAATGTCTTTCTATAAGAAATGTGGAGCCATTTCTTATTGTATACCTCCTCCATTTGGGAAGTCGGTCAAAAATAACAGTTTCCAGGACATTATTTAAGGTTATGTTTGATTGTAATAAATATAAACAACAATTCATGATTTTCTTTGTCGTTATTCAGTTTGTGAAAACATACCTTGATGCTTGTGTGTTCTTGCATTTAGGTACACAACAGGGAGGCATTTGTTCAGGAGGCATTTTTCCCAGATTCTGTGAAATTGACATTTTGAATTCCTTTTCTTGTAAACTTTAACTGTAAACTGTACACAGAATCATAGAAAGATAGAAAGGTTGCAGATTGCAGAAAACACATTGTTATGTGTGGGAAGTAGTGTTCTCTGGTTATGTGGAAGAGGCAAATACAAACAGACAAAACATAACAAGCGTTGTGTTTAACCTATGCAATGTGTTTGTTTAGAGAAACTTATCGAAAATATCCAAACTTTCAAAAGCACCAAACATGTATCAGAAAATTGACATTCGGTCAACACAACACTTGTGTTTTTATCTCGAAAAACTGCTGCAGGCTGTAACAGAGATACGTATTAGCACAGACAATACTATTCACAGATTGTCTGTGGTCAGGTTGTCGTTGTCTCTGCTGTGGTATTACTCTATGCTCGAAATCATCACATCTCTCTGTTTTCTGTCAATAGTCAAAGAACTTTGAGGTTATATGTTATTATTTGCAGAGGTATTTGTTTTGTTGTCTAGAATTCACAAAAATTGGATGTTTATTGTTAGAAGCTGATATTGTTGAGTCTTCAAAATTTTGTTGTTTTTGGGAATAATACGATACAAAAATACTGATTTTTCTCTTGTTCAGATTTAATATGGACAATTTGAAGGACTCGGATTCTCCTGGAGCGGTTGATAATTCGAATGAAAAGACAGAAGGAATCGGTTTTAAAAAACCTATTTTGGTTGGAAAAATTGGACGTTTACCTAAAAAAATCTCACAAACAATAAATTTGCTTGATACAGAGATAAAGACCGATCCTGATCCCGAACCTACTCATGACATTAAGATTGAAAATGATAATGAGAACCGTAAGAGAATATGTTATTATAATAATTGGTTGGTAATAAATGATCACTATTGTAGGGGGTTCACAAAACATAAATTCAACGAAGGATACAGAGAAAAGTACCCCATCTTTTCCTTATAAGGAACCTACTTGGTCTGGCATCCCAAAGAGTGATAGTAAGGATTACATGTTTGAAGTACTTAAAGATGGAACAATTATAGAAACTTTGAATTTGATGACTAAATCACATTGGGTCTTTGGTAGATTACCGACATGTGATGTTTATATGCAGCATCCAACAATTTCAAGGTAAATTGCAATTGAATTGGATATTGGATAAGTTGCAATAGTTATTATCTTCTGCTTTAATTTTTTATCTATTTATTTAAAAATGTGGGGAATTTTCCAGAACAAACACTCCTGTTTTTTTTTTCTGATAAAATGGTACAAAATCATTGTAGACGAAGTTCTGAGAATAAATCTGGTTGGGCAAACTTCGTTTGAGCAAAGGGAAATGTGTCGTTAATTAATAAAATTGAGCAATTCTTATCTGCCATATGCATAAGGACGTCATATTTCACGCAGGGGCATTGTTGGCTTGCGTTCCCTTTGTATCTTCTGTCGTACATAACACTCATATTACTACTTTCTTGAAATATATTTTCATATCTCATGGATTCCCTTGCCCTAATTTATGTATGCGCATCATTTCCGTATATTAAATCTCACTCTACAATGGTTTTGTACCATTTTCTTGGAAGAAGGTGAAAATACCGGGCATGTCTGTTCCGGACAATTACCATTTTTATATCGTTTCTTTTTATACTAGATTCATGAATATATAGCTTCTTGATGTAGGTATATGATAAAACTTTTACTGGTAAAAAATGTTTTATTTGCATTTTTTTAGATATCATGCTGTTCTACAGTATAGAGAAAATGGCAATGAGACTAATCCAGCCGGCTTCTACATTTATGATTTGGGCAGTACACACGGAACATTTTTAAATAAGAATAGACTGAAACCTAAAGTATTTGCTAGAGTTCAAGTAAGTTTTTTATCACTATTCACTCACATTTAACTTTTGCGAACTGTATTTTCCATTATCAATATCTTGCAAAGACTCAACGACCCTATCAAATGCTGACTGATAAGATTCTGTCACCGTTTGGTATTTATCTTTTTGTAAAATGGTACGTCGTTGCAAGTCTTCTATTTTCTTACGAATACTTTCCATTTGCTTCGCCATGTCATCTTTACTTTCTAAACTACTTTTATCATCTAAGCAATCACCAGGGCTTAGAGATTTTTGTAAGTCTATAATGTTCTTCTGATAGGAAAATTTGATGTTTTCAATGTTCTTCTTTATTCTCAAAAGATATTCGGAACTAGAAGCTAATTGTTGTTTCAGATCTTTAAATTGTTCCTCGATCAATTGATTTTTTTCTTCTGCTGCGACTTTTAAGCCTTCAGTCTTTTGAAATATTCGATCAACATTTTCTAGCGAATCATCTATGTTTTGTTGAGAGGAAATTTCTGTTACATCGTTCGTGCCACTTGAATGTATTACCTCGTTTATTCGATCTTTGAGATTTTTTTCTTGGTAAAATTCCATTGGTATTTTTATAATTTTTTTATGAAGGGAATGTAAAATATTCTGAAGTTTTTTTGATTCGCTTCGCTGACACCAATGCGCTATCTAGATGTTAGATCAATATTCACCAAATTCCCAGTGCAGCCAATTTCATTATTTATAATAATGTGTTGTAGTTCTAATATTCTTTAAATCGAAGGATTTCTTTGGCAAATAATTAAACTTGTTAAGGTAGGTCACATGCTGAAACTAGGATGCAGTTCGCGATGTTATATTCTGAATGGACCAGACAATGATGCAGAAGAAGAATCAGAATTCACAGTCACTGAATTAAAACAAAAGAGGGCGGATGATTTACGAAGAATTGCTGAAGAAAAGCTAAGGAGAGAACAAGAGATTGAGGAAAGAAAAAGAAAGGAGGAAGAAAAAGGAGTCGATTGGGGATTAGGTATTTTATTATCGATTGAAGATGTAACAGATAGTACATTTTCGTTTTAGCCGGTTACTTACCGAATAACAGCAAAATTCATTTTTTTAAGAAGTCTCCCTTTCCTGTATTTCCTTTTTGGGATCAAGTCTTTAGGACCATTAGTTATATTCTTTAAACGTTAACTTGAGCAATATGCTATTCATGACCTTGGTGACATATTGTAATATAAATTATAAGAGGGATTTTATAAGTCCTTATAGCAGTTCGACTTAAAGTTTTCCATAAAATCCCAACGGGATATTAATTACCTTTTTCGTGCGTTATATGTCTTGATATCTTCGTCTTTATCAGATACCGAATTATACAATCTTAGGGCCGATTTTATAATCAAATTTAATCTCCTATTAATTTTAATCCCACATTAAAAAAAATCATTGAACATATAATTTATAAAAGTTACTTTAAAAGAACGAAAGAAAAGGTGACTGACGTTGTAAATGTTATTGAAAAATGCACTTTTTTTTTATTCCGTCATCAAAATATGAGCTAAACAAATTGAAGAATTAACTAATCTCCCATTAGGGATTCATTTTTGAGTTGACTGGATAGTGACCTAGTTGACACGAGCAACATGTTATTTTTTTCACAGTATTGCCAATTCAGTAGATGTTTAACCTGTCTTACGTTGTTCAAATGTGAGGATATCAGCCTCTGCTCTCATTTACTGTTCTCTATATAGAAATTGAAATATCTAATAATAATAATATCCGAATATCTGTTACATCTCTGTTTTAATGGATTCCCATTGGCAATATTTGTATTTTCAACAGGTGAAGATGCTGATGAGGAAACCGATCTATCTGAAAATCCCTATGCCCAAACAACTAACGAAGAGCTATACCTAGATGACCCTAAAAAGGCTCTCAGAGGTTATTATGAAAGAGAAGGTCTCGATTTGGAATACGATTGTTCCGAACGAGGTATAGGCCAGTTTATTTGTAAAGTTGAATTACCGCTCGATGATGAAATGGGTAGACCAATTGTTGCAGAAGTTATTCATAAAGGAAAAAAGAAAGAGGCTGTGATCCAGTGTGCATTGGAAGCTTGTAGGATTCTAGATAGAGCAGGGCTTTTGCGACAGGCAACTCATGGTGTGTTATTTTATATTACTTATCAATATGATTGACAATGAACTTGAATATCTTCTAGAATCAAGAAAGAGAAAGGCTAAGAATTGGGAAGATAATGATTTCTATGACAGTGATGATGATACTTTTCTCGATAGAACTGGAAGCATTGAGAAGAAACGTGAAAAGAGGATGAATGCGAAGTTGCCTCCAAAAGCGGAAACTTATGAGAGTTTGGTAAGTGTATATTTTCAGTGTATCTTTCTTGGAAAATTTCCTTGAGTTTGATCTATATGTGGTCTGATTTTGAAGATATCGTATACTGGGTGTCCAATTAGTGCGACAAAGTAGACTAACTTCTCTATTTTCAATTATTTAACAAATATGTAAATATAAATGTGATAGGAGAACACAAGCCCCACAGTTTAAAATTAGTTGGGACTATACAGGTTGTCCCAAAAAACCAGAACAGAAAATCGACATTTTAGCCCCTTTGGCAGCTATTTGTAACAAAACGGTACAAGATAGAGAAAAATACATTTCACATTCCTATCTTAGTTTTTTCGGACCTATTGAATAGCACTCTCAAAAATGGTACCAGAGGTGGTACCAAATATGGTACCATTTATGAAACCACTGTCAGATAGGTCTAACTAAACTAAAACTAAAATAGGAATGTGATATTTATTTTTATCATTTACCGTTTTGGCACAAATAGCTGTCAAAGGGGCTAAACTGTCGATTTTCAATTGTTTATAGCTACTAAAGAAACAATTGAACGTTGACAAAAGATACACCACTGTACTCGTTATTTTATATGGAATTCAAAAATGTAAAAATATGTAGGGTGATTCATTGAAAAAAACGCAACTTTGTGCTGTTCTGGTTTCTTGGGACACCCTGTATAGATCCAACTAATTTTAAAATGTGGGGCTTGTATTCCCTTACAACTTTTATATTCAAAACATTTTAAAATAATTGAAAAAAGAGAAGTCATTTTACTTTTTCGCACTAATTGGACACCCTGTATATATTTTTAAACGGAAAAAGCCTATATGAATAGTTTCTATGAATCTACTTATTTCTGGCATTCTTGAATTTATACTTGCAGCTATAATATTTGAGAATGTCAAATGCCTGGCGCCTATATTTATAATTATATAAAAAAGATATATTTTTATTTCTATAAGAGATGTTTTTTACAGATGGAGAAAGAAAAAAGCATAGCTACTGCCATTGCAGATATAGAAAGGCGTCTCCATGATATACAGACCGATATTTCCAACAAACTGGCTCAAAAAAATACTGATGAAGACGATAGCCTCGATTCCTATATGAAGGAACTGAAAGATGATAAACCCGACAAACATACGCTCAGCAAATTAAAATTGGAGTTATCTCAATTGAAACAACAACACGCAAATGTTATTCGATTGGTCAATATTGCTAAACCGGCAAGTTTGCCTCCGCTGGTACCACAATATTCAACTACTCATACAGTTAATAAGGATTTGAAATCTAAAGTTTTTCCAATAATTGGCAAACGCAGAAAAACTAAATTCGACCTGCCTACGAAGCCTAACAGTGATACCGTATACAAGTGCAACGATATGGACGATGATGATGATGATGATAATGACGAGCAGAAGGATCCACCAGTCCCAAAGGAAGAGAATCCTGAATCCAAATCGATTGCTGAAGATGAAATAGTAAGTTATTTTCCCCAAGCATTAAAATTCTACGTTATTTGATGTATAATTCATAATTATGATCTATTAATAATATTTTGTTTATATTCTAAGCAACCAAGCACATCAAAATCTAACCAACAAGAAGTCTGTACCTCCAGAAAAATTCAAGATAAACCCGATGTCAATTCAACCCAACCTACACATTCTTTGTCTGCTGCTTCACCGTCATCATCAAATTCATTGTCTTCAGATGATGAACAAACCCATTCGCCTGATTCTAGTACTGTGAAATCGTTACATACCACTCTCACCTTCAAGAAATTTGAGAAGATCTTGAAGAGCGGTCTGCCCGCATTTGCAGGTAATTTTGAATATTAGTTGTTTTAATTGAAGCAGATACATCTTATTTACAATTTCAAATAAGATTTTCGCAAATACTGAGTCAGAAAGAGAGTTATTCAACTGAAACAAATGTAGAATAATTCCAGCTTTTTCTGTTTTGAGCTACAGTCACTACGTGCCACGCACTTTCATCTTTTAGTTGATCGCAAAAACATCTTTGAAGGGAATTGTTTGGAGACTTTCAGCCATATTCATAATCCAATCTTAGTTCGGTAGTAGCTAGTGCCGCATTAAAATAAAAAACAAAACACTATCCTACCATAACACTGACATAAGAGTCATAAACCTAATTTAAGGTTAGGTTAATTAGATTGCAGCGCAGTCCTCCTGGCCGTCGAAAATTGACATACATACGGACTCAATATAGGAATAAGACATTGACTGATGACATAATTTAAGCCTGGAAAGGCTAATGGTGTGTAATTAGGAACATGCTGGACATTAACGACCGTAGATTGAAGGTTCTGTTAGTTGTGTGTTCTGGTAGGCATAAACCTCCGCACTTAATTTAGTAGCGTACTAAGTTTCGATTATGAATACGGCTGTTTATAATTAGGTCTATTCTTTATTCTTGGTAACCTAAGCGCTGTCAAATATCTACAGCTTCTTCAAAATCAAATTATTCAGACAGTTCTGCAACCTGCTCATAATTTTTCGAACATTTGGTTTCAACCTACGTTTGACACAACAAGATGGTTTGTTTGAACCTGCAATAAATTAGATTTGTAATGTATATTGTTTTATAGATTATAATTTTCTTATTTTATTTCATAGAAGTTAATATTGTTTCATCTATTTTCCAGGCCGCTATGGCAAAAATGAAACATAGCACCCATTTTCAGAAGACCAAAGCTAAACATAATTTATTGCCTGATAAGTTAGAAGTGTCGGCATTCGTTAATATTTTCATAGTGAGCCTAGGCCTGCGAAAGTGCGTGGCGCCTGGTGACTATATCGCTCGAGAGAGAATTTATAATTAATTTTCCAATACACACATTATTTATTCTCAGATAAATACCATGATAAGCTGGAGAAAATACTTAGCACAATGAAGAAACTCGCATCTAATGAAGATAGAATGAATGTAAATTCTAAGATTTTATCTGCCAAGGAGAGAAAAGTTATGAAACTGATTTCCGACTTCAAAAACTGTGAACCTATTGACAGGTTGGAACTTAAAGTTTCTGCAGAACTCAATCGAATAACCCATGAACTAAACATAATGACCGAACAAAAATTAAAAGCTATTGGTAAAGTCCGGAAAATGGGAGATGAGATAAGGAGTATGTCCAATGAAATGTCAAAAGATTATACGGAATACAAAAAGGAAATTAAATCAAACGAGAAAAAAGATGACCAAAGCAATGATGTGGACGTTACAGAAGAAAGTAATAAAAATGATGATAGAAAAAAGAAAAAGAATCAAAAGAGGAATCAGCATAGACTGGAGAAAATGGACACGGAACGACAAAGAGGATATGAAGAAGATGCCAACAAAGAAGATTACAGCATGTGGGTACCTCCTAGTAATCAAAAAGGAGATGGAAGAACCGATTTGAATGAAAAATATGGTTACTAGAACTACATTTTATTTCATTATATAACATTAAAAATAAATGTTCTATTAATATACTGAATAAATTTTATTTTTCAATCCTACGAGAAATATATCCTAGAAATTTCATTATGTAAGTGAACATGTAATTGAATTGTTTTGAGTTTAGTTTTAGAAAAAATAACAATACATGTGAAATAGATTCATTCTATTTAATTTTAGAATTAGTTAAATTTAGTCAGCAGTATTTATTCAAATTTACGATTGGCGGTTAAAATAAGAATACAAATGTACAAAAATAAACTTCTATTTAAGGTGATGTATTCAATTATGCTATCAGTCTTTAGAAAATACTTAATATTACCTCTTATGTACAATCATCATTTTCGTCGTTTGATATCAAAGAATTTTAATTCTATATTGCTTATGTGCAATTATTCATTTCAGAAGATAAATGGATACTCTTTATTGGTCGATTCTTATTTGCCTCAATAACCATTTATTTATATTTTCTTTTTCTATACAACATACGATAATAGTCAGAACATTTGAATTCTCAAACTCTGTCATTGAAAGTCATTGAAGTTGGCCCAGCAGGTGCCAACAAAAACTCAAATTGAAGTTCTAAAGGTTCGGTAATACGTAAATCAAATTTTCTGACGACATTAGCCAAAAATATTGGGAGAACGTGTTCTATAAATCTTTTTCCCGGACATATTCTCTTCCCAGCACCGAATGGAGACACAAGGTATGTGGACTGGCTTGCAGTTGCTTGTTTCTCTTCTCCCAACCACCGTTCAGGTCGAAATACTGTGGCTTCCTTGAAAACGTTCTCATTTTGACAAGCTATACCAGTATGACATAATAAGACACTGCCCGCAGTAACGTGGTACCCCGATAGTTCCACATCTTTCTCAGCAATTCTCGCCAAACAGTTCGCTGTCGGTAGAAGCCGGTAGGTCTCCATTATACAAGCTTTCAAGTAAGCGGGATCCTCGAGAATTTTCTCTTGACAGTCAGGATGCTTGGCCACCATGTACATTAAGAATACCATGCTGTTTTTGAGAGTATGGATCCCTGAAATATAACATTGAGTATTCTCTAAATTTTTAAACTATATAGAAAAAGAGACGTACCGGCTGCTAGGAAATCTATAAGTGCAGCAATTTTCTCTCTCTCGTCAATTTCAGCTCGTAATACTGATTGGAATACAATACTGTCCTCAGTAGCCTCATCAGCTGCTTCTATAAGTTGTAGTGCTAGTTGATAGATGATTTCTTCACTATCGGCGAGTTTCTTGTATGTTGGAGTATTGACATATCGCCAAAGTGGCAAACCATAATAAGTATCATTGATTGCTTTGAAATTTGAGTGTATTGTTTCTGCCAGTTGTTTTGCGGTAGCGGATTCTGCTCCAGGTATGAGGAAACCCATTCTTCGGCCCAGAATCAGTGCACATGATGTCTCCAAACCTAGGTATTATACAGAAAATTGATATGCGTTTCAATTCAATTAAATGTAGATGGATGGATGCAGAATGAAAACTCATGATTTCTCTGAACTAAAGATTAATGAATAAAACTGAACTGTTAATAATAATAGCCTTCATTGTCCAACAGTCACCCATTTATAGGAAAATAACAAATACCTAAGAAATAGTCAGAATAAATAATTAATGTAAGTAAGTTATATTATTTTTTTAAGTACTTCAACATTTACATTTCTTGTTTTCAACGATTTCTTAAACGTTGAAGATAAGAGTGTATTTATTTTTATTTTTTCTACAACCTAAGGCTTTTTCAATATTTTAGACGGAAATGACACTGAAGCAAGTAAAGACCTGACTTTTTATTCCGCAGCTTACTGGGGAGCAATTTTCAATCTCTCGATATTTGATCAACTCTTCTATGTAATAAAATATATATATTTTTTTAATACACCTGAATATTACCTAGTCTTGAAACAATTTCTTCTAAATTCTCTATAACATTATCTGCATTTCTGAACTGTTTGAGCAAATTACACCAATCGTCTGCAATTTCTTCAGCTTGAGGTAGAAAGCTTGATATAGTTTTGGGACTTGTTAAGTCTGCCGTCAATGTTACTCTTAACTGATGCCATGTAATTCCTATGAAAAAAAATTGAAGATTGAATATAATGATTCAAATTGTAATGATTTGAATCATTGAGTGAGCCTAACTTTTTTGCAACTTCTTTCTGTGACAATAATACTCAGGAACAATTTACCTTGTTCATTAACCAGACCGGTACTGGCATACCTATCAGGTCTGCTTCTCCTGTATTGAGCAACCGCTTCAGTTGGTGGTCTAATTGGATATTTTCCAGAACTTTTCATCACTGTTTCTATATCTGTCTTTTCAAAAATACTTATCACAGGTATATTGAATAATGCTTCTTCTTTCATTATTGGGCCATATTTCAGATGCATATCCTTGTAGAATTCATGAATCTTATTTAATGAATATCCGCCAAATGAGAAGACCCATCTTGTTCCGAGTATAGGTAATGAAAATGGTCCTGGATATACAATTGTTAATGATTTTTTTTGCATTGCTTAATGTTAATACGGGGTATCTGGATATATTTACAGAATTCTCGCACTTTTCTAAGATCGTACCTAATACGCAGATCTAGGCAAAGCTACTCTAACTATAAAACTGCAAAGATTAGGCGCTGTATGTCTTGGCGTAACAATTTGAAAATCTTTTTTTTGTGTTATAAATTTAAAATAGCTTTTGTAATTTTTATGAAATTTCGTATGTAAGTACAAGAGAGTCTGAAATTGTCGACTGAAATATATAATGAAACATATACTGGGTATCTCAAACAATCGACATTCATACAACTTCTGTTTTTAGGTAAATTTCTTATAGAAATGTACCCATTGCGATCGTTCACAATTTTGAATCTCGAAAAAAATTCCAAGACATGTTGTCATATTATGCTTATAAGTAGGTCAAAAGTTTATAGGTGGGAGATTAGTGCGTATTCGGGCGATTACGGGATTATTGTAAAGATTAGGAGAAAATAATTATAACTAACCCCATCTTATTTTAAACATTCTACAAAATAGAAATATTTTCAATTATACCGCGTGTTTCTAAATAGTTGGAACAATACTCAACTTTGTTTTTTATCAAGGAATGTGTTTGATTTTAGTTTATTTTTCAGATCAAAATGGAAAAAATTACGTCAGTTTATTAATACGACTTAATAATTTTGACAGATATATAACATAGTTTGAAAATTCATATCTCTGAGACTAATGAAACTTGATTGAAAGTTGATTTTTCTATGGTCACTACTCAGTATCGAGTCATATGTTACGGTTAATTTATATGTCCTTGAATTGATATTTCACATTGTTTATTTATCTAATGTTAATACAGTATCGTACATACGTCCAATTTGAAAATATATAAAGTAAATAATTTAATACAGTCAAATAGAATTTTTGAATAAAGGTACTAAACCCACTCAACTTAAGTTTATATTATCATTATACAGGGTGTGCTCAAAACATATTAGTTTAAAGTTTTGATAAAATCAGCTATAAGATTTTTTTAAATAGGACGGTATAATTTTGACGCTGCCGATGGGAAGATCGCATATTTTTACATAGGAATAACTAAACATTTAACTAGGCCTATAAATCATAAATGCCTTGGAGTGAATGAAAACAGAAATTAATTTGTCAGTTTGATTGTCATCAACAATTTTTACACTTTTTATCGGCAAATACTACAATAGGATAAAAAAAATGTTTAAACATGAACTTACTCAAGAAGAATTTAAACACGTGATTTATGTTTTGCGCGAGAGTACCTAATCAGAAAGCTCTTCTACCGACAAGAGCACGGTTTCCTGAGAGAAAGCATCTCCAACAAGCTTCATTTCGATGACTTTAAGAGAGAATTAATCAAAATAGATCGACGTGTTATAATGAACAAAAGGTAAAAACAAATGAAGACATGCAATTTGTAGTACTAATTCACGTAGAAGGTCATCCTAACCATAGCGTTAGAAAAAATGCTGAACAAGATATGGGCACAGATTCTGTAAGGAAAATTTTAAAATGAAATTCTTATCATGGTTATCAACCTATCCTACAGCAATATTTAGGTGCCCAAGATATTCAAGGTGGGGTGGAATTTAGTAACTGGTCTAGGAATAAAATAGAAAACGAAGCAGCACATTCTGCAATTCTGCTCAAACAAATCGAAGAAATTTACAATTGTATAGGGCTGAGAATTCACATTTTATTAGAAGACTCGATCGGTGGACAGTAAATGTCTGGTGAAGCGTTACGGGAAACACAGTGATAGGATAATATTTTTTTGATCAAAATTTGAATAGACAGGTCTATTTAAATTTTTGGCAACAAAAACTGCCAGTTTTTAGAGAATGTCCCATTGAATATTTTGAGAAGAATGTAGTACTAACAGGATGGTGCATAATTCTGGAGCAGTTAGGCAATTCTTAGATTTAGAACTCGGTCAGAGGTGGATTGGTTTAGGAGAACCTGTTCGATTTCCTCCTAAATCACCTGATCTTACACCTTGTGATTTTTTCTTGTGGGGCTATGTCAAAGTTACTGTATACCAGTAGCCCTCCACTGACCGAGACAATAGGAAAATCCTGTTACCAATGCATTCAGGTCAATTACACCTAATATACTGCAAAATACGAAAACATCATTTATTTCACGTGTCAGCTTATGTATAAATTTAAATGGTAACCCCTTTGAACATTTATAATGCTAATTTAAGATTGTTAAATTCATTCAATTATTGTCTGTTTGATTAATCATTAACCAAATGACAACCTAATTTCAGTTATGAATCCAAGATCTACCTGATTAATTTATGAAATTCTATTAAATAATCACGAAATCGTAAATATTTCTGAAAAATCATTATGAGGCCTAGTTAAATGTTCGGTTATTCCCATGTAAAATTATACGACCTTTCTATCGGCAGCCTTAAAATTAAATCGTTCTGTTTGAAAAAAATAGTTATAGCTGATTTTATCCAAACTTTATACAAATATGTTTTGAGCACATCCTGAAAGATATCAAGGACAAATAAATTAACCGTAACATATTAGGTACTTAATAGTAGTCATAAATTAAATATTACCCAATTTTACTTTCAAACGGCCGTAATTTTTTAATGAGTCGACAGGTCGACAGTGTGCCCTCTAAATGTATCCAATATGAAGCCACAATGGATGTTAGGTTAGGTTAGAAAATGAAAAATATACGTGTGTAGCTATTTAAAAAAATGTGTATTTGAATAATTCCGCAGTAATGGTGCAAGTTACTTTACTTTTTGTGCTGTGTTATACATATTATTTCTTACCTGGTATATCTGCAACTCTACGTTTGTGTTTGTCTGACTTTTTGTTCCACCATGATGGTTGTGTTCCCAGTATAGCAAAAAGGACAATTGCTAATATGTAGTTAACTGTGCTGAAATACGTCAGTAATTCATCCAGCATCTGAAACAAACATTTATTTGAAAGATAAAAAAGGAAAATACTTTTCGGCTACACATTTCATATTTGAAAGATCGTTTTTTACACAAAAATATAAAATTTGCGCGTCGGATATGTATTACCGTAGGGGTGCGGTACTTTCTTTTTTAGGTAAATTTCTTACAGAAATGTACCTATTCCGATCGTTCACACTTTTGAATTTCGAAAAAAAATCTTTTAGTAGTTACAAAATGGCGATCGTTCAAACATTTGAAAAAATATCAAAAAGGGCCGTAGTCTAAATATCATTAAAAATAATTTTGGGTTATAGATATAATTAGTACCTACAACTTTTTCGAAGTGATTTTTCATAAAATGCACAGAAAAAAGAAATAAAAATTGATAAATAATAAATAAATAAATAAATAATTAAGAAAGAAAAAATATACTGATCTTCAAATTTCAACTCAATTAGTTTTGAGAAATTTATCATTCCGCTGGCTACAGGCCGTCTGGATTTTTTTATCTGTCTAATGAGACTGAGAAAAAGCGAGTTTTCCTAAAGTTTTGTATGAAAGAAAACATTATTAAATGCATGAAAAATATAATATTTTTGGTTTTCTACAGGACTGATGAGAAGTAGCGTCCCGAACGAAATTCAAGGATTTCCAGTGCAAATTTTGAAGGATTATAATCTAATACTCCGCCTAAAAGATCTACAAAAACCACAAGAGAGAATTCCATCTGTAAAAGACGATATAGATTTTCTAGGCTTTGAATATTTAACGACAGATGAGCTGATTAAGAAATTCACTAGTAAGGTAACGCTTAAGAAGATCTTAAGAAATGTGATGCAGGATCACTGATCCTCTGTTAAAAACTGGTCGGCGGAAATTTTACACGGTGGGAAAGTATAAAAAAATACAATGAGATGGCGCGAAACCTTCGCGCCGGCGATACTCGACTAATAGCGTATGCAATTCGAATGTGTTTGAGTATGAGCAAAGGATATCTATATTTGATATATATTCAAGTTATTTACAAAATATTAAATAAAAGAATAAACGTAATAGTACGTACATTAAATGAAATTACGTAATAAACAAAAGAAAATCTACAGTAAATGTTCAAACTGTTCTGCATTGACCGCTAGACAATGACAGAACCGGGCATTACATTCTTCTCTAACATTTTTTTTTGTTTTTTTGCCCACCATGTACCAATTCGAAGCAACATGTTATACATTTTTGGAATCAGCTCATCAAGGGAAATCCGAAAAAAATGGTGTATTCCATTAAAAAAAAATGGTGATGACGTCATGACACGAAAGTGGTTCGACCAGTATATTATATTATAATTTGAAAAAACGGTAAATTAAAAAAAAATCGACTTGTTTCGGGAATTTTTTATATAATTTTTAATTCGACTCTCACCATTGGGATCTTGGAAACAATAGGATTTACGAAGATGGCTAAATTGGGGCAAAGTTGCATATTTATGTGCTCAACAATACGCCGTTTTTTAAAAAAGCAGACAGTCCTCCGTTCGGGGTTTGTCCGTCAAAAAATTGAAAATTTCGAGTAGTTCCGGAGACATCCGGAAAATAACGAATTTTCGGAAAATCTTTTTATTTTTTCCTGGCCTTATTTCTTGATGGATTTCTAAATAAATAGCACATTTACATTGCCACTTTTTTCACTATTTCCAGTGGTGTTAATAGTTTTGTAACCTGACGTTTCCTCTATGTGTAACTATCATGAACTTTTTTTTCTTACGGGAGCCATACTGTCATTCCACAAATTTGAATAACCTAAGTTGGCCTTGGTGTCCTAAAAATTCGAGAAGTTTAATAAATTACTTTTATAAAGTAGTTTTCCAATCGGTGACACATAAATGACATTCTGTATTATTGTCAATTGCTGCGTCAATCAAAATGGAGTTCTCCAATGAAGAAAAACGAGATATGATAAAAATTTATTACAAGAATGATAGAAACACTATGGATACATTGGAAGTGTATCTTAACATGTAGGTATCCCGAGAGACGACAACCCAGAGAAAACATACCTCCAACGACAACCCCTCCGATCTTTATTCAACTTATTGGATACAAATTTAGCTGAGTATGGTACCTTTAAAAAACCCCGACAAAACTTGGAGACAGGATTGATGAAGAAACTAAAGAAATCATTATTTATGAAGTATAATTAACCTCAAGTTTTTAAAACGAGCCAAATCCATCGCGAATTCTGTCCATTAATTTGGACAAATTTGGTTGTGGTTGTCTTTCTATCATTATTATAATAAAGTTCCATCATATCTCGTTTGTCTTCATTGGAGAAATCCATGTTCAACGACTCAGCAATTGGCAAAGATTCTGAATGTCATTTACGTGTCACCGATTGGAAAAATCAAAGCCAACTACTTTATATAAGTAATTTATTTAATTTCCCGGATTTTTAGGACAAGGCCAACTTATACCATATAATAAAAAGGTTCAAATTTTCTAAACGGCGTACTGTTGAGCACATAAATGCGCAACTTTGCCCCAATTTAACCATCTTCGTATTCCCTATGGTTTCCAAGATCCAAATGGTGAGAGTCAAATTTGAAACAGCCTGAGTATAAAAAGACAAAATTTCGCTTTTTTTGTACATACAGGACGATCGTTAGACGACTTTGGGGAAAACTAATTCAAGGTAATATCCATTGTTCCTGTAAGTTACAGATTTTAGTCTCGAAAGGACCACATAATGATTTTTTAACCGACTTTCGGGGCTCCGCGCACTACACTATAATTATTGGTAATTGTGTTCATTGTTATAGGTCAGTAAGTAAAACAATCATTCTAATCAGGCGGCAATTATTGCAGTTGTATTGACACAGCCTCTTGTAGTTCAAAGTACACAGTTGGATAATGTAAATAAATGTTTAAATAACTTGAACTTCGTATAGGTATTGTATTTTCTTCTGTAAATCATCTAACAATAAAATATGTTTCAATGTGCTAAGACTATATCAACATTTTTTAACTGATGAATAATCTCGTT
The DNA here is from genome assembly GCA_958507055.1 of Crioceris asparagi. Lineage (NCBI taxonomy): Eukaryota > Metazoa > Arthropoda > Insecta > Coleoptera > Chrysomelidae > Crioceris > Crioceris asparagi. The sequence goes on along the minus strand of OY293826.1, from coordinate 15,733,124 downwards.
TGTAATTTGCAACTTATTGATATATTTATAAATATGAATATTGCGAATTTACTAGCTGGTGCTCTGAAAAATACAAAATAATATTAATTCTATTGCTGGTACTTTTAAAGTTGTGCAATTGTTGTTAGATATAAGACTTTTGGCACCAACTTCAAAAGAACCAGCACCGATAATTAATATTATTTTGTATTTTTCAGTGCACCCGCTAATGAAGTCGGTCAAATTTTTGTTAAGAAATATTTATTTCACACTTTTGAGTGTAACATAGGTCATGGAAATCGTTGAACGTTCACTAATACCAAAGAAGATAGACGATGCATTCGAGAACATACCAGATGGTATGAAGGTAGTTTTTAAGGTATCTACCTCCACAGATAAAGTATCAAATTACTGAGTGTTCAAATGGTTCGAAGAAGATTATTCCTCCAGCTATGATGATTAATATTTAAATAACATATTTGGAATTATTCTTTGAGATTTTTGATTTAAAAAGTGGAAGCTACCGAATAAGAGAAATCCACAGGTACCTATGATGTGACAGATATAGAAGTGATTTTATGAAAATCTGGGTAGTAGGTATGTATGGTTCAAAATATATTTGTTTCCCTTCTGAAGCTATTGAATTTCACTTTTCCATATGCCCTTGCCACAAAATAAAATACATACATGCTCAAACCTTGCAAAAACTAGACCTGGATTTATTTATTAAGATATCTCTCAGTTATAGATATGATATGTATCTACAATTTTACCCTAAAGGTAACAGAAAAAATAATAAAAATCCTATTAGATTAGCTCATTAGGTTTACTTTAAAATTAATTCATTACATCTGTTAATTGTAATTATGATAGCAAGATCATATGACTTTTTATCTTGCTATTTCTAGACGCAAGACGAATCCAATAGGAGCACATCAAATCTGTATCTACTGTAAGATCAACTAGAACTCCGACGATTATTCTCGAAGTGATTGGTTGGTATAAAGCCAGCGAAATCATAGCCAAAACAAGACGTGCTGTGAGGGTACTAACAAAGTCCCAAACAACAAGAAATAAGAGCCTTTGTAGCGCGAAGTATTAGCGGGAAATCGAACCAGCGACGTATCAATACTATGCTAAACGAAGTATCAACAACTGTCAAGTACTGAAAATAGGTATATTAAATTTTTAATCGGTGTGTAAGTTTATTTAAATGTTTAGATAAATTGTCAAATCCAATGATTTTTTACTTCCAATTTTCGACCCAAGTCACGCTACAATATCTCTATTAAGAAATCAGTATTTTCTTTCAAAATTAAGTTATGGATAAATGGATATCAATCAATAAGATGAGGTTTAAAAAAGTACAATAACACATCATTTTGTCATTAAAAATCTAGTGTTTAGATATCTAGAAAGAAATGCAAATTTTAGTTCCACGCTGTATAACAACAGGTTCATTGGATATTTTCCTAAATCTAGTATAAGATAGAATTTAAGACGATATGTCGCATATATTTCGACCAAAAATGATCAAAACCCAAACATAATTAAAGTTATTCAAGATTGAATTTGAAAAAAAAAATCTTTTTCCGTGTTTTTTGTCCAGGAGTGTAGATCGGGAGAAAGGCGGGTTGGAAAAATGGTTAAATTAGGTTCGTGATTCATCTACAGATATTCTCAAAACTTAGTTTGCCAGAAATTATATACAGGGTGTGCTAATTAAAACTTCCCACCCGCCGAAATGTTCGTTCAAAAGTAGAGCAAAGATTTTATTATTGTTTGTATGTAGAGTGCACAACTTTGAACATTCCATTAAATAAAATTGTCGCATTTTTGATATTCTATCTAATTTTTGAATTTTGTGGCCGTAGCCCAATGAAAATACAAAAGGTGTCATCGTAATCACATTCAAAACAGCTTTAAAATAAGTTGTCATTCAACATAGGGGGCCAAAATGTGTCCCTGTATAAGGGGTAGGTTTCAAGACACTGAAACTTACGCCTCTGCCTCGATAACAAAATTTGACATGTCTTGGCGATTTTTACAAAACCTAATCCGTTGCAAGGTAATAGGGGTGGGAAGTTTCAATTGGCACACCCTGTATGTACCTAATTCTTCCAATCCTGTTTGAGATGAAAGTCGTAATGATTTTGAAAGCATTATTTGCAAATTGGTGCAAGACAAAGAAATAAAATTTCGGCATGCAATCAATAATAATGAAACGTACATATAGAAGCAAGTGATTTCATTTTATACTTTTTAAACAACAGTGTTAAATTACAAAATAAATAATTCTATCTAGGATTCCATTTGATGTTACAATTACATCAAGATTACCGGAATAAAAGCTTATATACATATTTTTAATAACTGTGGGAACATATTTCTAGATCCACAAAAAGAATTCGTTATTAATTTTCATTGAGTTATTCTTTCAAGTACCTAATGTTATTATACACGTTTTGCCTGACCCAGTGTTAGCAAAAGATGAAATGGCTACACAAGAAATTATTCTTCTACTCAGGATTTCCGTATTTGTTAGCAATATTCATTCACACTTTGCCGGCCTAAAAATTATATTCAAATCTATAAATAAGTCTATAAAATTGGTTGATTTCCTAGATTCCTATAAGATCTTATTGCCATACAACTTTAAAATTATTTATCTCGCAATATAAATGTTTTTACTCCAAACAGTATTAGAGACAACTTTACCGAAATCAAAAACCCAAAAATAAACCTTGAAAGCTAAATTCACTTCATTTCAAACATATATCAACGCGTATTTAGACTGGGAGTCAAAGATTTCGGAACCCCCCTTGATTCTTCTTCTTCTCGTAGCGTCACAATCCTTCGTGGGTCTTAGCTGCAGCTACGACTCGTCTCCACCTATCCCTGTCCAACACAACCTCCTTCCATTTCTGTACTCCGAAGATTTTTACATCCTCTCCGATATTGTCCCTCCGCTGGGTTTTCCTCCCATATCCTCCTGATAAGACTTTCATTCGGCGATCTCTGTACGTGTCCGAACCATTTGAGCCCTTGTGCTTTTATTTCATTTACTAAACTCGGTCTTTTGTACATGTTCTTGAGCTCCTCAATCGTTATTATTCGATATTGACCCGTTCTCTCAAAGATTTTCCCTTTGATTGAAATATAAATGAATTATTGTTTATTTGGGACAAAGTTTATGTATTGTGCATTATGAAGAAGCAACAAATAGTACAGATTTTGGCTCTTAATTAAACCACGTTTCTTAAATGTGGTAAATAATTTAAGCATTGATAAGCTTACCTGGGGATACGCGACACGCCAATAATACCTTTAGCACGCTTTAGCTTTAGAAAACAAAGTACACATGTGACTTAACTTACAACTTCAAATGAACATCCCACATTTATAAATGCGACACCGCGAAAAAGTTTCAAAGTTTTGAAATTTACCAGGGGCTATCAGGAACCCCATTATGCGTTCCAAGGTTTTAACATATTCGTTATTATTATTATTATTAATATTTTGATTATTTTCTAGACTAGACCTGCAAAAATACATTTGCAAGTGTACATAATATAATGAGATTGTTGATAAATTCTTTTATCTACATCTGAAGTAAATATAGACTGTTTATTTCTTTAAACAGACAATTATAATGTGTAAATTACTTACGTTGATATTTTTGAAGAAACAAGTTTATTTTGGAAAAACACGCACCAAAATTTGAAGATATTAGCTTCTTTAGAACAAATCCACCTTGAAAGCATTTACTGCTTCCAAAACACACTCTTCCGCATTCTACTGAAGACAGCAAATAATAATGATATTATTATTATACGATTAAACAAGAGCCGAGAGTAGACGAACAAAAAAAGCTCAACTCTTTTCAACCTTTTACTTCATGAAAAGTGGTTGGTGGCTGATGTATATACACTGTGAATGAGAACAATTTTTGCTATCAATTTATCAGCGAGCCGTAAAATTTAACACGAGCACCTCTCTTATCAACAATATAAGTAGTAAGTTATTATTATCCGCAGTTTCTCATACAAACAATATTACTCTCTGTATGTGTTCTCTCGCGTCGATGGCGACGATACGCTAGCGCTAGACGAGTAATAGTAGCGGAAGAGCTAACAGACAAAACAGATTTTATAATCATAGAAGAGGAATGAATGGTCCAACCAAGTTTGTTGATCTTGATGATTATACCTAACTGCGCCGTCCGACAATGTTGTTCCTTGTCTAGGCCTAGGCCACACAGCTGATCGTTTTTTGTCGTAATAGAACAAAATTGAAAAAGACTGGTTTACCCTCAACGTTTGTACCCATAAAATTTAATGGTGGTTTTTCTGTTGTTGTTATTGTTGAATGTTAGATGTTAACATTAAAACAGTTATAAAATTATTTTTTTTATAACTTTCTTCTTTTTAGTTTCCTAGAAATATGTTATAATAATTAAATTTACAACAAAACTCAAATTAAAACGAAATATTAATAGAAAATCAAATACAACAGATACTGATACATTTAACTCGAACCATATTTGGAACCTGTTGAGAAATGAAATAAATCGGTTAAAATTATTATGTGAGAAATGATTAGTTATGGTGTTCCACAAGACACTATCTTGTGACCTCTCCTATTGTAATGCTTAGAATTTATAATAATAAAAAAAATTCTAATCATATTATATGATGCGGACAATACCGAAATCTCGGGCATACGAATCATTACATTGTGAATGTTATGTAAATATAGTTGTAGGAATTTGTATGTTTGGTATTATATTGTTTTTGTAATACCAATTAATAAATAAATTAAAAATCTCATCAAATATTTTCATAGCGTAACAATCCCAATATATGAGTTGTCATTTCGCAATGATTGTTTAAAAATTAGAAAATTATGTTTGTAATAGAAATTAAGTTCTTAGATTAGATAGATAGAAATATTTATGTAGATATTATTTGAGAAACAATCATCATGTTTCTGAGTAACTTTCAGAATATTTCTAGAACTCTCCTCTATTTTATAAAACCTAGCTTAAACTATCTACGGTACATTTCTATTCCTTATTGGAAGAAGTATAGGTATTATATAGAAAATGTATTCGTGTAGGTACTAAAAAAGGTTTTTTAGAGAAATTGCATAATAAAATTTCTACTCGAGATTGTTCTCACTGTATAGGTTTTTATTTATTTCCATAAAATTTGTCACTTTCATCGAATTAGGAAAGTTATGGGCTCTTTCAGACGCAGAAATAAATTCGCTTTCCTATCTTTCCAGTCTATTTGTTATTGTAGAATGTTTATTCATTGTGGTATTTTTTTGGCATTGTCTCGTGACGAGAAATCTTTCTGTTAGTTTTGTAATGATTACTATGAGCAGAGCCGTATTGTCTTTAGTCATACAGTCTTTGGTGTGGAGGATATTTTTTAGAAAGTCAAAAATATATTTTGTAGAACTAATTAAGATACTAGATAAAAAAAACTTGAAAAATGACTGATTGGTGTACATTTACATATACATTTAGTAATTTCAAGCGAGATTCTGAGTGAAATTGTTTAGTGCCATGCAAGATATTTAACATAAAATTTGAAAGGTCTATACCTGAAAATATTCACTACTGAATGTAGTCGCCAGAATAAGGCCTTGCCCGATAATGATTTATTAAATAATCTTCTTGACTAAAAGTGATTAAAAATTATATGGATTCTCCAAATAATGTCTCAAATATCTTGCGTGGAACTACACTAAAAATAATAAGCCGGGACCCTGCGCTCGTGACCCAAGTGCCCTTATGGATAAGATTGAACTGATTGTCCATAAAGAAACTCAGCTTACGGTTCTCAAACAAACTGAAGTTATGTATACCTATTCACACAAAAACATAATTTACCTATAATTCCAGACCTTCGGTATTGATATTGACTCAATAAATTTATATCAACGTTCGTTAATAAAACTCAAATTCAGAAAATTATTGTTATATTTTCAAATCATAATCATTTGAACTATCAATTATTTTAAATTTTTGTAACTTTTCATTCCATTCTATTCAAATCCAATTTATGGATTAAAATTGTGTATACAGTAATAATTTCCGAAATTTTATTCTTGAATTAAAATTATTCACATAATCTAAATTTTTGAATTTCTATTCTTATATTTTAATAATATATATTAGAATTGTGTATATAAGTATAAATCGTGAATTTTTATTCTTATTCTTCTTATTAAAATTAAGTATAAAAATTCACGATATAAACTTATGTACATAATGAAGATACGACAACACTGCGAATAACTACTTGCACCAGCTAGTTGAGTTGGTTACTTTCTAACAGATGCCGTCGTACTCGTAATCAAAAACTTCAAATCAAAATTGTGCTTTAATAATAATTTCTTTATTTTCAGTGACATTATAAATATAGGTAATTGTCTAACCATACAATTTCTTAATACATTTTGAATTTTCTCAAGAAATAGAGTATCAAACGAATCCATTACTATATTTGTTATAGTTAGAAAAAGAGTACCAATATTCGGTCTATTTTCAAGACAGATTATACCTAATCGGCGTTGGTGTCAAATATTTATTAAAAATCTAAGCGACTATTGAGGTACAAAGCAAAAAATCATCTCATAATCGTTCACAAAATATTTGTCTCAAAATAAATTCAAAAATATAAATTGTGATTTTTTTTTACCATCTAGTTTTGTTAGATGGGTCAAACAGAGCGACATTACCTACGCATTAGGTATATTATATACTATATACACCAGTAAGCCGATGGCTAAACAAAGTGTAGCCGAATTAAAATTTACGAATTAAAATTATTCAATTTATTCAAAAATAAAAATTCTGGAATTTATATTATATACATAATATGAATTCAAGAATGAATAGATTCGAATTATAATTTAGGAATTAATATTATGTACTTAGTTTCAATTTGAGAATAAGAATTATGCAGAAAATTTAAATTCAAGAGGAACATTATTTATGTACTTAGTAATAGTTTATGAATTTAATTTATTTAATCGATGAAGATAGTATATTATTATATATTAAGTACCAAAGTATAAGAAATACACTCATATTAGATTATTCTATGAGACAATAATAATTCAATTCTGTAAATAAAATTTAGAGATTTGATATTCAATAAAAATATGAATAAAGCACCATAATAATACATACAATTTTTCAAATGTTAGACAGGCTTCATTACAGCATAATTATAATCCTAGAATATTGTATTGTAACTTATATATATATATAATATAAATCAATTGAGTTATTATTTTGACATGATAAGTATAAAAATATCACGAAACCATACCATAAGTATAAAGAAAATGATAGTAAATGTTGGGTCTATACCATAATAATAATTCGAATAATTCTTTGAACTAACCTCAAAATATAATGTTGTTCAATTTGCAACTTGAATATTCTTATTGAAATGAAAACCTTTTTACAATGAAAAAAATCTTGAATAACGTTTCGCATTTTCTGACCGACTTCTCCAGAACGATGGATGTACATCTTTACAACTCATGTATGAAATTTTGAAGTGGTGCAGTTGTGAGTAAATAGAAGACTTTCCGCACCTACTTTCAAACTACCAGCAGCAAAAGAATCGACCTTGTTTTTCACTGCTCCAACTAATAAACTAATAACCTAATTTTTGTATAAAATATTTTGTGCCTTATTATCCTGAATAATGTTATTATCGACTTCGAAAATTTTAGGCAGTAAATTCTCAGAAATGATGGTGACATTTCAGTATTCTACTGGGTCTTCCTTTTAAACTGATTAATAAGTAGGTACAGGTACCATTTAAAAGAAGACATCTACCTAGGAGGGGAAAATTCCAGCGATTCTTCCCTTTCCAAGTTTTACTATTGTCTGATTGTGTATTTGTTTTGATTTGGACCATGTCAGAATAAAACTTGAACTACCTACTAAAAAATTGGACCGTAATTGGTGCACTGAAAACTACAAAATAATTTTGCTGGTAATTCTGAAGTTGTGCAGTTGCAGTTAGATTGAAAAGTTTTGGATACCAACTTCACAAGTACCAACACCAATAGAATTAATATTATTTTGTATTTTTCAGTGCATCAACTAATAACGTCGGTCCAATTTTTTTGTAAAACATATTTATTTCACACTTTTGAGTGTAACATTAGTCAGGAAAATTGAACGTTCGCTCATACCATTACCCATGTATATTCGTTGCTTGTACTGTTTACGAGTATTATTTGGAGATCTCAAAACATCGCGGAGAAAATACTTAAGTATTTCAGACTTTACCACTGCTGTAACTCGAAAGCCGTAACTCTATGGAAAAAAATGCCAGGCAGCACTAAAAGTGCTGAATTCTTATCAAATAACAAAAAGATTGATATGGGAATGCTGCAAAGCCCTGAACAGGCTAGGTAGTCACAACAGGCTGACCCTAGCTTGTGTCCCAGGGCACCAAAGAATTGATGGCAACATCAAGGCTGACCAACTAGCCAGGTGGACAGCGGAAAATGCCATGATCGGACCAGAGCCCTCCTGCGGAATTGCTAAATGTCTTATTAAAGGCCATACCCAACAATGGGTCAAGGACCAGGCGTTGCTGATGTGGCTAGAAACCACAGGACAGAGACAAGCCAAATTATTCCTAAAAAGCCCCTCAGACAAAATGTCCCGTGAAATACTGAATCAAAGTCGGAAAACGACAAGATTATTGGTAGGGATGCTGACAGGACCCTGTATGCTTAGGATGCATATGAACAACATGGGCCTGGGCGAGGACGACCTATGTAGGTTCTGCCAGAAGGAGGAGAAAACCGCATTTCACAAACTGTGCGAATGTGAAGCCTTGGTAAAAATCCGGTTTCAATTATTCTGGGAAGTGAAACCGAAGGCAGAAAGCTACGTGAAGGATTCGGTATCTAGACTGAATTCTAAAGCAATGGAGAACCACAATAGACCAAACTGGTCGTGGTGGGATAGGTCGTGCAGCCACTCCAGCAACCAATTTAAGATCTAATCTATGGAAAAGATGTTCAAAGTAAATGTTGTTAGAAATAGTTTGGTCTTTAATTCGTTATTTGCAGATTTTCAATTTTCAGAAGAAATTACCCCTTCCACATAACGAAAATACACATATTTCAAATTTTAAATTCGCTGAATCTCGAAAAACGTTGTTATTTTGAAAAAAAAATATCAATTTACTTAATCGATTCTGGATATTTTCTTATATTTAATTCTACCATTCGTATTTTCGATTTTCGAGAAAAATTGCCTCATCCACTCCCTTCGGGGGCGGTTTTCGGATTTGAGTTTTTATGAATATAGGACCATTTCTCAAGTCTCCTCTTTCAAATCAATGAAAAATCATCAAAATCGTAGTATGTTTACTATATACAGTGCGCGCACAAACCAAAAAACAAGTACACGGTCGAATTTATACCTTCTCCGTTTGAGTTCGTTGGTCAAAAATAAAGCATTATTCTAGCCCTGTTTAAGCATCTGGACCTAGATCATCTGTATAATAATAATCGCATCGAATCGATAATTATTTCATAATATAAATCCGTTGTACCTACGCATTTCAATTTTAATATTTACTATGGGCTAGACATATAATTTATCGATCATTGTGATTACTGTTTATGTTATTTAACCAGACACCTTGTACATAAAATTCCAATTTAAATTCTACCAACGTACGTGTCATAAAGGATTATTAAAATAAAGCCTCTCGGTAAATTAACTCCTCTGTGCGGGCAGAACGTGTGTGCGTTTTGACGAGGAATTAAAATAAACCTGACCTTGACCTTATGGAATAAACGCAGTGATTATTATTACTTTTCACTGTGTTTGCAATGATAAATTCGTTATATAATAATAATGATAATAAGAAAGACAATGTAATATACTCAATTTTGTGGATTGAGTTGGTCTGTACTTGATGGAAATTGATTATTTTATCGTTGTTATCCATAATGATAAATACTAGTATCAGTTTTGGACAATATTTATTAATAACGACAATTGTTTCGCTAACACAGTAGCTTTTTCAAGTTATATAAACTATTTCATAGTCTAAAATATTTTACAATGGTACCTATATATATATATATTAGTCGATATCGTTCCCAAGAAAATTCAAATATCTTTCAACACTCAAAGAATCTTGATAAAAAATTGAGCCGATTACTTTGTCATTAAGAATGCCGCACGATACGCTACAGATCTACGGGCCTGAAATTTTATTTCCCTATGCCCATGAGTATTTTTGTAAAATAAGTAAACTATTTCAGACTATTCTTCTTCAGTGTAAACCATTTTATGGGCACCAACAAAGAAAATTATTATTATTATTAGACTATTTATTTGTTGCTTCCATGGCTACACTTGGCTAATGCGATATATTATTTTATGAATGGTTTAATACTAAATATATCAAAAACTGCTGAAACAAATATGGGTAAATTATATATATTCGAAGAGTGGATTTTAAGAGCTATCGTCCTGGAACATAATATACAGGATGTTTAAAAAAAAAATAACTAAAAATCAAATTATTATTAAAAAAGGCATGTTGGGTTCACCAGATGTATGTGATTCACCCTGTATATTCAATAACTATTTTTTTCTCAGGGTTCAGGATAAATCGTACAAGTTTTTTTCCACCTCGTATAATAAAACCAGCGAAAGCTGTTTAATTATGAGGAAAGACCCTGTACATATTTTCAACTATAATTTTAAATACTACAGAATAATTTTCTTTTATTTTTTCAATACTAACATGTATTAAATTGAATTTTTTCTGTATTTTTCTATTAGACAAAATATGAGAGAACAGTTTCCCTCTGTTATTTCCGAAACTATTGTGCATAACAATTTGAAAAGAATATGGGGCTTTTCACAAAGTTAACAGGAAGAATTTTGCAAAAATCACAATTATGGAACCTTCTCGCTCTTGACCGTTTTTAACTAAGTAGGTACTTATTTTTTATTTATAGGAAATATGATGAATACCTATGCCATAAAAAGGTTTTCGATTATGAAACTTTAACTTTAATATAACATCTGGATGGATCTCAATTCAATTCAATTCAAATACATTTATTGTTTTCGTGTCATGTTTACAATTGTATGTGTGTATATTATTTATTTTATGTTCTTCTTCTCTGATAGGGGGCTTTCTGCCTTGTCAGACTGGATCTCAATGAATAAATAATACATATTATGAAAATAATGTTCTATATTCTGAGTGTACTAGCGTTAGCAAATGGGAAGATTCTATAATTCTATAAAAGTTTTTCAATAACTATATTCTTTGAATAGAAGCGAAAGCTGATTTTGTATGAATAATAATAATAATCAACCGTTGCCAATATGCACAAGTATTCTTTTTAATATTTATTGAAAATGTTTGCAAGAGATATTATATCATGTAAAATTTCTTTTATAATTTAATATGGAATTACTCTTATCAGAGTTCATTGAACTGATAATGGTTCTATTTACATTATCGATACACTAGAATTTAATCTCTTAATCACGTAAGTTAACATTTTTCGCATTGTATTTAATATTCAGCTTAAATACTGTTGTTTATTTAGGTATATCCATATTGAAAACTTAAAATATTTGCCTTAAGCCTTTCAAATATCAAATTACAGCTACACTCTATTACGAACATGTCCCACATCCTAAGAAGGAAACCTTTTGACGAAACGAGAACTTATGTTCAGGGTCATCCTGAAACCACCAGGCTGCTTCTCGCAGATTAGTACACAAATTGGTTTCAACTATAAAATTTAACCTCAACAAAACAGTAAACGGAAGTGATGGTAAAACATAAAGAATAGTCAAATGACCGATCTCCAACGGTAATTGAAATTAGGAATAATTTTGTCACGGTACTTGTACTTCCGTTAGCGACACAAATATTAAACTCTCGAATTTCCTCAACTGCATATCCTAATTCAACGAGAATTCTCACCCCTTCTGTTCTAACAAATGATATCGTAGAGCCTGTGTCGAATAGAGCCAAGTAATTAGGGCAATGTTTCCTTATTTGGAATACTAGGTAAAACTGTTTGGGCACTGTCTCTTCCAGCAAAGATAACGGACATAGAGGTTCAGTAGGATTTTCTGCAGAAGTCGATATGTTAAAAGGAGAAACAAGATCAGGGTTATCGAAACGCTAAGAGCTATGATAAGAAATGTCAAGAGAAGATTCGATAGGTACATGGTGGGTCGGCTGCAACTTTGGGAATAGGAATGACCCATATTTCCGACTTCCTAGTCCATTTCCCGGAGTACCTCTTCGACATGCATTAATGGAAACTCCAGGACTACTGCATCGGTAGCAGAACAATTTACGAGATAGTGATATACGTGAGGTCCTCCACAATTCCAACAAGTTAATTTCTGAATCGACTGACTTGGTTGAGACGGCTGAGATTTTATATGGTAGGCCAAGGGATTGCGTTTGGTCTTATCGACGGCAGTGTCAGACTCGCTGAATCCCTCTGAAGCCAAGGGTGCCACACTAAAGATGCCTGAATTAGAATGTCTATATTGTTTAGTGGAGTTTACAAAGCAATATTTCTCTTTTTTTCCAAATTACTTATCTGACTTATTTTCCTGAGCCACCATCTCGTAAACTATGGCTCCCTCCCTCCCAAAATCAATCAATTCACGATAAAATGGAATATCCCTTGAAATCGAGCTTGACATTATACGCTCTTCAAATATTTTCCTAGTTCCTGAATTTAAATTATTGAGGACTAGATGGCTGGATGAAGATAACGTCGAAAAATTATTTATATGCTCCATAACTCTCTTAATATATAGAGCTCATATGCAAGCGAATAATTGGCCTCATCTAGAGCAAATTCCGATATAAGGGAAAGTGCCTCTTCGTGTAAGCTAATACGTAAGTAATGAAATTTTCTTATGGTTGGTGGAGAGTTAGTTCTCTTTATGAACCATACAAAAGAATCCACTCCATTCCTCTAATTTCCCAGTGAATAAGGCTAAATCAATATTTGGGAGCTCCTGAAGAATAAACTGAGAAAGGACTACCGGTCTATTTTCCGAGGAGTGTCCCTCCTTTACTAACCGATAATAATTCGCTTTAGCAGTATCCACTAAATCGATGCGTTTTGCTTATTCGCGGTTTTTATTATCTTTTCATACTCAACAGTTGCATTAAATCTCCGTATTTTAACCTGAATCTCGTCAAATCGGGACTCGTAAAATTGGCTACAGTATCAGCACCTAATGATTTGGATTTGGAAAAATAGGCAGCACTGTGGCAAAAAAAATCTCTCTCTGATACTAAAACGTCTGCCCAACATCACCACCAGCGAAAGTGCAGGAGCTAGAAATATCTCCCCTGCTATGGAGCTTAGTGGTAGATGAGCTAATCTACAGCCTAACGGAGTTTGGCTTCGAATGCATAGGCTACGCTGACAATATAGTCCTAATAGTTAGAGGAAAATTCGAGAGCACCATATGCGACTTAATGGAAGAGGGCCTCAGAATTATTGAGCAATGGAGCTTGTCAGTGGGGCTACATATTAACTCAACCAAACCTCAGTAATCCCATTCACCTGGAGAAGGAAACTTCTAACTATGAAATCCCCCTCTTTAAATGGAGACATCATAGAGTGGACAGCAAAAAACTTTACGTTAATACTATTAAAGATACATTCAATCTCTTAGAAAGATCCGGTGTTTATTAAATTATTTAAATTTTACTGTTCATTCTCGTCTTGAATCGCTGTCTAAGATGTAGTTCATCGAATTTGAATTTTCTAATGTAATAGTTTTATCAATTTTTCCCTTCATTTGAGGACAGTAATTTCTTTTCTTTTCATTTTTAGTTTTAGAATGTTTTATTTATTTGAATTGTTATTAGAATTAATGTTTTAATTTTCGGGATTTGGTGATGTTTATTTTAATTTTTTGTTTCTCACCACGTGAGTATTTATCTTATATTAACTTTTGTGTCACATTATTTTTTTTTATTTATATTTATTTTTCAGATAATCCTTGTAATATCGTGACTGAAGATGAGTATGTATACTCGTAACATGACTCAAACCATAAATTATTTTTTTAAATAAATTATGGAGATGACTTTGAGATTTATTTTCCTCAATTAATGTACTCCACTTTGAGAAATGGATTTTTTCTACAATTATATATTCTTCCATCTTTGAAGTTTATTCTGCATCTCATAGAATAAATGTCCATTTTTGTTCTCTATCTCTATCTCTTTTGTCCATCTTCGTAGTGAGAGGTTAGTGACTATGATGCTCTCGTAGCAGTATTTATGGTATTGTGCCATTATGCTCGATTTGAGTCATATTAATTGTTTGATGATGATCCCTACAAACTTTACGAAAGGAAGTGAGGAAGATAGTGGCAGGTAGATGGAGAGCTATGAGAAAATCTGATGAATTCAAGGATAAAAAAACTTCTGGATTAACAGTTGGTCCAGGTGGTCAGCAGACGAAAATAAGGTTACGGCGGAGAAAAAAGGGAATTCGGTAAAATCACATACATTCATAGGTCTTAGCGTAACAGTATATGTCAGAATAATTGGATAAAAGGGTATGCTGCTATTTATTTAAGGGTACTAGCGAATATAATAATAATGAAGCTACAAAACATCTAGAGAATAGAGCAGAGAGATGACTTTTAGATTTATTTTCATCGAATATATAAAATATTTTTTTCGCAGACGTACGGTGTATAAATAGACTTAGCTGAACCACCACTATTACTTGAAAAAGTCATGATTATGGTTAATGACCGCAGACAGACAGATGGACAGAGAAGGCTTAGTAATAGGGTCCCGCTGGCACCCTCTACGAAACCCTTAAAAGCGTGTACAAAGCTGGGTCCTATCACCGCTACTTTCGAATAGAACTTATACTAAATATTTCATGGTATCATAATGACGGTGAAAATAAACATAATACAGATGACACAATACTTCTGGTAAATAGAATTGTAGGTCTCCAATTTCTACTCGATCAAATGGTGGTCTCAAACATTTAAGTAAAGAATGTTTAGGAGGAGTGTGGCCGATAAACTGCAAATGTCAAAAGAAAATATCAGGCAAACATTCTAAATGAAGACAAACGGTTCGTTGATTATAAAATTCAGAATAGCTAGATGAAGCAAGAACTACGTTCATACGAATGATGAAAATTATATGTGGTCAATAGCTGAATATGTAACTGAGAGTGAGTGAAACTTGGACCCTAACAGAGACAATTAAAAAATGGAGGTATTTTTGTGGTAGTGCTTGCTGAAGAGGAATTACGCCAAAGTTATAAGAATGGAGAAAGACAAATAAAAACAATATAGAAGAAATTAAATTCTTATAATTTCGGTATCTTATGAGACAATCAGTAATATCCGACATACTTCATTCATAATTGGCTAAAAACTTAAGACAATAATAATAGGTATATCAGTCTTATTTAGGGCAATTTTTCTTTATATCTATGCTGGGGCTATGGAATGTAAATAATTCGGATGATAAATTTCATTACTTTGTATCCATTTCAGCAGGATTTTGATTGCATATTAAATATAATGTGACATCATCTACCGATTAGCTTTTCCAACTCGGTTTGTATAAGATCATCCTCCGCTGGCCCAGGTCTTAACACTATGATAAAAAAAAGGGTCCATCTTCCATCGTCTTGCTTTACCCTGGCAGTAGATTATAACTTGTTTGTCCAGAGTCCAGAGTCATTGTTGAAGATACTTACCTGCATGTACATTCAACAATCTTATATCTCTTAAAAAAATTAGGTTAGCTCAAAAAATAATGTAACCAATAAAGGATAATGGTTTGTCAGCTACATTAAGCACAATCTCTCTTATCCTGATAACAGTGAGTTGCGGCCATCTTAAGAAAGCTGATCTGCTTTCTTATACCATCCGCCATATTGAGCTGACAATGGCTTTCTATAACATTTACGTTGAATTTGATTTATATTCATATGGGAATTTGTCTTTTATATGAAATTTGAGTATACTTGTCGATAAAGTTGAAAGTGTAGGCATAATTTTAAACCAGTCAACTTTTCGATTAATAGAATTGTTTACAATTTTTGATTATGTCAAAAAATAATTCCATAAATAAATTTAAAAATAGAAAACATGTGAAAAACGACTCAACAACAAATTGTATAAATGTTTATTAATCAAACAATAGAAATCCTTAATTCAATAATAAGAGTAGTTGAGCATCAAAAATCATGGAGACTATTTACAATGAATATAAAAATATGACGTAACCTACAATTTGAGAAAAATTTAAGAACATATTATATTCTTGAATACAACAATACAAGATTATTTACAACAATATTATAATTTCGTTATGTGCCTAAAAGTTATAGCTGTTCGTATAAAAAGAAAAATGATTACCTGCAATGAGAAAATATATATGTATTGAATTTGAGTTGAACTTGGATGTGTCAATTATTGGGCAGTTTTTAGTTTTACATACTGTTCTTATTATTTGAATATCACCTAACATAGTATGAGATTCACTTCAATCGTAGACTTGTAAGTACATATTATGAGCTAAAAATTGTTATTTTATTTTACGGAAAAAATATCACAGAAAACAATGCAAAATAAGAAAAAAGATTAGATGAAATATATTCTATTTCTCCGATTCAGTTCAGTCCAATTTCACTTTGATTGATATAAAACTATTTGAAACAATTACTGAATAATTTATGTTTCTTAAAAATAATTATCCATCATCTAACAAACTTCATGGAGAAACTATGCTATCAGGCCTCAGTTGACTGGTATGCATATCGTCGTAGGCAATAGTAAAGACACTCTTCTTCTGTGCAATGGGAGGCCTTGCTAATGCGATTCCAGAATCGGCGTCTTCCTCTGGTCGTCTGGTTTGCGTATTCGGTTGGACCGAAGGATACTGTGCTTCAAATCTGTGCTCAGAATGTTGCAACAAAGGGTGCTCTGGACCCATCCCATTTTTCTTGCTCACAACTTTTTTTCTAGAGCTCGATTCGGTCTCTTTGAGCAACCTTGAGCCGACAGTTCTACTTTGAGATTTTGTGGTCTCTTTCTTTTGCTGTTGTGCTGATTCATTTTTGGGTTTTGGTTTTTGATTTTTAGTGTACCATTCCATATATCTTGAACCTTTTCTTTGTTTAGACTTTGTTGGTTCTGATTTTTGAGTAGCTTGCGAGTGCGCAACGCTAAGATCTGTTGTACTCTGTGACATTTGTTTCTTTTGAATACGATTATGTGATAAGTTCCGACGACTTCGGGAAGAAATAAGTCTTAGGTCCGATTCAGAATGATATTTATTGTGTCTACTGGAATCTGTAGTTTTATCCGATCTTGGACTAATTTCTTCAAGACTATCATCTGAAAATATTTCTCGAGATTCTCTCCTTACTTTTCTTTTATAATATTGTTCATCGCTGCCACTCTCATCACTCTGTTCAAGTGATGCTGATATCTCCCGTAAGATTTCTTTTCTCAGCCCAGATTTTGAAGATCTCGATTGAGATGATCTAGCTTCACTCGAAGCTCGTTTTTTCCTAAGTTCACTGGTTTTTGTATGTTTGAACTTTGTACCTTTCTCAATTGGTTTTGATCTTTGTGGATTTTCTACAATTTCTAATTCTACTTCTTCCTGTATAGGAGTCTTAATTTTTCTTCTGAAGCTGGTTCTTTGACCATTCCGTCGTTTTGCTCTAGCTTTGATGATGGAAATTTCATCATCATCCTCACTTATATCACTTTGATCGTTATCAGATCTGACTTTCCGCCTTGGGGGCCTTAGATACTGTGGCTCAGTTTGTGTACCAGCATCCTGATCTGTCTGAGTACCAGCTGGTAAAGACTGTGTTTCTAATCTTAAATCTCTTTCTCTGTCTAACAGTATTTGACGTAATAAAGCATTCTGCTGTCTCAAAGAAGCTTCTAGTAATTCATGTTCTGTTTGCATCCTGTTAACAGCATTTGGTAATAATACCTGCGCTCTTCCAGCTTCACTCTGTTGTTGATCTATGAAACGTCTCATGAGGATATCTTTTCCGCTATCTGTCATATAATTCTGATCAGCAACGAGAGTGACAGGTCTTTGTTGCTCGCTACCTCTTGTTATCAATCTCAGAATCTCAGTATTGCCTTCTCTGATATAATATTGATCACGTGGCAAGTCTGGTGGCGCTTGTTGTTGACGTTGTGCCATTGTCTTTCGAAAACCACTTCTATCTGACCCTCTATCCATTTCATGTCTCTTCAGTGATTCAGCTTCCGTATCGACCATGACATGTTCAGGTGTCCAGGCCTCTTTTCTACCGAACCATTCTGCAACTTGTACAGATTTACTTTCCCTTCCTTGACCTGATCGGATAATATGGATTTGTTCAAATTTATCCATAACTGGGGTGGTTTTTCTGCTTTTGTGAAGAAAGTATGAGTACAGTGGACAAGGTTTGCATAAGCAACATATGATCAGAATGATGATGGCAATAAGTAAAAGAATAAAGAAAAGAATCAGCAGCCATAGCAAACTTCCACTACTACCTTCACGTACTCGTATAATTTCTCTCTCTTTAACTCTATTCTGATCTATTCTACTATTAATAATACGGTTAATCTCGTTTAAATCCACTACCGAATCTTTGGAGTATGTTATAGTTGCTTCAACGACGCTCCTGAAAATAAAATTATTTTGAAAACTAAAAATAATCTTATTAATGGCAATAGAGGCTTACTATTTCAAAAGACTTGTTTTGAAATTGAACCCAAGATAGTTCTTTAAAAAATATTTGGTTATCACAGTTCCCTGTTAGCTAACTTTGCTGATTTATTTTCATTATTATTTATTCTGTAATAAAATAGTATTTACCGATCCCTATCCTGCTTGTCTGCGACATATGTAGCTCCAGGTACATCACCAGTATACGGTTTTATATTGTCTATTGTAACTCTGCCACCAGTAAGAGTTCTCAATGTTTCCGAAACACTAAATGTATCTGGATTAGTACCAGGAACAATAAAAACCATTTTCCACGATTGCCCTTCAGATGGGTATATCCTGATTTCACATTCGCTGGACAATCTTGGAATACCACCGTCCCAAGCTCGAGCCCTCAGACTGATAACTTCATTTCCATTTGAAGGTCTTACAACTCGAAGCTCTCCAGTGAGTTCGTCTATATGAAAATTATTTTGACGTTCCAAGATTTCATAGTGGACTTCATTATTCGGTGAACTTATGTCTTTGTCGTTAGCTTTAATGAATGCAGGTGTCGTGAAAGATGTACCTCCTTGATCGAGAATAAATTCATAAACTTGTTTCTCGAATAATGGTATTTGATCATTGATATCAATCAAGTGTACTAAGACGGATGATGTCGCTGTCAATCCGTGACCATCTTCATCTGCTGCGACGACAGTCAGTCTTATCACTGGCAAAGTCTCTGCATCCAGATGTTGAGAATCAGCTACTGTTATCAAACCACTGTCAGCGTCTAACTTGAATAGCTCACTGCCAGGACCAAGCAATTTGGTGTACTTTATTTTACCACCCACTCCTGTGTCCATGTCATTGGCCTCGACTACAAGAACATTGGTGCCGTAGTTGGCGTGTTCTTGAACATTTCCCTGGAATTCCTCTTTCGAGAATTCCGGTGGATTGTCATTGACATCATTAAGTACAACAGTGAGCTTGGTTTTGGCCGTATAATTTCCAGTGCCAATTTCTTTGGCCACAATATAGCATGAAACTGAATGTCTCTGCTCATAGTCTAGGAGCTTTGGATCATGTACACTTATTTCAAAATTTGTATTGCGTTCAACCACTGATGGTGAAATATCAAAAGTACCTGCAACAGAACAAAATAATGTAGGTATAATTTTAAAAATTATATTTTGTACTATCTCAACTAAACTTGGTACAATAATCAATAGTCGACTGTTTAAAAAAACTAATCTACTTTTGAACAGAAATAAACTTTTCAGAATTAAAGATTGCGAGTACAGCAGTTAGTCAATACAATTAATAGTTAAGGCTAAGGCTAAGGCCTAAGGAACCAGATCGAAATTAAATTGTGATTGTTAATGTGAAATGATAGGACATTCCAGGGTATTGGATCTGTTGTCGAGCAAACCTTTACCGATGCCAGATGGTCATCTTTATTTTGAAAAGGTGTATGACGATGACAGATACCGAGCAATATGAGGAAATGTTGGGGGGAAATGTTAACGATAAATGAACATGACTGGAGGGTTACGATTACAGAAATTTTGCACAGAAGATAAGAAATTAGTGCTGAATATACTAGAAGATAGAAAAAATCAATGCAAACTTTTAAAAATGGTAAAACGCTTAATTTTTTTTCACTTGGCACGGGCTAGGCAATGGACCAAACTGAACGATGATGAAACAGTTGCCTATCACTTGCCTGTTAACTTTCTTCGTAGCCTTGTTGCTCTTGCTCTCCATTCCATAGTGTTACAAACACATTTGAGACAATCGTCTATTCATTACCCCTAACGACTAAATTATCTAGTTAATAGTTCCCATAGACATATGTGTCTATCAGGGTTCCATATACTATATACTAGTGTGTATGAATAGACTTATATTTTTGAAGAGACGCAATGTTTGTAAGGGTAAATTAAGTTGAGATTGTTTTTCTAAACTACTTGGACAATCGATGTCTTATTTTGTATAAGACATCGATTGATCGTATGACTTCAAATTCTTCATTCATTTTTTCCTGCGTGTATTGATTAGCAGACATTTTGACCTAAGACTTGTTGAACTATTTTCTAGAACAAAACGATCATTCCTTTGTCGGATATGTTTGTTTGGCGCTCAAAAAAATCCATAGACCATGCTATTAAGATCTCCGTTGGGTTTTTGGGCGATGTAGAAAGGTTCTTTCCTTAAAAAGAATTTAAAATTCGATAAAATACCGCTATTTGTGGTGATTGCTGCAGTGGTCAACTAAACGTTGAAATCGGTAGATTTCTATTAGTGAAATGGCGCGGCGTCACAAATATATATGCAAGAGGTTCTTTTACTTATTGGAAATAGTTTTTTATTCTAAGACGAAGAATTTTGACAAAAAGGTCTCACTATCTGAACAATGTGTTGAAATCATTTTCTATGGAAGATAATTTATCTTCATTTTATCTGATAAAATGACTATTGCTCGCTAAAGCAGAGACTAGTGTGAAGAGTAACAGTAAAAGACTTAACGCCTGCTGTAATCCTGATGTCAGTCAGATAAGGGACCAATACAGATAGACAGTTAACGTTATTGCTATTCTCACAAATTATGCTCTCAACCCAGAATATAAATTCTAAAGCTAACGTAGTCTACAGATGGAAATTGCTATTTTTGCCTGAGTTAATTAATATAAGGTAGATAATAATTATAAGTCAGCAAAGGGAAAAAACTTTAATCGTGCTACAATAGTTACGTTTTAGGTACATGTCAAATTTGCTCTCGGACTCGTGTGGCTGTCCCTAATCGCCCATGCTGCAAGGGCATACAGCAAATACGTCCCTCAATGAATTTGACATATACCTAAGGTATGAAGCATAAACTAGCATTATTATACTTTACCATTATTATTTTCTAATTCAAGAACAACAACGTCTCCCGACTGTATTTGCACACTGGTTTGTGGTATCTCCAGCACAGTTCCGGTTGGTGAGTTCTCATCCAATAATGTATTATATTCCAAGGCCCCAAATATTGGCGTAGACGCTGTCACACCTGGAGGAATAAGTGCCAATTGCACAGTGGTTGCTTGAGCTGGTGCTTCGTCAGAGTTTGCTCGAACCTCTTCGGCTGTAACGTTAATGAGGATTGGTTGGCCAGTATGGGATATGGCCAGTAGATCAGCTACAGGACGAGTCAGACGTAGCTCTCCTGGATCAGAAAGGGTTAAGTTATGAGTTTGATACTTTGCAAACTTCATTTGCAACCTAACATCCATTTTAAGAAATCATTTTGGATTATCCAGATTGTCCCAAAAAAGTTATATCGACTATTCAAATGTAGCTATCTTTAAAATTCAATAACCTCAATGTTTATCAAACTATTTGCACTTATTGTGTCAGTATCTTCATAAGAATAAACTCATTATAGCTTAACCTGTCTAATATACAGCAGCCATTCCAAATGGAAAATGCTATGTCCAAGAATTCTATCAAAGTGAATAAATATGAATTTTGAATGTATTAGCATTCTGCAGGTAGATTATTTGGAACAAAGGATAATGCTTGAGGTCCGTTCTAAGCAGAAAAATCAATAAAACACCCGTATAGCACCTTATTTATGTCTCTTTGTTTAAAATGTTTCCACCACTCAAGTCCAATAAAGGTGGTGAAGAAACAATATATATCTACAAGTTATTCGCGTGTTGAAAACTTTTACTGTTTAGTTGTGGAAAAAATAGCGAAAGTTGTTTGCGTGTCATAGCCGCATCAGGGCTGGTTTTTAAATGTTTGTAAATGTTTGTTATTGCACAGTAGATACTTGTGAAAAAAGTACATTTTTTCAATTTCATGTAAAAAGTTATGTGAGAAATTTTGATTCGAAATATAAATCCCTCTTGGTAATTAAATGACATAGGTACTTACGATAATAAGAAGGTATACTTCAATAGAAATGTAAATTTGGATATGTAGAAAGGCTCTAGTTGTTTTGTTTTACCATTTACATCGACTGAGAATAAAGTGTACCTACCCATCCAATCTACACTTTACACGTTTATTCCAGAAAATGATTCTGAATAATACAGTGCTTTAGGATTTTAAAGTGAAATAAAAATAACAACGTTGCAAAGTTATTGTCATTGAAAACCAACTGGAGGATTTAGGTTCGAACAGGACGGTGTTACGTGTCATACTGCCAAAGAGACCATGATGTTGGTATTGCAGGTGCGGTTTGGTGAGAACGTTATTTCCAGATCGAATTCGCTATTGCCAACAAAGAGGTGGAGGACATTTGACAATAGAATATATAATTAATTATAAATATAGATACAAAGAAATAAAAATCTATTTAGTAAGCTATAGTAAGGCCACTATGGAGACTGCACCAGCGCAGCTAAGAAATAGAGTTTTGTTGAAGAATATCAGGAATGAACTGGAAAGATACAACAAAGTTTGCCTTATTTGCATGCGAAGGCAATTTGTTAATGATGTTTTGCTAGGCAGATACTATAGAATGGGAGCAGAGATGGAAGTTCTCTGGATCTACCTAAAACAAGATAAGCAGGTTAAGAAGCTACTGAATTGGCAATGATGTGAGAAGGATAAACTATTGCTTGTAATTAACAATGACAAAAAACAGCTAATTGGAAATAACACAGGTGACCACACACTTAATGCTCATCACAGAAATATTGGCAAGGTGGATGATAATTCCTGAAGATTCTGTGAATAAAAATGATATAGAATGTGTATTGCACTACCTGTTGTGTTGTGAAATAATTATTGTAATAATAGAGTTAAGAAGGAGCAGATTAGGTTGAGAAATAAGGAAATATTTTCTCAATTGCTATCTTGGTTAGGTCCGTAAGTGTTTGAAACTAATAGGTAGATACTATTTTGGTTCAGGTATCACATATAAAAACATTTCACTCAAAGTGCTCCTATCATGTGTCATCTGAGACTTATATTTTTGTTCTAAATTGTGTGTGACATATAAAATTAATCGAAAATGCACTTTGTCACTAGTGGTTATTAGACGAAAATAAATGCAACTAACTGACTCGAAGATACATAATATATAATTATTGAAGGGTTGACCTATTTTTCTACATAATCGATGAGTAATAGCCAGTCCTTCCAGAAATTACTACACACATGTATGATAAGAATTATGAACATGTAGCTATGTTATGGAATAAGCAGTTATCGGAATGCAACAGTCGGTGTTTTCATTAGGCATTTTAAACATGTAGATGTTATCGAAAGTATGGAACGATTCTATGACATGTAATAGTAGGTATTGCTTCGGATAGTTCCAGTGGATCTTCACCTTTTTTCAATAATGACTTGATGATTTTTGATTATACAATATTTTGTAGACACTATTACCAGAGCTTATTCTGATTATTGGCTAATTAAATATTTTTATAAAACGAAAAATAAAAGTAGCATGTTTTGTCGTGTTAATTTTTGTTTCAATCGAAAACGTTATTTCTGTATGATTGGGAGATTTGTTTATTGCAGAGCAAATAAACGATAATAAGTTACAATGAAAAAACAAAAATATAATCTTGAATGACACGATCCGTGATTACATTTTAAATAGCTGATGCAGAATGTATTTTCTTAATAAAGAAAAAAGCCGAAGCACTTACATTCTGGTGGTTTTTATTTAAATAACTGCCGGTTTCTCCCCAAAATCAAGTTACCGTGCATAATTACTTATGAGATTTAAATCGTTACTTTATTTCACATTTGACAGTCAGAATTGTTGAATGTCATAAAAAACGCACTGTCTTAATTTATCTGTTTAATAGTATATCGCGTTTATCAGCCTGAAGTTTGCATTTACCTATTACTACGGTTCATAGAGCCATTCTGAGAGACTCCAAATTTCCGACGAATACCAGGATCGGGTCACGAAGAAAAAGGAGTGGCCTTGATGACTGATTTCTACATACTAAGTACCATATCGAAAAATCGTCGCCTAACAGCTGTCTGCCATACTCTGACAGAGTTATTTTACTAAAACTCAAAGGAAAACCTTTCAACATAAATCTTATCCAAATATATGCCCCCACCTTGGACAAAAACGAAGAAGTAGTGGAAGACTTTTATGCTCAAATCAAAGAAGTACTCAAAAGTGTAAAAGGAAGAGAAGTAAATATAATAATGGGGGATTTCAATGCTAAATTTGGACACGGAAAAGAAGATGACATAGTGGGTAATTTTGGTCTGGGTCAGAGAAATGAAAGGGGATATAGACTGCTACAGTTCTGTAGGGAGGAACGCATGGTAATAGCAAACACATTCTTGAAACTGCCACCCAGACGCTTGTACACTTGGAAAGCACCAGCAGATAAGCCAGGTAACATCCAAAGAAACCAGATACATTTTATACTAATCAACCAGAGGTTTCGAAACAGAATAATCTCTGCCAGATCTTATCCAGGGGCAGATGTTTCATCTGAGCACACTCCTGTAGTCTGCGTACTGAGAACTAAACTACGAAAGACTCAGACTGCACAAACCACACAGAATAAGGAAAAATATGATATCGACAAACAGCAAGATAAAGAAATACAATAGGCAATGGAGAAGATGATAAGCAAGGAACTACAAAACACAACACACGAAGATGCACAGATAGAAAACACGTGGACAGCCTTCAAAGAATCGGTGACCCAAGCTTGTGAGCAATTTTTGACGCCTACCAACAATCAAAAAAAGAAAATCGACAAATTCATAGTGCCATTAAGCAAAAAACTAGAGAAGCTAAAGAAACATGGATGAGTGAGAGATGTCAAGAAATTGCAGAACTTGAGCGTAAACATGACACGTTCAATATGTACAAGAAGATGAAAGAAGTCACAGGCAGAAATAAGAAAAGAACAACAGATGTCATTATGGATAAACAGGGTAGGCTTGCCCACGAGGTGAACGAAAAACTAAAAACGTGGCAGAAATACGTACTGGAACTCTTCAAGGATGATCAGCGTCCCGAAAAACCTGATCAAACAAACAATACGGAAGGGCCAGTCATATCAGTTAACGAAGTTAAACATGCCATTGAAATTGCTAAAACCAAAAAATCTCCTGGTCCCGACCATATACCAGCGGAAAAGCTTAAGATTATGGATCAGTATTGTATTACCACCTTGACGCTATTTAACCATATATATGACAGTGGCACGATTCCAGTTGACTGGCTTGTTTCAATTTTTATCACCATACCGAAGAAAACCAGACACAAGACACAAATCTTGCGGTGATTACCGCACTATCAGCCTTATGTCACACGTGCTAAAAATCTTTCTCAAGGTAATTCATGCCCGCCTATATAACAAATGTGAAGAACATATGGGTGAGTCACAGTTGGGATTCCGCAACGGCATCGGTACTTGAGAGGTATTGTTTGCCACAGAAGTTCTTATACACCGTTGTAGGGACATGAATTGCGAGGTTCACATGTACTTCATAGACTATGCTAAAGCTTTCGACCGTTGCCAACCATAACTCTACAAAACATAGTGTCGGACGCATTGGAAATCAAACGTGGAGTCCGACAGGGTTGCATCTTATCGCCCTTGTTGTTCAACCTCTATTCGGAGAAAATATTTAGGAGGGCACTAGAAGACACCATAGATACGCCGACAACACTGTATTAGGTAATAGGTACTAACTGACAGCTTAGAAGGGTTACAAGA
The DNA here is from genome assembly GCA_958507055.1 of Crioceris asparagi. Classification (NCBI taxonomy): domain Eukaryota; kingdom Metazoa; phylum Arthropoda; class Insecta; order Coleoptera; family Chrysomelidae; genus Crioceris; species Crioceris asparagi. The sequence goes on along the minus strand of OY293826.1, from coordinate 15,706,657 downwards.
ACTTGTCAACAGAGTTACTCACACATGTGAACAATACGGACTGGAACTGAATATTAAGAAGACTAAATACATGGTTGTAAGTGAGTCCCCTGATCAACGTGGTGTGCTGTATTGTAAAAACGAAGCTATCGAGAGAATGGACAGTTTTACCTACCTTGGATGTAACATCAATTAATCGTGGGACCACTCCAAAGAAATAAAGTGTAGAATAGAGAAGGCCAGAACAGTATTTATACAAATCAAGCACTTTCTCTGCTGCCGAGATCTCAGCATGACACTCAAAAAGATAATGATAAAATGCTACCTATATTTTTTCAATACTGCTATTTGGAGTCGAGGCTTGGACGTTGTCCGAAGCGACAGAAAAAAGGGTCAAGAGTATTGAACTGTGGATTTATCGAAGAGTCCTAAGAATTTTCTGGGTTGACCGAGTCGCCAACGAAGAGGTCCTCAGAAGAATGAACTGCCAACTGACCATTATGAATACCATAAAACAACGCAAACTTGTATATTTTGGCCATGTCGTGAGAAACCCTGTCGAATACCGTCTGCTACAACTGTTCCTGCAAGGTAAAGTAGAAGGAAGAAGGGGACCAGGTAGAAGAATGATCTCCGGGCTCGCCAACTTACGAAAGTGGTTTGGCGCGACTTCCATTGAACTGTTCCGCGCTGCAGCCCATAGATAAACTATACCCAACAAAGCGCGCATAGCCATGATGATAGCCAACATCCGGAACGGATAGGGTCGACGAAGATTAAGAGCATCCTTCGATTTTTGTTTCAAATAAAATATTTTTTTGGAAGAATTGCAAGACTTAATATGTGCTCAGTATAGTCACTGACAAATTCAATAATGAATTTCGACAATATCCTGGACCTATTGGGCACTTCGACTTTGTTGCCATAACTGGTGACCTACATTCAATTAGCTCCAAAATGAAGTACTTTTGTATAGTTTTACAGAGATTTTGGACTTTTTTTCATTAAACTTAAATACAGTTGAATAATTGGATAGCATTTAAAAACATAGTTAACGAAGTTTTCTTCTATATAGGAAAGCCTAGCTTTTAACATTCGTAATCAATAATATAATCTTCATTGTATGGATTTAAATTGGTATCGATACCATCATACAATTAGTTGATGATCAATTATGATACAGTGGTCCCAAATCTGATCTGGCTGTATTCTTTATAATTATATGATTTACGGGGTAGGTTAAAATGAGAAAGTTTTGCAGATTCCAGAATCCTTTTTGATTTCGAACTTCTTATGAAAATATAATAAATTGTTTGTGTTTCACTCGGCTTAGCAAAAGATAACAATGATCATACCATATGTGATTTTTCTATTCTAATTGGTGAATTCAGTTATTTTCAATTTCCTACATAATGATTTCTGAGGGTCATCGTTTGAACAAAAGAAATTCAGCCGATCAATTAGAGCAGATCGATAATCATTATAAATGTTTCCATGTTTTGGAGACAAATCATTATTAATAATTGTTTTTTTAACATTCCGTCCTTGAATAATAATGAGATGCACTTAACTAGAAATGCATAATTTGCATTTTTGATTCAAACACTGACATATTTAGTTGATGTTAGATAGATCCTTGGAATAAAATTAAATGAAATGAGGCTACCATTTTTGCATTTTAGCATGTTAAACTATCGATCTGAATGAAGTTTGTTTCGTGTTAGATAGGGACGATATGCAGCTTCCTGTGCCACAACCAAGCGAGGTTAAATTAAATGAGGAATTTATTAAAATGAGACCCTCGACCATCTATCTTTCAAAAGTGAAATGACTGTTTTCTATGCCCTACTTTCCATTGGGTTTAGAATAATAGTTAGTTGTATTTTCATGTAGGTTGCTGAATATTTCATGCGAATAGCTTATTAATAATTTTAGCAGCTGAAATCATGTTACACATGAATTTTTAATGTTCCAAATATTCATTTGGAAAGTTGGAATGGAAATGGGAATGTGAATATACGACTCCATATTGAAAGTAGGTACGTAAAGTATGACTTCTCTTGATTTGTATCAAATTTACTAATTTTGTTGCTTTGAATTAAACAGTAATAATTATTATAAACACGAAAGGTGAAGTAATGAATATCCTATATGATTAAGATACATGTTAAATGAATATGACTTCTTACTTTTATACTGCTATCCAAATCCCATCAACTTTTATGTCTCTGGGTTCTAAAACACGGGGATGCCGAGTTGCTCCCGCGTTCCAGGAAAAGTAGGAACCAAGACCAGGTAAAGCAGGTTAAGGAATTAGGGAATCTTGTTCTCCACATCTAATGAATCATGGTCACCTTTCCCAAAATTATTTCTCAATCGTAAGAAATTAAGTTTGGATATTTTAAATTAAATTCACGGATGGTTCCCTGAATAATGTTTTCATACGCCTTTTGGATTACAAATTAGTCTAAGACAAATTCATATTTCAAATCAATTTTATTTAAGAATGAACTGAAATCGTTTTCACTTTTAAGAAATATTTTTTTTAATTACCTACATGATCCCTTGTTTCCATGACAACTTAAAAAACAAACGATTGTCTTGTCAAGATAAAAAATTCCTTGATTTTTATTGAATTTTCAGATAGATGCTGAATTTTGGTGTAGGGAATGGCATCGAAAAAATAATACTTGCAATTGGGAAAAAATGAGTTTTTGACAAATTTTAATGCAACATTTGAAGGTTATCTGCGCCAATATGTTACAAAATGGGACCATCAATGGAACACCTAAAGTTAGGTTAGTTATTATAAATTGAGATGATTCAACTTAAAATTACGAGTAAAAAATTATACCAAATGTATTTATGTAAATGTTAATTTTATTTTATTCTAGTGTTTATTAATTTTAATCCATCTATGCTATTAGATTAGATTAGTTAAATGGCTGGATATTTTTTTTATATTTCAACATGAAAGTGTCTCTCAGCATAAATATTTTTATAAGTATTTATTTTCCTTATTTGAGATTGTATAATTTGATATTATAAGTCTTTGTTATTTTACTGGTAATCATAATATGATGAAATTATTTCTTCTAATGAGTGTAAAATCTGTATTGATTTGTGACACAAATAAATCCATCTAGGTATCTATTTAACTGGATAACCTATTTAAGTACACTTTCGTGTATAGTATAGATCAAATCCAATACATATATTTTCAGTCATTTGTCCGTCTGTGCCAAGATTATTTTGCAAACGATTGTATAAATTATGATACTTTTAGTTTAAAGTCGGGTAGGTACATCACTTGTAATGGTTGCCGCGCAATAGCTGAAGAACACGAAGACTGTAGCACAGCAATGGCTCTAATAGGGCCAATACAGAGTTCAATATGTCCTTCAACTTGATTGCCAAATTTACCCGAACTCGAGACTTGGGTAGGTTTGAATGAACGAAACAGCGTTAATCAAACATATTCACCATTTAAATACATGTATGTGTTGATACTGTGATGATCAAAATTATGAAAAAACCGGGTTCAAGAATCTGTGAAAGTTTTTTCCCGGAAGCCCTTGACTAGTATCTGTAAGAATTAGGTACCTGTTTCTTCAGAGATATTGAAGAATCCCCTATAACGGCTATCATCTGGCTCTAATATGTAACGAATTTTTCTGGGATTTCCCCTATCACCATCCTCAGCATGCACCTTAAGTATCAGTTCCGCTGGCTGGAGCTCCGCATTCAGAATAGTGGTTGGTGGTGCTATGGTGAATACAGGTGGCGTATCTTGCTCATCTAGGACAGCTACCAGTAATGGCCAGCCTGCTATATTTCTTGTATCTTCTACGGTGTTTGTGAATGGGTCCTTTGGTATAACAGATATTTTATATTACTGGCACAAAATTATAACTTAAATTTTCTCTGACTTACATTAGCTAATACAGTTAAGTGGTGGACAGTCTTTATCTCATAATCTAAACTGTACAATAAAAGGATAGTTCCTTGTGCATCTATCTCTCCTAGTTGCTTTTGATGCAGTCCAAATTCTCTGGAACCCCAAAGTTCTAACAAAACTTTCTGCTTTGATTGAGGATTGCCTTTTGCAAGAATTGTCCCTAGTTCAGTATTTCGTCTGCGAAATTAACGATACAAGTAAAACTTAGATCTGTTCTTCTATTGTAGAAGAACATTTTCTGGGTTCAGTGCACAGAAATATTAAAATAAATTGCGGCTTATAGGGGAGCTCAAAAAATTTGATTATAACGTGTAGAAATAAAGTGGTAGGTGTGGTGAAGTAATTCATATAGTCATATTATTTGCGTATGTTTACAAAAAGATCGAATGTCGTATATTATGTCAAGAAGAAAATGAAGGAAAAAAACTAATAATTAAATTTACTGATCAGGCCATGGTGACAAGTAGATTTGATAGAGAGTCCACCATATCGTTATACAAATGCTGGTTCATTCAACATTTTACTTATTTCGAGTCCAGGATAATATTTAGTCATTATTTAATCCTTTCAACGTCAACTGTTGTGAGTAGTAAAGGCACTGATTTGAGAATTACCTGGCGCCCTCCGAGATTGTCAGTAGGCTAGGAGCACCTGGAAAAATCTTTTCGAACGGAGTAGTGGCATTGGTGGCACGTATGGAACAATTGAGGCGGGAAGTTTCTCCCGTTTGGTCGGTAGTTTCTACGACAAAATCGTAGAAACGGCCCGCTTCTAAGCGCTTCTGAATGACTAGGTTGGCTTGACATATCTGCAAAAGAAATAATTCTCAAAAATTCAGAGAATCGGTTTGATTTGCTGTATATATTTGGGTTTGAGTATTATTTTGGAAGCCGCACATGGTTCGTGAAAAATATAATTCTAATGTCTAATCTTTTTTTATCGGCTAGGGCCTCCTTCTTCTCTGGTATATATCTGTGGACTATTATTGACTTACCAAATACCTATAAGACAATATTTATTCCAAACATGTTAAGCCACACCTCCTTGAAGGTTAATTGAAACGTTCATCATTAGACTTTATGAGCTGGTTGAATGTTTCCTACAGTTAATGAAACACGAAGGGGTGATATGAGTTCATAATGCAACTGCAAAAACCAAACATAGCATAAATTATCGTTCGAACTGTTTGTAGCTGAACAAAGTATATTTATTTAATTCACCTTATATTTGTGAACAGTTTAATTGAAATGCCTATTATCTTGATTTTCCTTTCTGTTGACTGCAACAAGTCCAACTAATAAGCCTAAGAAAAGAAGGTTTGTTCCTCAATTGCCACTTTACAAAACAAGTCAGCAGATATCTACAAATGAAAACATGCAGAGCTCTCAGTTCTCAAACAAATTCTATACACTTTAAACATCGTCGCAGGATGAACCGTTTAGCCAGAATATGAATAAACAGTTACAAAATTTTACAGTTCACACGAGCATAAAGTCTTGGTTGCTTTTCTCAGGGATGCGCCTTGAGATGGTGATAAAAAGCTTTCAGAAAAAATGTTTTAGACCCGTATATCTTGTCATACCCCTTGAAATTCGAAAGATGTATTTGAATGTCACTATATATTTCCAAAATTAGAAGTGATTGGCAATTGTATGTGATGGCTGTTGTGATCGTGATATCTGCATGAGACCCGAAATCAACAATAAATAAACTACAGGAACATGAGAACCAATCAAACAATACGAAAGCACTGGAAGAGGATACTCCTAAATTAACTGAAGTGAGTAAATCTGTGCAGAGATTTAGGAATAACCGGGTTCATGGAGAAGACGTCATACTTGTTAGGTTGATAAAATATGGACGAAAATAAGGAGTTCATCGGGGACATTTGGTCAACGAAAAAAAAAAAGATTATTTCCTGAAATACAGGCTTAATATTTCCTATCTAAAAGAAATGAAATGAGATGTTCTCATAACAATGATAAATTAAGAAAATTTCCAATAAAAAGTTAAGCGAATATTAATTGATCTTAGAACAGCAAGGAGCCCATACGACACAGAGTATCTATCAAATATACATAGGATAACTAGCGTGGATATCCGGTATATCTAATAGATATCGATGGAGATCTCACGGAGATCCTATGGATATCCAAATGTCCGCCTATAGCCAGGATATGGTGGATATCCCATGGATATTCTATTATATATCCTTGGGTTATTCTAGGAGATATTTATGGGATATTCGAGGTAAGAAAAATACGAAACAATAGGTAATAGGTAATAATATATTATCTTTTACATAGAAATGCTTTATACAAAATGTACTTATAGAATTTCCATTAGATATTCATTGCAAGAAAATAAACATTGCATTAGCACAAACTATCTGAGACGAACCAACAGAATTTGAAATTTTGTTTCACATAAGTTATTCAATTTTTACTGGTGAAAAATCATGAACATCTTGAATATCCATTGCACATCCATGAGATATCCACTATGAATTGAACATGTAGCCGACTAATGGATATTGTATGCTGTCTGGGAGTGCATCTGACCAACCATTCATTATGAGGCAGATCATGGAGAAGTGCTGTGAGGTCTATATCGTAACTACATGTAATATCCATTGATTTCCAGCTAGCTGGCAACAAACTGAACCATAATAAACTTAAAGAAGCGCTAATAAATTTGCAAGTAGAACTTAAATTCAGACGATTACAGCTCGACAAGTGATAAGTGAGCTATGAAACGAATGTACATTTTAAATTTGACGAATGAATAATGATAATGAAAACCCAATAGCGACGGAGAAGTTCGAAAAAAAACTATGCGAAGTGTTTGATATATCAATGGGAATGAAAAAATGGACAGGTTGGCAACAACGATGTAATACAACCAATAGATCCCTGAAGAACTTTACCTGTACAGACTCGGAATTATATTTCACAGAATGGGTTTTACATTGAGTTGGAAAGCGATGTATTCAGGACTGTCGACCCATTTAGTATAGTAAACTGATTCCTGGCGAGGATGTCATGTATTAAACCGAAACAACTGTAGAATCATTCCCCGTTCTTTTCTTTCGAGCGATAGATTCACCAGGCGCTACAAACTTTTGCACGTCCAAAATCAGTATGAAAATATCAACGACTGCGTTTACTTCCAATTTCCAGGAAATAGATTCGGTTTACATAGTTTCATTAGATGCAATAATTTATTTTGTTGTAATATATTCAACAAAATATCTGGTTTCTGAAAATATTATTCTACAAATTAAGAAACATAACGCTAACTTCTGAATTAAGAAGATAAAACTCGAAGAAACAAGAAACATTACAAATCTAATGTAACAGATGTTCAAAGAAACCACCCTGTTATGTCAAACAATAACCTAATCAGTGATTCAGAGAAATTCTCATGTATGTGAAAATATTTGGCGGAACTATTGAATATTAGATCATTTTTTGTCGTAATTCATGGAGATTTAGAAGAAATTAAGAGGAAGTTGCTGAATTGTCGGAATAATTTGATCCTGGAAAAGTTTAACAACGATAAGAATGGAACTTTAATTTACCTGCATACCTACAAAGAAACGAACGAATGAAAAGTTAGAAGCAACGCGTGTAAAATTTCGAAGAAAAAACATTGCACCTTAATTTGCCGTAAATTAGCTGATAATTTGCTGTGAAAAAAGAAAATTTGCAACAGTTGTTTTATTTTATTTAATTCATGGTGGTCCTAGGTTTACGTGAAGTTATCGGAATCGTCACCGTATCTTCCTCAAAAAACAATAATTTTTTTTTGTAAAGTTCATGGTCGTTGGAGATTAGCGCAATTATCACCGTAACTTACATAAATAATAACCGATTCTTTTGGGAGTGTCACTAATATTTGTGGTAAAAAAAAAAAAAATTGCAACAGTTGTTTTATTTTATTTAATTCATGGTGGTCCTAAGTTTACGTGAAGTTATCGGAATCGTCACCGTATCTTCATCAAAAAACAATAATTTTGATTCGCTATAACTTTTTTGTTTTTAAATATATTGTCGGGTTAACAGCCAAGTTTTATTCCAAGTTAGATATTCAACAAAACACTATCAATTCTAAGACACGCCTTACTTATATTTTTGTAAATGCAACACCTTGTATATTATAGGTATATAATATAAATATAAAAACTTATTCCTATTACAATGGTATAACACACTATATATTTGACGAACTTCAAAAAAGGAGAAGGTATACAATTCGGTTGTAAGATTGCTTTTTTTATGGCTGTTCGCGCTTTTCGCATAGTAAACGTACTCCGATTTAGACGATTTTTGTTTCATTTGAAAGAGGAGAGTTGAGAAATGGTCCCATATTGAGGAAAATCAAATCCAAAATCTCCTTCCCTCCAAAAACCGTCCCCAAATGGTGTGGAGGGGGCAAATTTTCTAGAAAATCCAAAATCCGAGACGACAGAATTAACGAAAATTCCATATCCGGAAATGTTTAAATTGGACATTTTTGAAAATAATCATACGTTTCCGCGCTACAGTCTGAAATATGTGTTTCAGCTATGTGGAAGGGGCAAATTTTTCTGAAAATCGAAAATTCGAGATTTGAAAATTAGAAAGGGGACCATATCCGGAAACATTTAAATTGAACATTTTTTCAAGAGTTACGGTTTCCGAGTTTCGCAATGGTAAAGTCTGAAATATGTGATATGCGTATTTTCGCTAGTACATGCTAAACCTACCTATAACTTTTTGGGTATCAGTGAACGTTCAACAATTTTCATGACTAATTTTACACTCAAAAATGTGAAATAAATATTTTTTACAAAAAATTGGATCGACTTTATCAGTTGTTGCACTGAAAAATACAAAATAATATTAATTCTATTGGTGCTGGTTCTTTTGGAGTGGGTGCCTACAACAACAAACTACAACGGCACCACTTCAAAATTACCAGCACCAATAGAATTAATATTATTTTGTATTTTTCAGTGCAACAACTGATAAAGTTGGTCCAATTTTTTGTTAAAACTATTTTAATACACTCGTTTTTGACATACTCACAAACGCATACACATACATGTTAATCTAGGCAAATTTTATTGGTGCTCCAAATCGATTGTTATTGTGAAAGATATACTGATGGCTGCACCCCTTTTATGTAAACTTAACGACCATGAATTCTCAAAAAAAAACCACAGCTGCAAAGTTTTTCACGGCTAATTTAGAGAAAAAAATAGTGGTACTCCGAAAAGGATCGCTTGTTATTCTGGAATTATAAGCCGATCGTTGCATTAACTTCATGTAAATTTAAAAGCTAACTAATTTAGGACGACCAATTAAAAAAAAACAAAAGCTGCAATTTTTTTTCATGACAAATTTACGGGAAATATTGGTGGTTTTCTCAAAAGAATTGGTTGGTTTTTAAGGAAGATAGGGTGATAGATAGATTTAGGATGCATGTATTTTCCAAAAAAAAACAAGAGCTGCAAATTTTCTTTTTCCACGGCAAATTTACGGTAATTTTTTGGTGGTATTTCCAAAAAGTTGGTTATTATTTGAGGAAGATATGGCGATGACGGTGCTAACTTTATATAAACTTAGCACGACCATGAATTTTCGAAGATATAGAAGAGCTGCAAATTTTCTTATATTACGGCAAATTTTTGGCAAATTTACGGAAAATTACGGTACAATTGAGATTAAAGCTATATTCGTAAATTGGTACAATCGACAAAGGAAATAATGACCATTTGATATAAAGCAAGGGAGGAAGGCAGGAAAATATTGAATTCTAGGTTAATTCAAATTATTGATAGAATTTAATAATTATTGCTTCCATGTACGGAATAAAAATATCAACGTGAATTGAGCGCCACAATGATCCTTAAATCTATTAAGATTTACTGAAGAACAGGTTCTCCCATAAATAATAATCCAATTCCATCTTATAGAAATTAATTTAAATATTTAAATTCTTAAATTGGTAAATGTTGACAAATTAAGAGATAGTAAAGCCAAAGATTATGAATGCTATTTTCAGTGAATGGGAATTCAAATAAGTTATGACTATTTTTAAGTTGGTGAGGTTTTATTCTTTAGCATCCAAACATTCTATCAAATTGAGGCTTTTCTCATAGAATTGATATAAAATAAAATTCGATCTTATTCCTCTCTATTTACATTTTTTAGCCGTAAAAAATAATACAGGTAGAAAAATAAATCATAAATACCTATTGTTTTACTTTAAATAATATCGGAACTTTTGCGGGTATGACAGAAAGATAATATAGAAATATAATAGATATAATAAAAAGAATTAATCTACCATCCAAAATCTTTCAACACAAATCACTCTCCTCACCGAATTGAATCTGCTGCATCCTAATCCAATCACATCCAAGACACCACTGGAACCACCAGATAGTCGAAATGACAAGGGATAGTTAAAATCTGGATCCGAGGCTCTGATCCTGTAGACGACGGCACCCAGTGCTGCGTCTGCGGGCACCAGCACGTCTCGCAGCAGCGTCGAGGAGTCAAAACGCGGCGCCTCTGCCGACACGCACGACAGCAGGAACGTTTCTATCAGGAGCAAGGGCAGCACCAGCAGCAGCAGCAGACGCAAATGCATAGCGCACTGAGAGACCCAAAGTCCTGCGACGCCCTGTAACAGTGAATGGGACGGATTATTATTCGGGGGTGTCCATGGATGATGGTTGAAGTTTTTTTGCCTTAGCAAATATGGATAAAAGTGCATTTGAAAGAACTAACAATAAATCACAAAATTAAAGTCCCTTCACCCATATTGTTTTTTTACTAAAGAATACATAAACGTGTTGAGGACAATGCAGGGTGTTAGAATATGCGACCCACCCTCGTAACCCCAACAGGGGCGTGTAAATGGTATGTTGGATGAAAACAAGATCTTTGACTTATGCTTTATGGTCGTCAACCAATGGTTTCTTATATCATTCCAAAACTTGTATTTTCCACTTTCTATACACTGTTTTTGAAAATAACAGTAGTATTTGCATCAAGATATAGAAAGATGTACTTGAATATTTCTAAGACAATTTAATTTATATACAATAGTTACATGACATTGCCATTTGACAGCTCTTGACGCAAGAAGAAATAATGGAATAGAGAATAACGGATGAGGCTAAGTTAAATCTGTTAAGAAATTTTGAAACCAGCCTTTTTTTCAATATAGATAGAAACTATTTCGCCCCCAAAGCTTGGACTTTGATTGCAGCCAGCCATGATTTGTTTGGATACGATAACTTGAGAATTGGAAGGAAATATTATAAACTCAAGAGATCCTTGTTTCAATGTGTGCGTTTGTCCAAAAATTAGCTATCGCGGGCATTAGGAAAGAAACTGGCTAACGCTATATTTTAAGCGTTACCCTTTAAAGTTAGCTGGTGCGTATTTGCTGAATTATATTTTATTAGATCTAGTAGTAGTAGTGAGCGCTGTCGACAGCTAGTTTCAGAAAATTGCACCCATTGGATGGATCAAGTATCTGTTGAATAAAGATGAAAGAGCTTTTGGGCGTTGATATTAAACCTATGCAGGCTCAGATACTGGTTAAATCAAAAGGTTTATGGTTATAACATATTTTTGCTTCTTTAGAGGAAATAAGTATGAAAAAATGGAACCCATTTTATTAGTTGGTACAATGAAATACTTAAAATAGGGTTAATGAAGTGGTCCAGTTGTATGTAAATAGAAGATCTTCGGCATTAAGTGCAAAAGTACCATTAAAAATTATTTATTTTAAATTGTTGACATGAAAATTGTTGAACTTTTATTTATATTCCGTGATTTAGAAATATTGCTTTTTCCTAGTGCTGTAACTCGGAAACCCTTGTTTCTTTAATTCTGCAAGAAACAAAATTCAATTTTCAAAACATTTTCATCCCACCCCCTTTTGGAGTATGTTTAGGGGAAAACGACATCATCCACAAAATCATTTAAAAGTCGGTGCACGTTTGCTATGGAAAATCCGCGCACATCCATAAAAAACCATACAGAGGAATTGTATACATCCTATTTAAGTGGGTCAAAAATAAGAATCAAAAGCTTGTGTTGATCATTGTTTTTTAATGTTCATATCTCCTTTAAGTTAAGAATGGAAATGAAAGCATTGGATATTTATACAGGTCAATGGAATAATAATTAATTGATTATTTATCAACTCTCATTGAAGAAGCATATCAATTCTATAAATAGGTTGAAAAACCCTTATATGAAACAAAGTAATTACGCATCTTATTATTCCTACTATACTGCGTTTCAACCAGAAAATGCAATGTGGCCAGGTATAATTTATTTTAAATCGGAAAATGACAGACAGTGTTGCTGTTCGTTAAATTTTCACGTAATATTGTTTTCTACAATTTTGAAATTCATTGTTTAATATTATAATTATTGAACATAAAAATGTTGAGATAAAATTTAATCCCAAGCGGCGAAATTTACCTGAGACAGGTTGTTCCGAGCCAGGCATATCAACGCTCTGGTTACGATGGACTCCATAAGACGCTACACTGCATTCTTACTTTCAAACGCACTTACAGACATTTTAGGTGACAATGATTTTTTCTCATAGAGCAAATGTTATTCCTATTCTGCTTTTTGTTTCTATTACTTCTATTCCTCTTGTCAGCCGAGGATCGCACCCAGAATTTTCCCATAGCAACAACATGTTAGTTAACTCATTGATAAATTTAAAATAAAATAATCTTATAAATTTCCAGTCACACTTGAAAAATTATTGAAAATATGATTTCAAATACCCACGACTCAGCAATTACAAATATATGTTATTGAGGCTAATAACTTTCCCCTAGTCAATCTAGATTGCTTAATTATTTATGCAGACCTACATTATGAATGGGGGAATAAAGCGTGTTTCGTGTTACGAAGTTCGAGTTCAGACCGAGTGTTGACCTATGGGGTTTTTTATTCTCATTCCGTGATACTTCCAATAACATAAGTAAATATAGATTTATTCTTTTGCGAAAGAATAAAATTCCGATAATTATTCAAATGAGCTCGTGGTAGTCTGGTATTTACAAAAGGATTTGTCAGAAAATAGATATTTTATGAGTTTTTTTCTTTGAATTTCTACACTTAAGTTGCTGAATATTGAAAGGTGTATATACATTTTCGTGTCACATTTGGCGATTTATGATTTCTTTGGAAGAAGGTTGATTATGCTATAGATTGTTTTTCTCTCGAATTTAATTCGATTCACTTAATTTTAGTTTTACGGAGGATGTATATAAGTCGTTTGTCTGATTCTTTTTTCTACCATATATAATGGTGTAGGGCTTACAATTTTTCATATTTTCACTTTTTTTCCATTTCTTCTTGTCGTATGCCAGTCCAGTTGCTTCTTTCCAATTGGTCCCTCTCTTCTCCAGCAGTTATGTGATTAATTTATCCCAGGTGTTCCTTGGTCGACCCCTTGTGCGATTCTTCTGAATTCTTGCTTTCCATAATTTCTAAGTCGATCTGTTTTCATCCATCCTCTGCAGGTTTCCCCACCAAGGCAGCTGTCTCTCTTCAACGTATTTGGCTTTATTTCTAGATCTTGTCTTATATCGAAATTTTTGATTCTCTATCTTCTGGTGACGCCTCTAATTCTTCTTAAGTGCTGCATTTCCGCCGCCTGTATCTTACTTTACTGCGGCTCTGTCAATACTCATGTTTCGCAACCAAAAATAAGTTCAGGTCTATAATGTATCGTTTTAAAAACGTCTTTTTTGTTCAATGCCAAGTAGAGCTGATTGGCTTTTTGTATTCTGGTGTTGATATCTATTTTTTGTCTCCCTTTTCGTCTTGAGTTACTCCTAGGTTTCGGAAATGATCTACTTCTTCTGTATGATTTCCATCTATCACTATCTTTAGTTTTTCTATATTTTCTACATCCATCATGACTTTGGGTTTATTCTTATTTATTCTTAATCTATTTTCTTTCAAGGCTGTGTACCTTATGTTTAAATTGATTTGTGGCTCTATCTCATTTTCAGTCAGTATTACCGTGTCATCTGCAAATGCTGATTCGTTTATTGATATACTTTCTAGCCAACTATGTCCTATTTCCAATTTCTTGGTTCTGGGCTTGCATTTTTCAATAATATCATCCATGAATATGATAAACAGAAGCGAACTGGGGCTCCTTCCCCGTCTTAGTCCTGTACTGGTTTTGGACGTTTCTGAGGCTATATTGTTTCTAATTACATACTGAGTTTAAGTTGCCTTCGTATAATTTGTGCGTTAGTCTTATAATCTTTCCGCTTACTCCTCGGTCCTTTAAAATTCTCCATATTTGTGTCTTTGTACCGAATCGTAGGCGTATTTTAGGTCTAGAAATGTCATATATACTTTTCTTCTTTCTTGGGTTGCTTTTCCTGTGATTTTTGTGAAATCATGTCCCTGTGTACTTCTTCCACTTTTAAACGCGAGCTGTGATTTTTCTTATCTCACTAAAAGGATAAAATGATTTTTTTGACAATACCAGATATAAAAGAAAAGGTGAGTTAAAATTCATTACAGTTTACTCTGTGAAACTGTTTAACTTATAAAATTTAGAGTTACATTTGACAAACAAATGTTAAAATATCGTCCATTTGTATATTGTCTATTGTTACAAAAAAGTGAAGGGACATGAAAATGTTGTTTAGGGGAGACTTGATGCGAAAAAGGTGTCGGATTTTCAGTATTCTTGTTCTTTAAGTCAAATTTTTCGCAGAAAGTGCAGGGTTATGCATCTGTTTTCTTCATTTATGATTTTTGACCGACGAACCCCTATCGGAGGAGGTATACAATTCGACTGTCTGCTTTTTTTCTTTTGGTTCGATCGCGCGTTTTATATGTATAGTAATCGTACTCTGATTTTTATGATTTTTGATTCATTTAAAAGAGGAGGCTTGAGAAATGGTCCCGTATTCATAAAAACGCAAATCCCAAATCCCCTTTCCTCTGAAAACCCCCCCGAAGGGGGTGTAGTGGGCAAATTTTCTCGAAAATTGTAAATCTGAGTTTGTATAATTAAAGATAGGGCAATAACCTGAAACGTTTAAATTGAACATTTTTTTTAAATAGTTACGGTTTTTGAGTAAGAGACATTTGCAATTTGGCTATGTGGAGAGGGCGATTTCTTCCAAAAATTTAAAATTTGTGGGCACTACATGAAAGACGACAATAGTATTTGTAACAACATTTATAATGAACATTTTTTTCCTTAGAGTTACGGTTTTCGAGATAGAGCGATGGTAAAATGTTTAAATCTAAAATACTACGCAGCAAAGAGTATACGTGGGTTATAGGATAATAGTGGTATTAGCGCACGTTCAACGAGATTCGTTACTAATGTTACTCTCAAAAGTGTGAAATAAATATTTTTTACAAAAAATATTGTACCGACGTTATTAGTTGGTGCACTGAAAAGTACGAAAAAATTAATTCTATTGGTGCTGGTACTTGTAAAGTTGGTGCCAAAAGTTCTCAATCCAACTGCAACTGCTCAAATTCAAAAGTAACAGCACCAATAAATAGAATTAATAATATTTCATTCTTTTCAGTGCGCCAACTAATAACGTCAGTCCATTTTTTTTTTATATTTATAATCTTAGGATAACTATGAAGTGTGTATGCGGGTTAACTCTACAGGTGCTTTATCTATATTTAGACTACAAAAAGGCTCTGTTCGAAAACCTCAAAATCATGAACCTTTCATCTATATAAATTATTTGCTTGTTGGATATAACTCGGTAACTAATTAGACAAATATGATCTATAAAACTTAAAAAAATTATTGAATCTGTGCATTGGAAGCCCGAAGCATATCTTTACCTCGCCTACCATAATTATGACTTTCTCCATTTGCAGTAAATTTTCATAAATAAAACACTGCAAATTTGATCTAATTAATTAAACGTGTTTATTATACTTTTTACGTAGGTCATACAATAATTTAGGTAGTGCGGTGAAATTTATCTTGTTATCGAAGCTGTTTTCTTGGAAATTATGAGAGATACACACTTATAGCTTGTTACTATTATAATATTTCAATTACTACTCAAAATATTGCCGAAGGATCATTGCATATACATATATATTTTAATTCTTCTATCTTTGAATTTCAAAATTGCAAAAAATATAAAGTTGAAGAAAGGCCGTTTTTGCATTTAACATATATTGCCACCCTGCGCATTGTCAGTGTGAAAAGCAGTTTATAAACTGTAACATTTTTGGCCCAGTCTCAGATTTTGATGGTTCGCGAAGGTTAGTAACCTAAAAAAGTTAAAATGTTTGTATGTTCGTCTCCTACAAATTTTTATGACATTCATCCGATCTCAATGAGGCTTTGGTTAGATGAGCGAAATATATATTTTTTTTTACTAATTTTATTTACAAGAAACCAATGTTTTTTCAAATCAATTTGCCGACTTCGTATAAAAGCGAGGGTACCTAATTAAAAATAGTCATTGCAACGAATGCGGGGTAGTTTTAATAAAATACATATTTATGTGGAGGTGTGACCTCATTTATGTTCCTACTCATTCTATATCACGCACACTACACATTTGCAGTGATTTATGTCAGCAGAAAGGCAAAAAGGAATTTATTTAAACCTGTTTCAATAAAGTTTCATATAATGATAGCAAATGTAGGCTTAGGTAATGACCGACGGTAATTGATTCACCCGTGTCTCAGCGTGAATTAATTACGTCAACTATTATTATCAGTCACTGAAGTTTTCAGATTGTTATCAACAAAACTTGAAAGATGACGTCGTAAGACGAGACCCATCTTGAAACATTGATATACATTGATATATATATATATATCTACATATTATATTTTACTAGTAATTGCCTAGTGGTTGAAATTCGAACATAATTAATTGAATTTAAGTTCAAACATTATCAAGCTTCTCCTGTTAAATATTATCTTCTTTTTCAACTACCTTACTCTCTTAAGAATGTTGGTTACCTTCCTCATATATTTATGAAACGCGTCAGTTCGCAAATATAGAGCAACCAGCGAGGAATTGTAGGTCTTGAAAGGGCACTAATTTGGAGGCTTTTACTAGGCAGAATACTTGTGGTAGGTTGCCATTGCTTTCCAAGACTTTACCTCTATATTTATTGGGTATAATTGTATGAATTTTTTTTATATATATCAAATAGGTAACAATTAAGAAGAACAAATAGATGGCCAAGAATCGAACCCGGGTCAGCTGTAAGCTTTCTAACAAGCATTCTAGTGGTAGGTTGCCAGTGGTTTCCACAAATATATTTTAATATTTATGGGAAACAATTTTTTGAATTTTGTATATCAATTTGAAATAGGTAAAAAATCTGAAGAAAATATCGGTTGCCACCAGTTTTTCAACCACTACATCATCAGAGCCCTGACTTGACGAAATATTTATAACTATACATGGCTGGTATTCGTTCCTTCATTTTATTTAATTATTAAATTATTTTTAGCATTGTGCACTCTTTCTCCATATTATAGAATTCAACTATGCCAAATCACATGTTCTCCCGTGAACGCAATATGCAATATGAAGAAGGGGTCCAACGTATTCTCTTCACATAATATATATTGGCTATCCAGGTTCAGAGATTTCGAGAGTGAAACTGTTGGTGACATAGCTATAGATTAAAACAACCAAGTTGCTGTAAAACTTATAATGAAAATTTATATATCAAGAAAGGAGATCTTCTGATACCTTGTACGTAGGTGTAGAAAATACGTATTATATTATTTATGATTTTTGAGATATTAGTCATTAAATGGGTTGGATTTCTAAAATTATTTATAATAAATTATATATTTCTTACAAAAAACTGGACCGTCGTCATCAGTACACTGAAAAGTACAAAATAATATTAATTCTATTGGTGCTGGTATTTTTGAAGTTGTGCAGTTGCAGTTAGATTGAAAACTATTGACCAATAGAATGAAGATTATTTGGTACTTTTCAGTGCACCTACTGAGAACGTCGGTCCAATTTCTTGTAAAAAATATTTCGGATTTGCGTTTTTATGAATATGGGACCATTTTTTTAAATGAATCAGAAATCATCAAAATCGTTTACAATACGTTTGCTATATAAAACGGGCGCACGAAACAAAAAAAAATAAAGCAGACCGCTGTCGAATTGTATACCTCCTCCGTTCGGGGTTCGTCGGTCAAAAAAATACCTTATAATTCAGTTCCATTTTCTGAAGGTTTATTTATATTAATTACGTTTCTCATTTTATTTTGAGGAGTGAGGACACCGACTTCAAAAAAGGAGCATAGCAAACATACTCCGAATTTGATGATTTTTGATTCATTTGAACAAGGAGAGTTGAGAAATGGTCCCATATTTAGAGAAACTCAAATACAAAATCTCCTTCCCTTCCGAATTTGGGTGAAGGGGGTCATTTTTCTCAAGAATCGAAAATCTGAGATGACAGAATTAAAAATGAGACCATACCCGGAAACGTTTAGAATGAACATTTTTTAAAAAAAGTTACGGTTATCGAGTTACAGCACTGGTAATGCCTGAAATATGTGGATTTTCGCAACGATGTTTTGAGATCACTGAATAATACAAGCAAAGAATATACATGGGTAATAGGATAAGTACTATCTTCTTCGGTATTAATGAATGTTCAACGATTTTCATGACTAATCACACAAGTGTGAAATAAATATTTTTGAAAAAGAATTGAACCGTCTTTATAATTTGGTGTACTGATAATAATATAGAATAATATTAATTCTATTGGTGCTGGTACTTTTGAAGTTGGTGCCAAAGCTCTTCTGACAACAATTGCACAACTTCAAAAGCACCAGAACCAATAGAATTACCTAATATTATTTTGTATTTTTCGCAGCACAAACTAATGAAGTCATTTCAATTTTTTGTATTATTGTATTTGAAATAAACAGCCTCTTCCAGATATTCAATGGAAATTCATTATATTACGTCAGATGGTTTTTCTATATAAGCAAGTGTATATACCTGAATAAATCTTTCCATATGATGAGTGAGAGCTCAGCAACATCTAGTTATCGTTTCAATCGTCACATTGGTACCGGCACAGTATTTTGTAGAAGGATTAGGGTAGTACTTCTGCACCACCGGTGAAACTCACAAGAAGTCACTATAAGCAAAAACACCTCTTAAGACGGACGAAGTTTCGCGGCGTCTCCGCCGAGGCTACTCCTCAATCGAGGGGCCCTACTTACAAACGTTATGCTAATGACCAATACCTTTATTGGTCATCTGGTCAGCAGCGGCTGCCGTCGCCTTAGAAACATCGCACATAACACTGGAATCGATGACGCTGACGTTTCTTTACAAGAATCTGGCACAGTTTTACTATATTATTCTCTATTAAACAGACACTCTGAAACTAGATATAGGTTGATAGGGTTGATTACTGTTTTCCCGTTGTAATTAATTGGGGGAATGTTATCGCTTTAGCAATTGACAATAATGTCTGCAAGATATTGCTTTTCGTTTAGTATATATAGGCTTAAGGATAGCTCACAGTAATGCAGTAAGTAGAATTCATTTAGGTTGCGGTTTATTTTTCTTTAGTAAGAAAAGGTTACCAAGTTGAGATAAAAGATGCACCATTAGAAACAAAATAGTTTAATACTTAATACGAGATAAAACGAGAGAAAATAATTGTTGGGCAGTCATATAAGAGGTGTCTTAGATGGATAAATAGATCGATATTCATTTATTTGTTCAGATTAAATTACAGAAATATTTGCAAACACAAAGTGTTATTTATTGAACATTGTTAAAGAGAATCCGGATAAAAAAATGTTAAAACTACCCAGAATAAAAAAAAATACATGCCAGAAAACCCAAAGATCAAATAAATATACATTTTCATTAGAGACAAATGTAGACAAATATAGAATAGACAAAAATAGTATTTAAATAAATAACTATAAATAAAAATACCTAACTTTTTTTTCATTAAAGAATCTCTTCTAAAGACTCTTTAGGTAGATACTTCAACGTCAAAGTATCCAAAAATTCATCCAAATTATAAAATGCTTTGCCAATCACATATCTTTAGCGAGTTCTTTACTTTTCATGAGATTGAATGCTACACCTTCCGGAAATATATTGAAAATTTTTCTTGCTGTGTATTGCACGTTTCTTCAAAGTTACATTTCTCGGCAACCAGATTTATCATATTTCTTGTTAAATAACTATTCTTATTTCTGGCATCTTCAAAGAGATCTTCATTTTTCGATGCAAACATGATATGTATGTACATACTTGTAAGAGTTAATATTTTATTACTTATAAACATATATTTTTACAACTTTCACGATTTATTCCTTAAAAAATACTTCGTATAATTTTTTGTGGAATTTGTATAAGTTCGGTTTCATACTAGATTTCCCTAAAGAAAGATGAAACAGTACGTATCTTTGACTGGATAAACGCGTGGCAAGCTGTTATGACGCTGACATTTTCTGCTACTTCTCTAAAGGCATCACATTATTTAGATATACTCTGGATGCAACACTCTCGATGTGTACCTTCCAATCCAATCTTCTGTCAATATTCTTCCCAAGGAAAGGAATACTTTGTGATGTTTTTATTCACCTAATTAGCCTTGCAGGTAAAAGTAATGGAGTTTTTGATACGGTTTCCATATATGAAGCACTGTGTCTTTGATACATTTAATAACAGGCTATTATCCGAGAAGTGAAGGTCAAGAATGTCACACGCTCTCTGTCCGCCATACAACATAATTTCGAGATTCTCTTCACTAAAAATGAGGGTCTTATCATTAGTATAAAGAATCGTATACTCTCCCGTTACATCGGAGAGTTCGTTTGTGTATAAGATGTATAAAAGTGGTCCTAATATGGAACCTCGAGGAACCCCTTTTGAGAAATTAACTTTACTTGATACGTGCAACAAAATTGTAATATTACAGAACCTGCTGTGATTTTCTAAATATGATTTCACAATCTCGAAACATTTTCTCTTATAACAAACTTTTTAAATTATTAGAAATAATTTTGTTATTGACACAGTCAAATGCTTTGGACCGGTCCATACACATACCGACAGTTACATTTTTGTCATTTGATGAATACTTTTGTTATAGCTTGATATATGGTCAAACATTTTGCTTGTGTTAGTTAGCAAAGATATTGTTCGGTACTTTTCTTCTTGACTTATTTACTTGACTTATAATTTTAATAGCTAGCTGGTTAATTCCAAACGATTCATTGTCAATTTGTCAATTTGGTGCAGTGTTGTCGCTCTGTTAGACTTGAGCCTAAGCTGATACTCGAGTGAAAAGTAACAAAGTGAGGTTGGTTGCATGTATTTTTGAATAATAAATTACTATAAATCATGTTCTCAATGAAATTGATATTCTCTCTTTTAAATCCAATATTTTATAGACAGTGTCTAATAGATTTTGGCAACACTGAGATTGCAACTACTTGCTAAATTTTACATGATACGGAGGCCGGATATCTGAGCTTCATCGAGGCCCCGTGAAGTTGGAACCCCCAAATGTGAATTTAACATTGAAACTGACACGTTTGTTTGTCCAACGTTTGTTCATGTTTATCCAGCAAAAATTTTCGTTTGTCCATCATTTGTTAAAATTTTATACGAGAAACATTTTTTAATGGAAATAATTCAAAAAACGAAAGACATTTGAATTTGGCATTGAAGCTCACACGTTTGTTTGTCCAACGTTTGTCCTTGTTTGTGCAGCAAAAATGTTTGTTTGTCCACCTTTTGTTAAAATTTTATACGAGGAACAATTTTTTCATGAAAACGGTTTAAAAAAATTAAAAACGGAAATTTGACATTTTGTCTCGCACGTTTGTTTTTCCAACGTTTGTCCATGTTTGTCCAGTAGAAATTTTCATTTGTCCACCCTCCATTAATTATATAATTGAAAAAAACTTTAAATAGCTAGACTATCAAAATAACTTATGGACAAAGTAATTCTATAAATAAAAATAGCATATAGACAACAACATAGACAATACAGACAGAGGCACGTTGAGAAAAATAATTTTCAACAAAAGTTTAATCGAATATCTGTGTATAGGTAGGTGGTACCTACCTGTAGAGTGGGTTGAATCAGAGAGTATCAACCATAGAGTTTAATAATTAAAGTTTTGATCTTGCATTCGTGTCCCTAATTTGTCCACATTTGTTCAGAAAAAGATTTGTTTGTCCTCCTTCTTTTAAAAACTTATACCATGAAATTTTTGTATGAATGTTTGCCCTGCAAAAATTTTCTCATGTCCACCTTATTGTTAAAAAATCGTTTTAATTCTCGAAATTACGTATAGTTTGTGGGCACGTAGACGAGCGAAACAAGACACTGTTCCTTAACAAAGACATTTTATTTTTTGAAGTTGATTTATTTTTCTAATCAAAAAAATCTGGTGTGTCCACTCACACGACTTTCCTACCGCTCACAGGCAAATTCCAGTGAATGAAAAATTTTACACTATTACAATACTCTCCTTACATAGCGACGATAATAGCGGTAGTAAAGTAAAAATCCTTTGGTCAAATCGTGCTACCACTCATTTTTCAGCATGTCAAGACAAACAACAATAGTCATGTAATATTTTTTCGCAAAATGAAACCATTAGTCAGAATCTGAAGAAACATGTGGAAAATACGGAATTTTATTCAAGCATAACTTTTTTTTGTGCTTTTTCTCAGAGATGGCGCTATATGTGGGTGGTAAAGGGCTCTCAGAAGAATACTTTAGGCAAGTTTAATCAAAATCGTTAGAGCCTTTTTCGCGCTATGGTCTTGAGCAAATCACTTTTTCCAGCCAGTGTATACAGGATTCTCATTCAGTGCCACCGGCGAGTGATACTGGTACCAAACAAAATAAAAAAGAAAGCAACAATATACACCGACAGACAGACACACAGATCAATGGCTGAAAATATGTTTATTAGACTTAGAAAACTCTGAAACGTCAACATTTCTAAAAATCTTGATACCGAAAATTTCACACGATTACAATACTTTCCTTATACAGCTACTATTGTAGCGTAGGAAAGTAAAAATAATTGATATTCAATCAAATAAACTTAGAAGAATTTCCCGTACAATTAATAATCAACGATACGAGGTATATTTTGAGTGGCATGATTTCCCAAGTTTCCATGCATTTTACAGTGAGGAGGTATACAATTCGACTGCCTGCTTTTTTTCATTTTTAATGGTCCCATATTCACAAAAAAACTCAAATCCAAAATCCCATTCCCTCCGAAAACCGAGGGGTGGAGGGGGCAAATTTTCACGAAAATCGAAAAACTGAGGTGGTACACTTAAAAGATAGGGCAATATCTGGAAGCGTTTAAATTGAACATTTTTTCAAAACAGTTACGGTTTTCGAGATAAGGGCATGTTAAATTCTCAAATATGAGTATTTTTGCTTTTGACTTCGTTATTAGCTGGTGCACTGATAAATACAAAATTATTTTAATTCTATTGGTACTTGTGAAGTTGGTGCCAAAAGTTATCAATCGAATTGCAACTGCACAACTTCAAAAGTAACAGCACCAATAGAATTAACATTATTATGTATTTTTCAGTGCACCAACTAATAACGTCGGCCCATTTTTCTCTAAATATAATTATATAGAAAAGCATCAGGAGCCGAATATGAGGATCGGTTTCAAACAGTACGAAAGACCATTGAATATCCGAGAAATTGTAAATTGAAAGCTCAAGTTCTGGTTTACGTTTTAAAGTATAAATTGGAGTTGAGCATTGTATATTCTTTTATTTGTTGTAATGCTGACAAATTTATTTATTGTTAAATTTCAAAGAGGCTCTCAAAAAATATTTTAAGTTAAAAAATATCAATGAGAAAAACGGACTGAGATAGTTGCTGAGTAAACAGTCCAGTTTGTGATGTGCAATGTATCAATATTATTTTTTATTATTAAGCTATTATGTATATTCTTTTTATGTATCAGCTTTTTGAAACTCTACACTCTACTTGTATATTTTATTATTGCCACAATAACTATATTGAAAATAATAAAACAGTTGTAGCCTGATCCCGAAATCTACGGTTATTAAACGAACTAATAGTTTTCATTAAATTTTTTTGAATTACCTAATGTAACCATCGAGCAATGACATGAAGAATAAAGCAGATATTGGGTTCTCGGGTCTCCAAGTTCACATTGGAAACAAATTGATGTTTTAAATGATTTATCACCTGTTCAGTTTGTCCCGCCTGCTAAAATCATTTGTCCAGGATTTTTTCAATATTTGATTCATAATAACAAGTTTATAAGGTCTAAACTACAGTCAGACTATCAATTGCATTGAAATAATCTTTCTCAAGGTCTCATTGGCTATATGCTATTTTTAGTTTTCGAATTAATTGGCTATAATTTATTTTTATAGTATAGCTATTTGAGAAAAAACAGAAAAAGATTTTTTCAATTATATAATTAATGGGGGCTGAACAAACTAAAATTTTGGCTGGACAAACATGCACAAACGTGCGAGACAAAATGTCAGATTTCCGTTTTTAAATAGTTTTTATTACTTTCGGTTCTTGTATCAATGGACTCAGAGCGATTTCTCAGGCCCCATACGGTCTAGAGACTTGAAATTTCGAATTCGAACTTAGATCGCTGACATCTCGCCGCTTGTTAAGCTCCAAGTGTCACCCAATATGGGCCAATATTTATTAATTATAATTATTTAATTCAA
This sequence comes from Crioceris asparagi, assembly GCA_958507055.1. Taxonomy (NCBI): domain Eukaryota; kingdom Metazoa; phylum Arthropoda; class Insecta; order Coleoptera; family Chrysomelidae; genus Crioceris; species Crioceris asparagi. Next base: position 15,681,930 of record OY293826.1, on the reverse strand, counting down.
GAAAGATCACTTTATCTTCGACATGGAACAACAATGTCGGACAATGGGATCTGTCACTGGAATTACGCACGAGCATGGAGTGTATATATACGTCTCTGTTCTCTGGTATATAGGTCCTCTCTGGCAGATCGTCGTATATATTACATTTTGGTTTTGTGTGTTGTGGTGTACAAACATTAATTTGTTATGGAATTGCTGTTGCTGGCAAACAGATATACATAAATATAGTTCAAATCGAGAGAACAGAGAAAACATACCTCCAACGAGAAAAGGAGAGCAATAGTAGGTACTAATCGGTACGGTTCAAATCTTAGACGCCTAATAAAAACTATTTTTAATTTTTTTTTTTAAATTTCACTTGTTTATTTCTTTGATCTATTTCCATGAAAAAAGTTTTCCTCGTATAAAATTTTAACAAAAGGTGGAAAAACTAAAATTTTTGCTGGACAAGTACGGACAAACAAACGTGCGAGACAAAATGTCAAATTTCCTTTTTTTATTTTTTTAACTATTTTAATATAAAAATGTTCCTCATATAAAATTTTAGCAAAAGGTGGACAAACGAAAATTTTTGCTGGACAAACATGGGCAAACGTTGGACAAACAAACGTGTGTGTGACAAGCGCAAATTTTCGCTGGACAAACATGGACAAACGTTGGACAAACAAACGTGTGAGTTTCAATGTCAAATTCACATGTTTTATTTTTATCTAATTCCATAAAAAAATCCTCGTATAAAATTTTAACAAAAAGGGGACAGAAGAAAATTTTCGCGGGTCAAACATGGACAAACGTCGGACAAACAAACCAATATCAATATCAAATTCACATTTGGGGGTCCCAACTTCACGGGCCGACTACCAAATGAAATGAGATAGATTAAGGACTATTATGGCAGAAATGGGAATATCCTAGCACGCCAGAATTCTCATTTCCAACTTATATTCAGCAAATAGAAGGCCGAATATACAACTATTTGAAGGTATAAGGAGGCATACATCAATGATGTAACATACTGTATGTTATTTATTATGGTTATCTTAGATATCAGTTGTAAACTTGTCATTGAATATTGGAGTGAATTGGAGTGTCAAAATAAAGCTAATCCAAAAAGGATGATTATTTTTCCTCATATTATTATTCTCCTTAGGGAAAACCGATTAGCTGAAAATCTAGTCTAGTTCTGGGGTGTAAGGTAATGTGTAAGGGGCAAGTTGATCAATCGATCGACAGAAGAAAAAAAACTTAGTATATAGATATAGGCCAAATTAGACACAAAGAAAATAAATAAACCTGAAAGCAAAACTGACTGTAAGTAGCGAGACGGAAAAAAACTGACAGTCGAATTGTATACCTCCTCCTTTCGGGGTTTGTCGGATAAAAATAACGGTGATTCGACGAGAATAAAACTAACATTAGCAAGCTATTAACACGTATACGGAAAAAGCACAGAGTATTAAAAATGCCGAAATAACACTGATGAGAAACTCGTTTATCCAATCCGAGTATACGGTACTGTATTGTTGGCTCTAAAAGCAGTTGAGAAAAACAAGTCCAGAATATTCCCGAAAAAGAATCAACATGTACCAAAAATGTACTGAACAACTGAGTAGAACAAAAATAAATCAAGATATATTTCATAGAAAGAATGGCGGTAAATGATTCAATAATATGTACTATATAACTCAAAATAAATTTACTGTAGCAACGATGCTTGACGATGATCACGATCAAGCAAGATGACCGAAAATGCATTCTTTTTAAAAATCAACCAATCAATCAATCAGGTCCATTAAGCTAGCATAAAAAGTGGCACACATCAATAAAATTAGTGTAGTAAATAAATATTTAGTGCTTATTTAGTACGCAAAAATAAAATTTATAACTCTTCAATTTTTGAAATTACGGGCAATACTGCTAGCATAATATTAAGTGATCACACTTAAACAGAACATGATCGAATTTGAGAAAATCTGCTTTAAATAATTTAGTGCTTGCTAGTTTAATACACTTAAAAAAAATTATAGCTCTTCATTTTTGAAATTTATAGGAAAGTGTAATAGCTTAATATTAAGTCAGCACACTTAAATAAAATATGGAGAAAATTCAAGTGTATCCGTTAGGAATAATTTAGTGCTAATTTAGTACACAGGAATAACAATTATAACTTTTATATTAAAGAAATTATGAGCAAGTTTGTTTGTCATTTAGCTATTCTGTTATGTCTCGAGAGAAATTTCATGTAAAATAACAAATAATATGTTCAATAATCGTCAATTCGCATATTGTTTATAATAAATTCTAATATACCTATCTAAAGATATAAATATACATATATTACAAAAACACACATAAATAAAATAATATATAAATATATACAAGTGTTTCGCATAATAAAATACAACAGACTGGCGTTAAATGTTTAAAGCCCAACTATGAGCCAAATTTAAGGAGTAGAATGAACTTTAGAAAATGAATTCCAACTATTGTCATTGCTGAAAATTGCCATTTATTATGAACTTACGCAACAATTTTTCCAAAATCTTGTCGAAGATCACAAGAAAATCATAGAAATCGGCTGATGGAGATCTATATACAGTTACTATAATAGTATGAATCTTGGATATTTCTATAGCTGTAATCTCACAGGTAGATTCAACTGCAAGTTCACTTATATCATGTAAGATCTTGAAAATTGAGCTTAAAATAATATATTTTTTACTCTTAAATTACTTTATCCTGAAAAGGTATATTTCTCATTGAGAACTTAGATACTTAATCTGGATGAGCATTATAGGCTTCTGATGAATACTTTTCTTTTTAAAAGTCGCTGAAATATATTACTGATCCTATTAATATCTACATTTGAAATTATCAAATAATAATTATTTATAAAGCTATTTCTCAAGACTCAATTTGATTGAATCAAAACTGAACTACATGGTAGTAATATAAATATGTCCAAAAAAGTTTTTTGTCTACAAAAATCTATATATACATTGATTAATATCAAAAATTACGTTGCTCCCACATACCAATAGACATTATAATAGTCTTATCTTTATTCCACTAAGCAGATGCATACTTGTACTCATTTCAAGAAATGTATGATAAGGAATTAATTGTTATTTATTACAAGTAATTTCAGCGATAAATTTATATTTTTTTTACTTCATGATAATAATGCACATAATTATTGAGGTATAAAAATATCATATCTAATATCATAAATATCATCAACATTGACGGAGTATTCATACATTATTTATATCGTACGAAGCTCAGTTTAAACGATATTCGCAAAAACGCCTCTTCAAAAAGGGAAATATTCATTCAACATTGGTGAACACAGCCAAATATATCATAATACAAAAAAAATCGTGAGGAAAAACTGTTTTTTTCTTTACTGTTTGAAAATCTGTAATTTCTCTGAAGTGCTCAGTTATATATACCTACGTAATATATGTATGTATAGGTAGCTTGTGGAAGAAGAATACATGTTCCCCCTGGAACATGTATTCTTCAGCAATCAGGAACCACCAGACTGTCAAACTATATCCAGATCTGCTGGTCAATACATTGCCAAACACTTACACGGATTTATGTGTATGGGTAATACACACCCCTTAATTATACTTTTTGACCGTCGGTCCCTCTATGCGTTTGTGCTAGCAAAACATGGAGGGATTAAGCCACAGTAAAGGAGAATTGCTTAGTGAAACCCTCATAAAAAAGGTATAGACATTGCAGCTCTTCAGGAGACCTATACAGAGAATGATGAGCAGATACAGAAGACTGGAAATATTCCAGGCTATAATCTGGTGTCTGCGATTAACCACCCACAGTATAGAGTCGCAACATACCTATGCACGATGCGGATTTTCTGATGTATCCATTGTTTACTGATCATATTAAAATAATAAACATGACAGAATTGTGACGCTGATAATCAATTATGTTCCAAGAAGAACTACCACTAGCAACTCAGAAAAGGACGTGCAAAAAAGTGGCTGGGCTGGATGGGAACTATCCAGAGCTCATTAAACCTACCGGTTAAAAAAAAGAGAGAATGGCTTCACAATTTCTATAATAGATTTAAGAGGAGCCGATAGCGATACTGAAACAAGGAAAACCTCAGAATCTTAGGGAAAGTTATCAGCCAATATAATTCACAACAGACTCCTCCATTTAAAAAAAACCTTTTCAGTCCAATAAGCGGAATTTATGCAAGGCAGATACTGTTTTGTTTAAGTGTTATAATTCACCATTTTCATCGAGGGTGGGTTCCAGAAGAATCTTTAAACATTTGATGCCCTTATAGACCTAATAGCATCCCATGAATCTAGATCCAGAAACTCAGAAATTTATCCGGGGCTGCCTCAGGAGACACAGTGCTCTGGTGTTCTCCACTGCTGAACTGAGCGCCCGTATGGCTAAATAGTAGATACACATATCTTGTTGACATACAAGTCAAGTGGAACCATAAAAACAACAACTACTCCATGGCTGCTAGTGTTATCCAATATAACTTCAGCGAATAAGAAGAGAATTCGCTAGAAGAGCTCAATATAAGAAATGCCTTCAAAACCCCCTTCTTCCTATTCATGATGATGCTGCTATTTTTATTATTAACACCCTTCATCTGAAATCTTGTTCACCATATATCGTTACGGCTACAAATCTCACTAAAACCTACAACCCCAACGAAAAATGGAATAGAGAATGGAACAATTACAACTTCCACATTTGATGAAGTCTTGAAAGTCAACAGTTTGAAAAATAACACATTCTCAATACTTCACAATAACATATGTTGCATAAATAAGAACTTTGATGAATTTAAAGTATTTCTTAGCAAAATTAGTTCTGACATACCTAATTGTTGTGATACTTTCAGAAACCTGGCAAATAACAGACCTGAACTCTTTTAATTTGGAAGGATACAATACTGTCTATAATCAAGGAACATTCAATTAAAATGATGGTGTTTCTGCCTTTGAAAAATCAAACTTAAGCTTTACTTCTTCAATACATAAACTGGGTTTGATCAATATACTACAAATAAAAATCAAACTTAATATGAATACCTAACATAATTATTTCAGGAGTATGTCGATCACCATGGCTTGATTCCTCTGATTTTCCAAACTTATTGCATGACAATTTTAATGATAATGAATCGAATAGTGATGATATACACATTTTTATTGGAGATATCAATATCGATCTATTGAAAGAAAATAAATACCTACTCTACAGAGTACAAAAGTACTCTACTATAAATGGATGTACAAGACTAAATGCATGTTTGGATCATATTTTTCTGAAATCAAAAACAAATCTTTACGATTAATACCTGCCATTTATTATCCATCCCTTCAAGTATTACAGATCACTCAACTTTAGCCCTACAATTAGTTACTGATGAGCCAAAAAATACAAAAAGACACCGATAAAAAATTATCTGTCATGTCGAGTACAAAAAAACTTACTAAACTCCTTCAACAATATTCTTAGAATTCGGTGTATCAGACAGAAGATGTTGAATCTTCAGCAAATGAATTTGTAAGCATCATGACAAATTCGATAAATGAGTGCACTATAAAGAGGTTATCGAATAGAAAATATACAAAGAAGCTCCTTGGATTACATCCTCACTGTTAAATTCAAATAATACCAAACAGAAATTGTATAATAATTTAAAATAGAATGAAAATAACGAGGTCTTGATAAAGCAATTTAAAAGATATAGGTATAAACTTACTGCTCTGATTAAAATAGCTAGATATAATTATTATAAATCATTGATAGAAGACAACTCCAATGATTCAAAAAACCTATGGAAAGTAGTAAAAGAAATTAGTAAAACTAATGCACCTCCCAAATATACCGATTCTATATACCAAATCACCATGGAAAGTTACACGATTGAGCAGCACGTCCAAATGATAAAACTTCATTATCAAAATGAGTGTTCGTTAGTGCAAACGTTGCGCGTATTACGTCCATTTTACGGCAGACACGGTGGCCCTTTAAAGTCGACCCTCCAACGTTTGATGACCAAATTCGAGACGACTGGTTCGGTAAACAACCAACCAATACCCTTACGTCAAAGGAACGCCAGATCGCCGAGAACATCGCTGCTGTCCGTGAGAGTGTGCAAGAGACTCCGAGGCAGTCGATTTCTCGCCTGCACAAGAACTCGGCCTTTCGCAGACTTTCCTTGGTGATTATATTCAATAGGAGTACAGAGAATGGAGTGTGGCCATCAACGCTAAAAAAATCAGTAGTAGTACCAATTCACAAAAAATGCGACAAAACTGATACTACAGACCCATATCATTTATTTCACACCTGGCGAAGTTATTTGAGAAAGTCATCAAGAAACTCCTAGATTCATACATTAAAAAAATCAACATCATTTCAAATAACCAATTCGGCTTTAAAGAAGGAATTTCTACTCAAAATGCACTAATCTTTCTTACAAACAAAATTCACAGTGCACTTGATCAAAGTAAACCATGTCTGAGTATTTTCTCAATTTGAGCAAGGCATTCGACACGGTCAGTCACCATTTATTTCTAAAGTAACTCGACTATATTGGTATAAGGGTAAACGTACTGAAACTATTTCAGGGTTATATTTCCGAACGACAGTAAACTGTAAGAGTCAATAAATAGTGTTCAGAGTGATGTAGCGAATATTGGGTATGAAGTTCCACAAGGCACAGTGCTAGGACCGGTTCTCTTCAACATATATGTGAACGACTTATTTTATATTCAAAGTTCTAGTGATATTATCGCATTCGCAGATGATACTCCATTGATCTATTCAAGTAACTTTTGGGATAACTTGAAATCAGAATATAAACAATTGGTTTGATTACAAGCTGCTCACCTTAAATCTTGAAAAAAACTTCTTTTATACCTTTTAGCGTCAACAGAACAATAACATCAGCATTCCAGAACCTAAGCTTTAGAACAAAAACAATGCTTATCCAATATTAGCTGAACGAGAAGTAAAATACCTAGGTGTGATGATTGATCGTCATTTGAAGTGGAATTCACATATAAATTTCGTTATCAAAAAAATGAATTGTATCATAATCAGATTCAGGGTACTGAAGAAAACCTTACCCATTAGACAACTAAAAATATTATACCACTCGTTAGTAGAGACAGTAGAGAGCCATATCCTTTACGGAATATCTGCCTGGGGAAGCCCGTCTACGGAACATAAGTACTCAATTGAAGTGATGCGATTTATTCAAAAAAACGGACCTACCCTTCTTATGAAGAATGTTGTGTTTTAGATGTCAGACAACTCTTCATTCACAATATCATGTGTCATTATCATCAAAATAAAGAGAAATATCAGATTGTTTCCCAGAATTACAAAACGAGACAAGAAGGTAACTATGTAATTCCTTATATGAAAAAAGCACTCGGACAGAAGTCCTATGAATTTGTCCAGGGAAATGAAAGACATCGAAAAAATTAATGACTTCAAAAAACGGTTGAAACATTATACAAGAGCAAACCGCCGCAGTATTTTCATTAACTGAAACTGACCATTTCAGCCCGCCACAAAAACTGGTCCATATTTTTTTACACATTTATTTCAATGTATTACACGCAAAAGAACATTTATCCCATGTTCCAGTGTCGAATTATAGAGTGACAGTGCAGCTTGGATACCATGCTACACCGTCAACTAGTTTTTTCACCCAACCTAAAAAACAAGTGATCTATATTTTTTGTACACATTTATTACATCCTATTAAACCAAATGAACATTTGTTACACTTTGTTTATTGCTAAGTTTTCACTAGATAACGAATCCGGGTAATCATAATTCTCACGCTACAATTCAGCTATTCAGTAGCCTCGAAGCAATCATTTTGACCACCAGTACTAATGTCCAATTATTGTTTTTTGCTAATTTTTCTATGATGACCTTACTTGCAAAATTTGAAACTTACACAGGGACCAAGCTAGAGAGTGGCGGTCGGAGTCAGACTACTAGGGGAGCTCAAGTAACCACCTCGATATTATTAACCGTGTCCCAATCATGTATTGCTTAATTATTGGAAATTATCGAATAAGACTGATTGCAAAAAATAATCTGAAGGGGTGATGCATGGATCAAAGTACTTGGTTGGTACAGGCAACCATATTGACACATGCACCCAGTGTCAATTGCTCGTAGATGATTTTTACACAACTTGATCAATTGTGCCAAATGTTTAATAAGTTATTCACCCACACAAGAAACTAGAGAGTTAAATTTATTATTTATTATTAAAAGTAAACTAAAACTTATTTATTTATATTTATTTTACAAAGGACAATTTAACATATTTAAATTTTGTATGAAATATTTGTAAAGCAACTTTTGCTGGGCTTCAAGTCGTCGTATTTTATTCATTTTATCGCATCTCCTAGAAATCTTGACATAATGCCCACTTGAAGATGTATCTAACTAATCAAATCATGACTGATAGAGGCTTCTGCTATCAACTTTGCACGGTAGTAGCACAGTGTAAAGAGTTCTTTATTCTGTGGTATCAGGGTGGCCCGAGCGTCAGCCTATCTTGGGTAGGTATGAAAGACTCCCGCGCGCGATTCACACTCTTCAAATCAAAGCGGTTTTGAATAGACGAATATTCTTTCTCTTAGCACTTGGCTCCAGATAAAAGTTTTCTGTTTCGTCACTTTATTGAACTAAACAAATCATTTTTTTCTTACTGACGCTTCAAAGGTGCTACTTCGCGCACGAGAAACGCGCGTCGAAAACACCGCTTTCATACCGCGATGGTGTTGATTATGATTACTTTACTTCAAGCACGGGTAGATAAATAATGGTAAGAGAGTCGAGAAAAATTAGCGGACCTTGAATTCAAACTTTCCACCTCCTGAATTTGAAAATGGTCTCGTTTGAACGCATTTTGGTCGTTTGCGCCACTTTATTGGCCTTTTCTTTTCAAAGTGAAAGAACTATACCGTTGGTCAAAATGCTTGCAGCTGAATACTTTGAACCATCTCTTACGAATTATGAAATTAGCTGTATTCGTTATTTAGCTAAAACTTAGCAATAAACAATGTGCATTAACTGTTTTTTGGTGCAATACGTTGTGATAAATGTCTGAGCTCCCTCGAGTAATCTGAGTTCGGTCATGATCCTCTTGCTTCTTCCAGGTATGACTTACGCATTTTGCAACTAGGGCTAACATCAAAAAATAGCAATAAACAATTGGACAATAGTCCTTGTACTCAAAATGATTGTCTCGACACCCCTGAATAGTCTGAACCGGTTCTCGACACTTTGGGAGAGCGCGAGAATTACGAACTACCTATACAATTAGTCGGATTCTTTATGTAGCGAAAACTTAGCAATACACAAAGTGTAAGAAATGTTTTTGGGTGCTATATGCTGTAATAAATGAGTAAAAAAATATGGACCACTTGTTTTTTTTTTGATAGGGTGGAAGAACAAAATGGCGGAGTAGCTTGGTATCCAAATTGCACCGCCACCCTGTAATTCGACACCGGAACGTGTAATGAATGTTTTTATTTGTCTGTAATAAATTGTAATGATTGTGTCAAAAAATCTGTACCAGTTTTTTGTGGCGGGCTGAAATGGTCGGTGCAGCCTGGAATCACTCTAGAAGACCCACATATCCCTCAGGTTTTGACAATCCAAGATGGGAATGGTGCTCTTTAAATCGCATTCCATTATGTTTTGTATCGTTAATACTGAAATAAACTATACTTCTTTGTAAATGTAAATGCTCATAAGAAATATATATATTTGCAGACCAACATTTTTACTTCACAATGATTGACGTGTAGGTGATCGAACAGACAATACAAGGGTTATTTTTCATATTTCTCTCCGAAAAATGGTTTCTTATAGTAACGTCTATGGATTTATTACAAACTGCATGTCTCTATTTTTAGATAGATACATTTTCCAATAACATCAACAATTAGTAAACAGCTCATTAATCCAACTGCTTTAGAAAACACAATCTAGAGTTCGTCTCTTTATAGACAGAGATCGAATATGTTTTTGATCCTACTTGGTTTTGTTTTCACATTTCTTTTCTATGGTATATTTGTGAGACCAACTGGTTATTGGAAAAGAAAAGGAGTGTTATGTGGAAATGCGATTTGGGTATTTGGAGATTTTCTGGGGGCTATTACCAAATCATATACCGCCAATGACATAGTATGTCCCCTTTATGGCAAATACAAGAAAGAAAGGTTTGTAATATTATGTCTCTTGGATAACTTATTGTTCTTTTACCCCCTCAAATTCAAACGAGGTAGTAAATCTTTAGTAGGTACTTATAATAGCAGTTCATTTATTAAAATTATATTATCATATAGGTATATGTGAGATCTTAGAAATTGTGTGCTTTTATTTAACATGTAATTTAAAAAGTTATGTCTTCCATTATCGCCATATGTTGATTTATGATGTCAATCCATATCATTTCAGGTATTTTGGAATTTGCCAATATAATACACCTATTCTTGTGGTGAAGGATACAGAGCTTATCAAATCGATAACAGTGAGAGATTTTGAATACTTTCTTGACCACAGAACGTTAGTTCCAGAGGATGTTGATCCTCTAATTGGAAAAAATGTGTTTCTGCTTAAGGGTGAGCTAGAGCCAGACTCACATTTATAATCAACCCGTCATATCTTTGATATACTGTGTGTTCAATATAAGAATGGGGGTAGCGTTACCAAATAAGATCGATAATACATTGTATATTGAATTTGAGGCGAAAACAAATCAGCTTCTTTAATCAAATGACGAGAGCGCCACCGTTAATAAGTTATATTTTGAAAAATATTTAGATATACGAGTAACAGGAGAAAACGACGATGTATGCTAGAAGTGGTATTGGCTCGACATGTCTATGTTTCTTGTTTCTATTCGCCTGATTGCTGATTTCTCATATAAAATACAATTTGCTAAGCGTGGCGCACCCTTCACTGAGTTAAGACGTTTGTCTCAAATTCAGTACACGATCTACGAGTAAATTGACAAGGACAGTTTCACAAGTGAACTGTCATACACGGAACACAAACAACTGACAGCTGTATTGGAACACTGACAGTTGACACAGAACATAAAGTTACATCCGATATTATGTGCCATGGACATGGAACACAGACATCTGTCATCCACGGTGCACAGTCATTCACGGAACACAAGCAACTGAGATTCAAATAGTCCAGGCAGCGAGCCTCGAAACGCTGATCTCTAGTATACAACGCATAAATCTTCCCAATCAGCTACTACGCTTCCCTTATATTTGTTGTATTGAAATCGAATAGTTGGTTTCAAATGAAGTCACATTTGTAGTATCTATTTTTTTGGCATACGTAAATTTGTCTGACTGTGAAATCCAGAGTATTGTTAAGTACATTTGGGGAAATCCCATGAAATGCTTCTCAAACTATGAACTTATTTCTCTCCGTTTGAAATTTTTGTTGATTCATATAAATTTTGATATACTCGCAAAGATAAAAGTCAGGAGATGTCAGATTTGGTAATCGGGTAAGCCAGGAAAATTATCATTTATTGACATCGAATCATTCAACTTTTCATCAAGCATCGCCTACTGAAAAAAGTTGCGCGGTTGAGGGACCCCTGTCAGGAACGACGTTCCTAACGTCTTTTGTCTATTTCCGATTTTCATTTGGTAGAGAAATATAATTACTAATGTATTGGCTTCTACTTGGTGGAAATCCATAGTAAATTATGGTTAAAAGTTGTAAAAAATTCCTCTATTATGTTGTTTAAAAATGATAATTGTTTCAGCACACCGTGTACTTGAATAATAAGGATGTTGAACATAAATATGAATGACTCATTAAGCGACAGTTTTAGGACCAATACTTTTTAATCTTTAAATAAAATCATTAACTGACTTAAATGTGGAAGACAAGGTAATATTTATATGCAGATGACACTGATTATTTTTAGTGGAACTTCAAGACAAGAAACAAAAATTAAAACACAAAATGGCATTGAGTTGGAAGGAAAATGGCTTGATGCCCGTAAATTATCATTAAATGTAAAAAACAATTACATTGCATTCACCAAAACAGAGGTCAACAGACCATCATTTTCATTTATTGAAATTAATAACCTTATGGATAGGATTTATTATCTGGCAGATTCTAAGTACCTCGGCATAATGATTGACCCAAAACTTGAAATGGAACGTAAATGGTACATGTAATTTATCTGATTCAAATACTAAAGTATCTGGTACAGAAATAGTTGAATCTATATTGTGCTATGGAATAGTAGTATGGGGCAGATTGTATAACAACTCATTAAAGCCATTCCTGGTCTTGCAAAATAAAATATTGGAAATAATTCACAAGAGAAATATATCATATCCTACTATCGATATATATATATATATATATATATATATATATATATATATATATATATATATAAATAGTCTCGCTAAAACTCAAAAACGGCTTGACCGATTTGAATATTTTTTGTTTTGTTTTCTTCGCTCTACAGGGGTGGCTTGAAAGAAAAAACATAGACAAAACCCATATAAACAGTTATATTTAGAAATCCAAAATTGGTAATTTTACATGGGACACATTTTGTTCAAGACAATTTCATGCCCAGTTTCAATTTACAAGATAATTGCCGTAAAGTTGACTGTATATCAGAAATAATTATAGAATTTTACACAACTTTGCAGATCCAAGGACAAATAAACCACTTACTCTATGAGTCCCGCGCCACATGCAGGAGCACCCGCAATATGTTGTTTGTTAGACAATATGGCTGCCCAGATATATTTATAACATTCACATGTAACCCTCAATAGAAGTAAATCAAAAAGGAAATGTGGCCCAGCCAAACATAACTACCAGAGTTTGTAGACACAAATTAAAATCGCTAATGAATTTCATTGAAAAGCAACTTGTGTAAGTTCGTTGTTGGATATAATCCGTGGAATGGCAAAGTGGGTCTGCCTTATGAATTTATTTTAGTTTGGTTAGTTGACTTAATCACACCTGCTGAAATCGATTCCATTATTTCATCTAAAATGGAGCTTGGTGAGCTTTCAACAACGTCTCATCCTGTATGATTGGAGGTAAGTGTTCCAAGCTGCTGATACCATCAAAGGCAATGATGGATACCCATTGTATCGTCGGCGATCAGTTGCGGATAATGGACAATCTATAGTGATGAAGGTCAAAGGACAAGTAGTTCATGTGGACAATCGTTGGACTGTGCCATATTGTCCAAATTTTTTGAAACTTACATCATGTGGAATACTGAGTCTCCGTCAAGTCGATCAAGTACATCACCACATCAAATTCGCACATTGTTTGCAATTATAATATCCACATGTTTCCCTTTGAAGCTGAACGATTTATGCGTGAAATATAAGGACGTTATGTCTGACGATGTTTTGCATCATGTGCGCTGCCAATTTTTTAAATCCAATACTACAAATGACGGCAGTAATTTAAATTAAATCATTAATTATGATAGAAGATAAATGTTTATTGATGGAAAATAAGATGTTGTCATGTTTTGGTATGATATCACCCAATCGTCCAATGCACCAATGCAATTAACCAAGAAACACCGAAACATTAGACGAAGAAGTTCATACAAATGGTCTACAATTGAATCAACAACAAAAGAAAAGTAAACTTTCTTAATTTTATTGATTCTGTCGAAGATACGATTGCAGAATAAAGTTGCCCTGGCATTGGCTTCACGGGAATAGCAGCAACTCTGTTAGGTGGCGAACGAGCTGCAAATTCTGCCTTGAAATTGCCACTGAACATGCAACTAAATGAGAAACTACCTTGCAAAATCGCCAAAAACTGCGCAATGGCAAATATTCTAAAGGTATGCAAATCAATCGTTTGAAACGAATGCACGATTTCCCACAAGAGTTCATCAGACTCTTCCAGTTATCAATCAACTGTAGCTGATGAACTAAACGCATGCTTTAAGCCATCAAATTTGTGGCGGTATGTGAAGACAATCCGATTAACGACTAACGTGCGAGTGTTTTTGCAGCAAAATGAAAGTGCAGATGTGTTTTCGAAGTAATTGCTGGACACGAAGAAGTCACAGTTGACAATTCTACCGGATTAGGCACATTACCCAGAAGTTTCAATGAGTTGGCAAAATCGAAAGAGGAGCTCATACATCGTGTTTTTGCAAATATAGCGCTACAGTTCAAAAACCATAATTGGCTGACCAAACGAGCAATATTAACGGCTAAAAACAAAGATGTCTATGATCTCAAAGCAACCATCCAAAATGTCATTCCAGTACAGTTGCATTCCTTCAAATCTGCCGACAAGGTTATCGCACGGGATGAGATAGTCAACTATGGCACAGAATTTTTAAATTAGCTGGAGCTACCTGGGCTATCACCTGACAATTTGCTGTTAAATATAAGCTCAGTCACCATCATGTTTCCTAACAATAATCAGCTTGGAGATTGGCTGTGAAAAATCTAATGATTAACGTCATTGAGGCAACGATCATTGAGGGAAAATACATTCGATTCTAAGGGGCTGCAATTTTCCGGGCGTCTGGCCTTTGCCATGACCATAAACGAATCACAAGGGCAGTTGTTGGAAGTTTGCTAAATTAACTTGAAGTTTTCTTAGTTCGTGCATGTTCTGTTTCGGAAAGCCATCGTCAATATATATTTACGCAAGGGAAAAAACAAAACTGTGCCTTGCTTATCAAAAAGCCTTAGGTTCATTGAATATTTTGTTACATAATCTTTAATTTAAATAAAAGATATTAAATTAAAATTAATTAAAAGCAAGTTTTATTTATTAACTTATCGAAAATCAAACCGTAGACGAAACAGATTGATTAGGGGATTGATGATCCATGAACAGTAATAATAAAATAAATTGTAGGTGCTACGAAGTTCACCGGTTCATCTAGTCCACTGTATAAATATAAGAACACATGACATGTTGTTTTATTCACAGACATAATACGAATAATACAGTTGTTAATAATGAATAAATATAAACAAACATCTCGTGATTCCTATATGTTACAGTGAATTTTATAAAAAAATAACAAACTGTTACCAAATAATATTAAAACTAAATTATAAATTCTTTTTCTAATTAACAAAAATATACTTACTACGATAGCATTATGGTGGATTTGTTAAAATTATAGAGAGATAAATCTAATTGAGAATGTCTAAAGTTTCATACTTAAATATAATACATAAATTTTTCTTTGCCTATACGGATGTTACCTCATCTAGGGGCTAATGTATTCCATGTAGGTAAGTCTTACATTAGAAATAAATAGTGGATGTCAAAACATTCTAATATTTTGGAAATAAATAAATAAATTTAAAAAAACTAATTAGGTAACAATTATATGTATGTACAGTAAGGAGCTGGATCGATCTGGTCATTGACGAGATTACCAGAATGTTTACGTTAATTCATTTCTAATGACTCAAGTCTAATCAATTTTGATCCTTTTTTCGGCTTGTAAGGTTTTGAATGTGTGATTATTATCATTGAGATATAGCCAATAGTTTGAATTCATTTTTTATGTTGTATGAATGAGCTCTTGGGAACATTATAGGGGTTTGAAAATATCTGTCCGTTTAACCTACTAGGTACACTTTTGAGCAATCACGGCAAGTGAGTTCATAAACACCTGATTGACAATTATCTGGAATTCTTGATTTATGGTAAATTTAGTTAATGTAATTAACCTAACCTAATCTTATCAATTTAATTTTATCTGAAATATGGAAAACCAAAATTAGTATAAATTTTTTATAAGCACAATATACAAGATCATCAAATAGCTCAACTTTTTTTCTCTTTTAACCGATTTTGTATCTATCACCGTTTTCGAGTTAGTAATGCTTTACCATCCTTACCTTGGACACACTGTATAACCAAATAAAGTTATCTTCGATGTACGGGCTGAAGGTACTTTGAGTTGAGATAGTGTTAACGCTGTTGAAATAGGCTTTCTCAGGATCTGGTACTTGGTATCTTTCATCCTTATAAGCCATTTTCCATATTTTACTGGACTACAAATAACTTCTGCATGTCGAATGAGATCGTTTCTTAAGAACCGTTTCAGTTCTCTTATATTTCTTATAACCTCGGGCACCAGCTAAATATGGCCTTTCCCTATTGTTGGTCAAGCTCTCTTGCTTTGAGATTTAGGATTTCGTCTTTTGAGCCCCAGACCCTTGCACTAAGTAATCCTACTCTATCTATGGCGCTTTAAGTTTCCCTTTACTTATTGGCAGAATAGTCAAGTTTTTCCCAGCAGGATTTTGATGAGAATCCATTCCTAGATATACTATCAATACAGTACCACTATCCTTTATATTTCGAGGACTCTTTCAGATGATTGATCTTTAGGACGAATTCACTCTACTACTATCCATCTCTCAACATACTGTTTCACTCATAATAATATTTCTGTTTTAAACTTAGGGGCTGCCTGAAATAAGATATAGAAATAATATACATACGTACCTACTTCCTGGTCTCATGGCCATATGACAGATATTCTTGATACTTATTCTTTTTAGTATTACCAGACATTCTGTTCAAATTTGTATTTTGTATTTATCTATCTAAATCTATATTTCATAGGTACCAAATGGCGTGATATGAGATCAGTTTTAACACCAGCTTTTACGACAAATAGACTGAAGTCGATGTTAGAATCAATGAAGGAGCATGCCCAAAGTTTAGTCGATTTCTACCTCGAAAAGGATCTTGACGTAATTGAAGTCGATTTAAAAGATACATTCACTAGATATTGTAGTGATGTTATCATGGATATCACCTTCGGAGTTCGAGCTGACTCCTTCAGAGAACCAAATAATGAGTATTACCTAATGGGCATGGAAACAGCGAATTTCTCTGGACTATTGAATAATTTAAAATTAATGGGTGTTATGATGATACCACAGCTCTATAAAGTAAGAATTTGTTAACAGTTAGATTTCAATTGAATACTTCTTCATTCTAACCATAAAGTTCTTGTTCTAATTTATTGCCAATGTAAATTTTAGTTATTCGGAGTCCGGATCTTTGATAGCAAGCTTGTCCATTTCTATGAAAAATTGATCAACAATATAATACAGTTTAGAGAAGCCAATGGAATTGTTAGAAATGATTTGATGCAGATATTTATGAAGAATTTGAAGAATCAAACAGAAGATGATGATGTAGATGAGAATTTATCAGATAAGGAGAAAATTCTTGGTAAGCATATTCACGGCTGTACTGTTCATAAGGAAAGAATAATTATGATGTAAGGAGCTCAAAAATTATGTTCTTGAAATGCTTACCAAGCGCGGAATGGTTTAAAAAATGTTTTGCTCTAGACTTTGATAAATCGGTAATATATTTTCCTCCTTTATAGTTTCGCGGTGCGTCTTTTAAAACAGCAGGAAAAAACTTATTGTCTTAATAAATGAAAAGTCATATTTTATACATTTTTATTTCAATTCTGGTTATACAGTTCTTTTCAGAACAAAATTGAATATTGATTGAAGATATTTCTTATACCTACCTATGTTTCTTCCAGATAAATTATGGCCCGATACTTCATAAATGGAAATCTCATGCTAAGCTATGTTATTGAAACATTCTTGCTTTCGTTGTTTCAGAAAAAAAGAATATGGCTGAACTGTCAATCGATGATATGAGTTCGCAGGCCATGCTTTTTGTGTTTAGTGGAATTGATTCAGTTACAAAACTAATGTGTTTTGCTGCATATGAAATGGCTATGAATCCAGATATTCAATCAAAGTTGAGAGATGAGATAGATTCGACATTTATGGAATGTGAAGGAAATCTTACTTACGAAGCATTGGCAGAAATGAAATATTTAGATGCTGTTGTTGCGGGTGAGAAATGATTTTTTAAGTTTATCTCTGTTTTATAAATTACTCCTCTCTCTGGTATTAAAGTAATCATAATATTTACGATGTTAAACCCATAAAATGAGAATAAATATATTTTTTTAAGCTGTAAAAAAGGGGTGAAGCCTAGGTTACAGAAAAAATCAAATGATCCATTTTGAAAAATATTTAATGTAATTTTAAAATTCATTAGTTTTTATTAATAATTATTGAACATAAAAGTTTTGAGATAAAATTTAAACCGAACCGATGAAATTTGCCTGAGATAGGTCCTGATGGTTGATTTTGAACTATATCTATATAAATAAAAATGAATCGCCAAATGCGTTGCTAAGCGCAAAACTCGAGAACGGGTCAACCATTTCGGATAATTTTTGTTTTAATATTTTCGCTATGACATAAGGAAGGTTAATTGATTTAATAATTAAAGTGATTACTCTGAAATTCGTCTTAGTTATTATTTTTTTCTATTGGACTGCACATGCCCAATAACCAACATAACTATTTATTTCAAATTTCATATATCTACAATTATTACTATATATTATATATATATATATATATATATATATATATATATATATTTATATATATATATATATATATATATATATATATATATATCTATATATATATATAATTTTAGTAATTCACTGCCGAGAATGTATAACCAAAGTGACAAACATTCATAGGGTTGCGGCACTATGGGCTGTAGGATAATGAAAACTCTTTTTCAATTACCAACGTTTCGATAGCGGTGGCTATCTTTTTCAAGGCTGTATTAAAATAAAAGAAAGTTACAAAGAAGTACTTAATTAAAGGATATAAGAATCATCGAAATAATAATCAAGAAAATTAGTTATATATAAAAACACGTTATACGAATTCCAACTTACATTGATTTGAGTGTTAAATATAGATAGGTACATCATTCATTCTTATGTTATCAAAACTAAATTGAATTTCTACATCTCATATTAAAATACTGAACTCAACTGTACGAGAATTAATGTAGAACAGAATATTATGGTCATAAATAGCAAAAAACTAGAATAGAAACAGGGTAAGATTGTGTTTTTACTTTTTATTTAAAAAAATTTCAAATACATGGAATTCAAAGTTACTGTCTTTTATTTTGTTCCTTGATTTGTGTGTTCTCTGTTAATTTTATCTATAGGTTGCATGTCTGACGTCTAATGTCTAAGCTGTCAATTAAGAATTAAAAATAAAAACAAAAACAAAAACAAACAGCAAACGTATGGCGCAAAGTTATAATATTTGTATGACAAATATATATATATATATATATATATATATATATATATATATATATATATATATAAAAGAAAATTAGAAATAATCCAAACAAAAAACAACATAAATGTGCATGAAATCCAAGTTCGTGACGGTTTCACTAATAAAAGAAATGGGATCTAGCTGGTTACCAAGTATTTTCAAATTTCGTAAAATTACAACTCCTGACGTGCATAACGTTCTTCAGAAGCTTTAGAAGAAAATTGTTCATGTTCTTTGCTATTCAATAATGCGACTTGGTAAGAATTTACCCATCAAATTTAATCGCCAAGTTTGGGATCTGGGAACAATTTAGTCTTGTCTATTTAGTGACATACCCCGTCTACTTTAGTGTCACCTCAGGAAATCAACAGATTCAAGCTTTTTTTGTTTATTCTCCCACTCTAAGCTTTATTTGATCTATCCCCACTTTACACATTGTATGCAATTATGGGCCCCTTTTTTACCAACCAATTATTGTAATGAATTTATTGTTCACAGAAACATCACGAAAATGGCCAGGAGACTTCATCTTAGACCGCAGTTGCTCAAAACCGTACACAATTGATCCTATTAACCCTGGCGAAAAACCTCTTCAAATCAATCAAGGAGACACAATCTGGTTTCCAATTTATGCACTTCACCATGACCCAGACTATTTCCCACATCCAGAAAAATTTGATCCCGACAGATTCAGCGATGAGAACAAATCAAAGATAAATCCATATGCTTACTTTCCCTTCGGCATAGGACCTCGAGTTTGCATCGGAATAAGATTTGCTATACTGGAATGTAAAGTCGTTTTGTGCTATTTGCTAAGAAACTTCGAAATTATACCGTCTCCAAAATCTTGCATACCAATCCAAATAAGAGGAAATAATCTTCAATATGAGTTTAAAAGAGGCTTTTGGTTTGGACTTAGAAAATTACAAAAGTAATATTTCTATGAACATTTTCACTGTTTGACTAAATAAGAAGATCTTAAGTGTAATACAAAATAAACACTCTATAGTGCATTTCAAACTGTGAATGCAATGTAACGTCTTATGGATCACATCGTTGACAACGCGGTGTTATGCCGAGCTCGAGCGATCGACTTATCCTGCCTTCGGCAAATTTCGCCACTTGCGTTTATATTTTAACATTTTATGTTGAATAATTGATAATAACAAACATATAACACTGCATTCTTAGAGTGAAACGAAGTAAGTATATTAGAACCCCATTCTCAGAAAATGTAATATTAGGTGGTATCCAAATAAATATTAGAATCACGGAATTATTTTTATTTCTCTGATGATATTTGATAAATGCCCTGTTCTTGTACTTTACTACCTCTAATTATTTATAGAAGACATGTAAAGCTGTAGACCATCTCGGTTTACTTTAAAATTCGAACGTTATTTACATATTCATAAGTATAATAACATTGGTTCATGAATATGCTCATTTACTCCTCTTTACCAAAGAAGATAGATTCTTGATTATTGTTTGTCTTTACAAAAGCCATCGGGGAGCTTGAATATTCGGGTTGCTTTCGGCGATCGTCATATGGTACCGTGTCTGGCTCGCCTACAAAATGTCAAACAAAAGTAAGCGCCATGAGCTACTGGTTGAGTAGTACGTGACGTTTTTAGCCTGATCAACGGGCGAGCCCATAGACATCTGGGTGTTCAGATGTCTATGGGCGAGCCTAACCGCACGATTATCATGCAACTTGCAACCGCAACGCGTCTTCCGAGAATTATGCGTTCGTTGATATAAGACGTCAATTTTGGTATCACGTAATTGTGGTTGCGAGAAAAATGCAGATCAAAACAGTGCTGCCTCCACCGAAAAACCAGTGAGCTATATAGGTACATTGAATTCAGGATATTATCAGTGACTACTCAGCATGCAACCACTTCACGTAATACGATTTCTTGTGACTAGCAACCAGTTTACAACAGCAACGCGAACACAAGGCGATAGCAACTGGGTCGCTTAATTTTAAATACATCACTGGGTTCGAATATATATATATATATATATATATATATATATATATATATATATATATATATATACTTAAATGAATTAAATAGTCATACGAGTCGCTTGGGTGATTTCCATATTCGGGGGAAGCTGGGAGTCTTAAATAATCTTTTCATGTTAACTTATCTAGTAAAAGGTTGCTAACTTTACTTCAGATGAGTGAGAGAATGAAATTCTGAGTATGTATTTGAAGAAGAAATATCGAAGTTAAGGTAATAAGTAACGTACAGTACGATATGTAGGTATGCAATAAAAAGTCAACTTTAGCTAAGCATTTTCTGTTGTACCTACTAATAATATAACATATTGTGATCATTTTTAATGGTAACAGCAGATGTACGTATTTAATCTTTTATTTCTTCCCTGTCATTTACAGGAGTTAATCCAAGTAAACCAAACTTTTCGGATGGTCCTAAAGAAAAAATCCAGTGGAACAAGATCGGGAGGCCGATAGTATTATTATCTACACATAAAATGATCAAATAATAATTATTTATCAGCTTATTAGCTATTGCTTTAGACTCAATTTATATAAATATGTCCAAAAGAAGATCGCTTAGTGAAAGAATAGATCAACTTATTGAGGTAAATGGGGGTCACATTGAACCTTTGTTAAGTATTTTTAAATTTTGTTCATATTATTTATTGTAGCAAAAATGTAAAAAAGACTTTCTGATAATTACGTATTCGTAAAATTGTATAATAATCTCCTTATTAAACCTAAAAAATCAACTGTAAGCTTTATTTGAGTAATAAATGCAAACCTATGATAAAGATTAAATACACCCAAAACTAGGTTACGAAGGTAGAGAATGTTATTTACACATAAAGTATTGGAGAAAAGAAAAAATGTGCTAAAATGAGAATTCCACCAGTGGCGTAGAATTAAGGAAGGGTTAACCTTTCACTTACCCCTGTCGTTCGCCTCTGGTAGTAACCAGAAACGTTTATTTACCATAATTTAGTAAGGTTTGCTGTGTCTACATTTCCTGCCAAATATGATAAAGATTAGTCAAACAGTTTAAAAGTTATGGGGAAAAATAATTTTTAAATAATTAAATAAGATACCCTCAGTATCTCAGCCAGGAGACATATTTTATCTAAATGAATTGGGTTAAATCTTATTATTTTGAACCAAATATTCGCCAGTTTAATTATTTCCCATTTTTAATGAAACACCCTGTATATGTGAACGTATGTCTAAGTAGTCATGTTTTATATTGACGAATCCATAACTAGTAAAAGTTAACGGTTAATGGTTAATAAATAATATTATTATTATTAGATATTATAATAAGTACCATATGCTTCTCATTCCTATGCAATTTCTGCAATAATTTGTTATTTTATTTACTTCATGATAAAGAATACACATAATTATTGAGGTATAAAGATATCAATATCAGCAACATTCACGGAGTATTTATATTCGTACGTTATTTATATCGTAAGAAGCTCAGTTTAAATGATATTAACAAGAACGCAGTTGAAAAAATGGGGCTAATGTCCTAATGTCCCCTTCCAAAAGGGAAACATTAATTTTAAATTGCTGGACACACCCAAATATATCACAAATAAAAAAAACAATGATCAGGATCTTTTTATCAGAAAAATTGTATTTTTTCCTGACTGTTAGCCTAAATGTATCAGGTGTTGCAACAGTGTTATACTATTATTTGGAAATCTTTAAGAGCTCAATTACACATATATTACGTAGGTACATACGTAATATATTTGTAGATAGCTTGTGAAAGAAGAATACATGTTCTCCCTGGTTAACACTATATGAACATGGAACATGTAATCTTCAGCAATCAGGAACCACCAGACTGTCAAAATATATCCAGATCTCCTGGTCAATATATTGCCAAATACTTACGCATTTATGTGTTAATACATATCCCTTAAAGAGCCCTTCTGACGACTTTTTGACTCTCGTTCCCTCTATGCCCTTGTTGTTGCTAATCATGTATAGCTTAGTAAAATACTGCTAACAAAAAATATAGAAATTTCAGCTCTTCAGAATACCCACACAGAGAATGACGAGAAGTTACCTACAGAAGAATAAAAGCATTCCAGGCTGTAATCTGGTGGCAGAAATTAACCCCACACAGTATAGACTCGCAACATTTCTATGTATGATGTGATCTATCCTATGTTTCCGTTGTTTACTTAGGTACTATCTGAAAATAATATACATATACTGGCTGTTAAACGACAAAGTCACGTCATAGTTAACGTTTATAAACTACCTCATGCATCTTGGCGAAAGGAAATCGTCCCAATCTTTGAACATCCAACTATTTACATAGGAGATTTCAATAATCACCTTGGGGTATGCTGGAAATAAAGACAACTGCGAAGCACTCATAAATTGGATGGAAGAGTTCAGTAGGAAGAGTTACACCTCTTGTTGTTGACTGGGGAAGAAGGGTGTCATGAATCTTTGGAGAAAATTAACTTTACGTACAGCAGCAAAGAAGCGTGAACTTGCTGCGACGACTCGAGGGTATAAATTCGCCCTCAAAGAAATGCCCAAACCAAAAATAGACCAAGGACACTGGACACGTGTGAAAAAACAGCAAAGCCTGCCAATAATGAAGCTTTTGACAGGGAAAGAATTAGCACTAGCAACTCGAGTTGCAAAAATGCGGCTGGTCTACCCATCCATACTATCATGATTTCATTAAATATACCGACTTAAAAACGAGAGAATGGCTCCACAATTTCTATTAATACGTATAAAAGGAATAAAGCTGTAACGATTCTCATAACAGGAAAATCTCAGAATCATTGGGAAAATTATCGGCCAATATAATTTACAACAGACTCCTCACCTGGATTAAAAAATCTATCCCAGTCCAACAAGTGGGATCTATGAACGGCAGATAATGTTGTGATCAATTGCTATCACCATCTTAATCGAAAGTGGATCTCAGAAGAATCTTAAAACATCTGCTGCCCTTATAGACTTAATGGCATCCTATGACATGGTATGGAAGGAAGGACTTCTTCTAAAATGTTATCATATCATCCAATGCAAGCGCTTTCTCTACCTGCTCAATGATCGTATTTTCCAGGTCCACATATTAATGAGGAAAACTGTTCAAATTGCTCCAAATGGACTCCCTCAAAGACATGTCCTGTCGCTGCTATTATTTAACATACACACACTAGATATTCCAACTACTGCATATCAGTGATTCATTTACGCTGATGATGTGGCCATTGCTATCCATCACCGCACTTTTTAATATGGGGAAGAAACGATAACAAGCGACGTAGATATTCTGAATAACTAACTCCTCCAGCGAATAAGAAGAGAAGTCGCTCTAAGAACTCAAAATGCCAGAAATGCCTTCAAAACCCTCTTCTCCATATTCATGATGATGCTGCTACTTTTATTATTAAAACCCTTCACCTAAAATCTTGATCACCAGATATCGTTACTGCTACAAATCTTACTAAAACCTACAACCCCAACGAACAATGGAATAGAGATTGTTACAATTACAACTTCCATAATCATAACCTGGTAAAAGACTCACATATTGACAAACCAAGAAGAGAATGGTGCTCCTTAAAACCGTAAGTTTTTTGTTCATACGAAATATAAATATTTGCAATATAGGCATTCTAACATTTTTACTTGACGTGTACGTGATAGAACAGACAGACACTCATATTTTCTTACATTAGCGAGAATCGAAATTTTTGAATTGTCGAAGTCGAAAGTAGGTATCCTTCTGGTTTCTGATAGTAACGTCTATGGATTCATATCAAACTGCATGGTTCTATTTTCAGACAAATTAATTTTCCAATAATATTCACAATTAATAAACAGCTCATTAACTCAAGTTAAGTTTAGAAAATAACATTCGTCTCTTTATAGACAGAGATCAAATATGTTTTTGATTCTACTTGGTTTTGTTTTCACATTTCTTGGCTATAGTATATTTGTGGGACCAACTGGTTATTGGAAAAGAAAAGGAGTTAAAAGTGGAAATGCCATTTGGGTATTTGGAGATTTTTGAGGGCAATTACCAAATCATAAACCTCCAATGATAGTATGTCTCCTTTATGGCAAATACAAGAAAGAAAGGTTTGTGTTATATCATTTGGATAACTTATTGTTTTTATATCCCCTAAAGTTGAATAAAATTGTATTTGCTATAAAAATCACATTTAAATATATGAATGAAAAAACATTAAAAACATTATATGATAGTAATTTTGAATCAATTATCAATTATTTTTTGGGGAATAGAACAAAACCTAGCAAAAATATTTACGTATAGTGCAAAAAAATGTATAGACAGTCTTATATGGGATTCTTTAAAGGAAAACTACTTATGCTTTGTATCTGTTGGAATGTCTGTTGCTTTTGCATAGACATAAAGAAAAATAAAAAAAAGAAGAATGTTAAATATTACACACGCACACTGGATATATATTATCCAATATACAGGTTAACTCTTCAGAGAGAAACCCGTCGTATATGTGCATTCGAATATATAATAAAATACCAGAAATTTTAAAAGCTACAGACAGCCTAAAGTTATTCAAAAGTAAAATAAAATTAATTCTTTTAAATCTGGAACCATATAGTTTCTATTTCTATTTCTTTAATTCCAATTTGTGAATACTGAAACAGTGGAGTCATTTTATTTAATTTAGGTATTTACATGTTAGTAATGTATGTTTGTATGTTATTTAAAATAATTAATAAAAAAAGTTCAGACAAAGTAATCAATTCATATCATTTCAGATATTTTGGAATTTGCCAGTATAATAAACCTATTCTTGTGGTGAAGGATACAGAGCTTATCAAATCAATAACAGTGAGAGATTTTGAATACTTCCTTGACCACAGAATGTTGGTTCCAGAAGATGTAGATGCTCTATTTGGAAAGACTTTGTTCGTGCTTAAGGGTGAGCTAGAGTTAAACACATTTACTTATAATCGACTCGTCAAATCTTTAATATACTTCCAAGTTAAGGATGGGATAGCATTAGTATCTCGAGAACGGTAGGTATAGATACGAAGTCGGTTAAAATGGGAAAAAGCTGGGTAATTTGATGGTCTTTTATATCGTTTTCACAATAGTTACATAATTCTTCTGGCTTTCAAAAGTTTTAGAATAAAAACACAATGTAATGATTTTAGATTTTTAGATTTTATTTTGAAGTTTATTGAAGAACTATCGAAAAACGGAAATTACTTCATCACGGCACGTTCTAAAAATGGTCTCTTTTTTAAATTTTAAGCGACGTTTTGTTTTCTTGATAAACCCAAACGGAGAAGAATATACAATTCGAATGTCTGCTTTTTTAAACTCCAATTTTGATGATTATTGATTCATTTGAAAGAGGAGACTTGAAAAATGGTCCCACATTTGTAAGAACTCAATTCCGAAATCTTCTTCCTTTCAAAAATTACCCCCGAAGGTGTGAAGGGGGTATTCTTTTTCGAAAATCGAAACTCCCAGTTGGAGCAATTAAGGATAAGAAAATATCCGGAAACGTTTAAATTGAATGAAAGAGCTACTGTTTTCGAGTTTCAGCGATGTTAAAATTTGAAATATGTGTAATTCCGCTATGTGGATGAGGCAATTGAAAATCTGAAAATGGCAAATTAAAGGCCAGATTATCTCAGCAACATTTATAATGAAAATGTTTTCTTTAGAGTTACGGTTTCTGAGTTACAGCGGTGGTAAAAATACTTATGCGCATTTCCACCGCTATGTTTTTAGATTTCTAAATAATAACAAGTACCAGCAAATAACATACGTGTGTAATATGAAAATTACTATCTTCTTTGGTATTAGTGAACGATCAACGATTTTCGTAACTAATGTTACCCTCAAAAGTGTGAAACAATTATTATTTTCTAACAAAATATATACCGACGTTATTAGTTGGTGCACAGAAAAATTCAAATTAATATTAAATCTATTGCTGCTGGTACTTGTGATGTTGGTGCCAAAAGTTATCAATCTAACTGCAACTGCACAAATTCAAAAGTAACAGCACTAATAGAATTAATATTATTTTGTATTTTTCAGTGCACCAACCAATAACGTCGGCCCAATTTTTGTAAAAAATATTTATATATGGACCGAAACAAAAACGCATCTTGTATTTTATCACATGATATGTCAGTTATACGTTTTTCCTATTTTCCAGCTGTATGCATAAAAAAACTTGTTAGTAGGCGATGCTCAATGTAAACTGGATTAATTCAATGTCAAAAACTATAATATTGGTAGTCCAAGTGGCGAGTTTTTGAGTATTTTTGAATACCTATTTTTTATTTAACATGGACATGATGGTTTTACAAAGGCAAACACATTCAAATTAATAATTAGCTTTATTTTTAATCGTATTTTCAATTTTAATTGCATATACGTAGGGTATTCAAGTAAATAAGGGCTATTTTCTAAGCGTGAAATCCAGAATATTGTTAAGTAGGTTCATCTCGTCAAATCCCCTGAAATACTTCTACAACATCGAAGTTATTTGTACATTTGAAATATACATTGGTACATATAGGGAGGTACTCGCAAAGATAAAAGTCAAGAGATTTTAGATTTGGCGATCGAGTAAGTCAGGAAAATTTTCAACAATACTCAAAAGTGCGGAACTTAAAACAGTAAAAAATGTTAAACACATTGTTTATTAAAATGGAATTATTACATTTTTCATCAAGCATCGCCGACTGAAAAAGTTATGCGGTTGAGAAATTCCATTCTGTAACTAGATGGAAATTCATACTAAATTAAAATTAAAATTCAATAAATTTGCACTAATATGTTGTTTAAACATGACAATTGCTTCGGCACACTGTGCCTTTCTCAAATATTTATATTAACTAAATAATAAGATGATGAGTGCCTTCTTGAAAAATAAGGATGGTTAACATAAATCTGAATAACTAATATTTAAAACTAATTAATTTAGGTAACAATTATTGAAAGTTGACAAGTGATACACCATAGTACTTGTTATTTTATGTAGAATACAATGATTTAAAAATATATAGGGTGATTCATTAAAAAATACAACTTTGTGCTGTTCTGTTTTTTGGGACACCCTGTATAGTTCCAACTAATTTTCAAATGTGGGGCTTGTGATCCCCTACCACTTTTATCTTGACATAATTTTGAAATAATTGAAAATAGATAAGTTATTCTAGTTTGTCGCACTAATTGGACACCCGGTACGTAGTTACGGTAAGGTATTGAAGTTATTGAGATGAGCTCTTGGGCTCATTCAAACACCATATAAATATAAGTTTTCTCTAGGACTTTGGTGATAATCTATTCCTAGATATTACAATCAACACATTACCAATATCCTTTATATATCAAGGACTCATTCATAATTCATATGGGTTGATCTTTCAGCATAATGTTTCACTCGCAATAATCTCTGCGGTTGAAACTTAGAGCTGCCCGATAATATATGGGCTATTTATTGTAATAAAATAAGATATAGAAATCATATTCATACTTCCCGATTCATGAATCTCCTGGTCTCCTGCCATGAGAGATATATTCTTATTACTTGTTTCTTATTTATATTACCAGACGTTCTGTTCAAATTTGTATTTTAAGGTCATTTTTAGGCTCCAATATACATATACATTCAGTAGATATTGTAGTAATTGTATTATGGAGATCACCTTCGGACTTCGAACTGACTCCTTCAGAGAACTAAATAATGAGTATTACTCAATGGGCATGGAAACAACTAATTTCTCTGGACTATTGAAGACTTTGAAATTAATGGGTGTTATGATGTTACCACAGCTCTATGAAGTAAGAATTTTTAAACAGTTAGATTTTATTTGAATACTTCTCCACTCTACAGGTATCTATAATGTTCTTGATCTAATTTATTGACAGAATGTAAATTTTAGTTATTCGCAGTCCGGATCTTTGATAGCAAGATTGTCCATTTCTATGAAAAATTACATAATACAGTCTAGAGAAGCCAATGGAATTGTTAGCCATGATTTGATGCAGATATTTATCAAAAATTTGAAGAATCAAACACAAGATGATGATGTAGATGAGAATTTATCAGATAAGGAGAAAATTTTTGGTAAGGATATTCACGGTTGTACTGTTTATAAGGAAATAATAATAATGATATAAGGAGTTCAAAAATTATGTTGATGAAATGGTTACCAAGCGCGGAATAGTCAAAGAACATGTCCTGAATACTGTTCTGAAATTTGAATCCATCAGCGACAGAATATGCTATATCAGGTTTAAAGGACAGTGGTTCAATCTTTCTATTTTATCAGTGTATGTTCCCACAGATGAGAACGAGGAAATGATAAAAGATTGTTTTTATGACAATCTCGATAAATCAATTGAAAATAGGCCCAAACACGATATGAAGATTTTATGTAGAGATTGCAATGCTAAAAAACCCGAATCTAAAACCAACGACGTAACGAACGATAACGGGTTGAGAATCATAGAAACTGCATCAAGTAACAACATGCTAATAAAATCTACAATGTTTCCTCATAAGATAATTTATAAATAAATTTGGGACTCAAATGATAATGTTACCCGACACACGATAGAACACATAATAAATAGTAAATGCTAGACATGGAAGTAATGTCCTGGATGTAAGATCTTATAGGGGAGTACACGGAGATACAGATCACTACCTGGTGAGGGTAAAGATCAGATATAGACTAGCGTCACCTAAACATATGCCAGCAAAAGCCACAGACAAAGGGAACTTGAATAAATTGAGAAATCTAGAGGAACAACAGAAATATGAACAAGCCCTGGAACAAAATCTGGAAGAGCCGATGGTAAACCACGCAAAATGGAAACATGGTTTGATGCTGGTTGCAAACAAAAATTACTCAAGAAGTAAAGAGCAAGAGCAATTGTGATACAGCTGGAAACTGACGAAAACTGAGAAAGGTAAAAAGAAAGCCGTAAAATGACTAGAAAACTATTTAAACAAAATAAAAGACAATACGACCACCAAATAGATAGACAAATGCAAGAGAATAGAACAAAATCGAACACAAGAGACTTCTATCGGACAATAGTGAAAGAAAGAAACGGATTCTCCCCTAAAACTATCCCAGCACTCAAGGAAACCGATGACAACTAACAGTTAAACAGGATGAACTTATCATCTAGGGAAACCACATCAAACACTTGTTAAACATAGAACACCAAGAGAAGCATGAGGAAAAATTATATGTGACTGCAGAACCATTAGTTATTGAACCTTCTTTAGAAAAAACAATATGAGTAGTAAATAAACTGAAAAAATATAAAGGTTATCAATCAGGGGAAAAATAACATCTGAATGAACTAATAATGTACTTATGGAGAGAAGCAAAAATACCAGCCGAATAGAAATAAAGCGTTATACTACCACTACATAAAAAGGGCGACGAATATTCTCTTGGAAAGATTAACTTCTTATGCAGAAAATGTAGTCGGGGAATACCAAGCAGGGTTCAGGACAGATCTACTATCGATCAGATCTTTACTTCAAGGCAACTGCTCAAAAATGAATGGGGATTCAACAGAACAGTCCACAATCTATTCATATTGTAACGTTTAACCTTGTGCTAAACGTTTTGGGGTAGACCATGTAAAAGGCTAATGACGAGATTAAACAGTTATACAACGAGAGCGATATTTCCAAGAAATAAAGACTAAGACGAAGGTTCCGAGACTTTTCCAAAATTAGTATGGGACGAAACGCCAACAAACAAGATACCTCTAGGGCGCCCAGGCTTTCGATGGCGATATAATATCAAGACAGATCTGGTCACAATGAGTGTAGCCTTCAATACCAACTTAACAAAAGACCGCACAAGATGGAAATAAGTTGTTAAGTTAGCCAAGACTGTTGTTTGTAGCGCGCTACCCGAAGAAGAAGAATATTGTTTCAAGGAGCATCTTTGAAAAACGCAGAAAAAAATTATGGACGAATGATAGGTCATATTTTATAGCATTCTATCAAAATACTGGGCAAATAGTTCTTTTTTTAAATAAATCTTATATTGAAGACATTTCTTATTATATACCTATCTATGTTTATTCCTGATAAATCTTGGCCCGATTGATTGTCCTGTTTTATAAATGGAAACCTCATGTTGAACTATGGTCAGGAAAAAAATCGTGCTTTCATTATTTCAGAAAAAAAGAAGACAGTTGAACTCTCGCTCGGTGATATGAGTTCGCAGGCCATGCTTTTTGTGTTTAGTGGAATTGATTCAATAGAAAAACTGATGTGTTTTGCTGCATATGAAATGGCTGCGAATCTAGATATTCAATTAAAGTTGAGAGATGAGATAGATTCCACGTTTATGAAATGTGAAGGAAATCTTACTTATGAAGCATTGGCCGAAATTAAATATTTAGCTGCTGTTATTGCGGTTGAGAAATTATTTTCTTATGTTTATGTCTGGTTTTATATTAGTACTCTTTCAAAATAATCATTGTACTTGCAATGTTAAAACCATAAAACGATTATATCATTAGCACAATCAACAGAATCATATGAATCCCGCACCTGGTCACCTTTTTCAATCTTCATTCTAATATTTTCATCAAAAATAACAGTATAATGATGAACATGAATCAGTTTTCTCGAAATGATTTCATTAATGTTCTTATTTGTTTAAGTATTCGTCCTTGTTTATACTATGTGCTACCTCAATATGTACGGAACCCATAAGGTATGAGTTCTTCAATTACTATTTTTTTAATATAAAACTATGGAATCCCAACAAAAATCATAAATGTGCGTTAAATCTAAGTTCGTAAAAAAACTCCAAGTTTCTTGGATGAGATCTAGCTGGATACAAAGTTTTTTATTTCAATTTCCTAAAATTACAGCTCCTGGCTTGCATAACGTCTTTCAATAGCTGTAGAAGAGAATTGTGTTCATGTTCTTTACTACTCAACAGTGCAACTTTTTATCCACCAAATTCTATCTTCAAGTTTGGGATCTGGGAAGAATTTAGTCATGTCTATTAGTGTCACCTCAAGAAACAATAAAATATCAGCAAAAATCAACGATTTGAAACATTTTTTGTTTATTCTCCCATTCAAAGCTTTATTCAGTTTATCCCCATTATACCCATTGTATGCAATTATAGGCCCATTTCTACAATACAATTATTATAATGAATTTATTGTTTACAGAAACATTACGAAAATGGCCAGGGGACTTTATCTTAGATCGCAATTGCACAAAACCATACACGATTGATCCTATTAACTCTGACGAAAAACCTCTTAAAATCAATCAAGGAGACACAATCTGGTTTCCATTTTATGCACTTCACCCTGACCCAGATTATTTCCCGCATCCAGAAAAATTTGATCCCGACAGTTTCAGCGATGAGAAAAAATCAAACAAAAATCCATATGCTTATTTCCCCTTCGGCATAGGACCTCGAATTTGCATCGCAATGAGATTTGTTATATTGGAATGCAAAGTTATTTTGTGCTATTTGCTCAGAAACTTCGAAATTATACCTTCTCCTAAATCTTGCATACCAATTCAAATAAGAGGATATAATCTGCAATATGAGGTTAAAAGAGGCTTTTGGTTTGGACTTAGAAAATTACAAAAGTAATATTTTCATTAACATTTTCAATGTTTGACGAAATAAGAAGAACTTAAGTGTATTACAAAATAAAGACTCTGTAGTGCATTTCAAACTGAGAATGCAATGTAACGTTTTATGGATCACATCTTCACCACCTGCGTTTAAAATTTAACACTCTTATGTTGAATAATTGATAATAATAATAATAAAATATTACAAGCAAAGTTAAGGAGTGCCATTATTCTTTCAAAAATACATTGCCTATACCCGGGACCCGGACACAATGAAATCTCAGTGTGAAACGCATTTAGTATATTAGAACACGAGTCCCAGGTATATTATAAAATCTGAAAATATAGAAATGGTGGTGCCCAAATAAATATTACATTTTCGGAATTGTTTTTATTTCTCTAATAATATTTGATATATACTCTGTTCTGGTTGATTACTACCTTTACTTGTTTGAAGAAGGCATGTAAGGCTGCCGATCTTCCTGGCTCACTATAAAATTATATAAATATATATGACCGAAATAATCTTCTTGATGTTAACCTACCCATTGACAAGTAGCTTTGTTTACTTCAGATGAGTGGCAGAAAGAAAGAAAGTGTGAATTCTCAGAAGAAATGTCGAACTTGACGAATAAGTAATTTTGTTTCAACTGCCCTTTTACCGAGGTAAGTTGAAACAGAATTCGAGATAAATTAAAATTCCTATATATATATATATACATATAAAACCAGTCAAGAATACAAAATCAATATATATATATATGAGAATATTATTATATTCTTATCTTATATGTGGAAACGACAATCAATAAAACTTAATCTGTTGCTCTGAAAACAAAGTATATTAAATTATTTACATTTGGTACAGATATTAACAAAACTCATACCTGAATAAAAAATACGACAATTAAAGTTTAATATTTGAATTGTCGATTCATTCACAAGTTCTCCTCTAATATTTTGAGTGACGTATTATATTATAAATTAAAATTTGTTTGACATACACCCTCTTCAGAGACAAAGAAGAGACGGTCAAGTCAATGTTGATTTTTGGTCGCTATAACTGGTCCGCTGGATGGGATAGAGATAGGTGGCGCTCCTGCGAGTTTTCATTTATTTTGAAAAATGGCGGGAAATTTGGAATGCTTTTTAATAGGGTACTGGGCTGAAATTTATTCTTCATTTATAACGCGATTACGAAAATTGTTGTGATACTTATAGGACTCAGTATCACCACAATTATCGTCTCGCATAATTTAAAACTATTCAAAAACTAAGAGGAAAATAAAACTCCAGAATTAAAATAAGTATTTATTTTCAAATAATAGTAATAATAAACGATAGAACAAAATTGCATTATTGATTAAATAATAAAACGTAATGACATCAAATTTTCTGATGTTCTGTAGTCGTTTCTTAATTCCATCTGCCTCCAGAATTCACAAAAAATGATCGGAAGTCTCGAATCGATTGATTGAGTAACCATTGCCTAGAGCATACATTTAATATTTAATATGTATTTCTTCTATTCACGTGTACATTGATTTATTTATAATTTCGACTCTGGAGACAAATAGATCTTAGACTAGGAAAGAGCATGGTTTCACGACTCACGACAGTACTAGCTAAAGTTATCAATTAGGCACAAAGCCTAAAAAATAGATCAGTGCAAAATTAATGGAAAAGGTTCAGTATAATATAAACAAAGCTGAGCTCACATTTCTCATACTCAATGATGTTTAAGTAGTTGTATTTATATTGATAATATGTATCATCTCCTTTCAAATTTATTGTTACTATGTATTATGTTACTAATTGTAGATTGTCAAAGTTTGGTATATTTATAATATTAATTGTATTTATGAATACTTAGTTCAAGCAATACTATATTATTAAATATCTTATTTTGAAGAGACTTCCACATGAGATATGAAAGCAAGTGTTTATAGAAATTTGTTTTGTAAACCTTTTAACCTGGAAATATAAACGTTTTATAGGTGGTTCCAGATTACTGAGACAAATGCAATGTATAAAGTTATTAATGCTACTTCGTTTATGTGGATACCAAAAATTAGATTGGAATTAGGATAACACCCAGATATCTAAAAAGGCTACAAAATAATGAACCTAAAAACAGCATTCACCTTTTCTCAACTTATGCCAGTTGCCTCTTCATCTTTAGGTAGTTGATGGCCCTCAGTTTAGATTCCGTACTTGTGGATGATTCTCCGGTGCCCAGAACAAACATTTGATATTAGTATTTATATTCAAAAAAATGTGCAACAGGAATGAACAAAAAAAAATAATTTACCTCTGCTTGACTTGAAATATTACTCCGATCTGCCTTTCAAGTAGTTGACTTCCTACGAAATGATCGAAGGCCCTTAAATCGGATTGCTGACTTGTTGATGGTCCGTTGCCTAGAACATACATTTGATATTAGTATTTATATTATAATAAATTCAAGACAATTTCCAGCAAGAATGAAACAAACAACTAAATTCACAAATAAGGAAATGAGGATCCATAACTCAAAGTGGAAGACAATGTTGAAATGTGAAATAAGTATCTAGTCTCCTTCCATAGTGTTTATTGAAAAAATAATTATATTAAAAACAGGACAAGGTACATGTTTCAACTCATGGAGTCACCATCAACCTAAAAAATAATATAGAACAAGCGATGTGAAAATATATATAAAATTTAGAATCATAAAGCTTACCTAAAAACCACATGGTCGATAAATTTAAAATTTATACAAAACAAAACGTTTCCATCTCACAAGAGATGAGAAACTATTGAAACATTATAACATTTTAGGAGAAATGAATAATTAATTATATAAAATTATAATTCACATGATTTTTTTAAAAATAAAGACAAAGAAGAGCATGTAAAGCTTGACTACTTCCGTGTGGCGGAAGGGTAAGGAATGAAGAATGAAATGACAGTGCAGAAAGACTATATATGTATATAGTCACAGAAACATTATAAAACGTTTTGTTTTATACAAATTTTAAATTTATCGACCATGTGTTTTTTATATGATTCTAAATTTTATATATATATTCACATCGCTTGTTCTATATTATTTTTTAGGCTGTTTTTATTATAATTATTTTTTCAATAAACACTGTGGAAGGAGACTTTAATACTTATTTCACATTTCAACTAAATTTACCTTTGTTTGACTTCATGAAGTATTCGATTCATTTGGCATTAGTTTAATATTTATATAATATATTCAAGCAGTTTTTGACTTGATGAAGTTTTCATGCCATCTGCCTTTCAAGTAGTTGACTTCCTAGGAAACAGCGATCGAAGGCCCTCAGATTGGATTCCAGTACTTGTTGATGATTCTTCATTACCTAGAGCATACATTTGATATCAGTACATATTTATATTCAAATAGCCAAATTATTCAAGAAGGTTTACAATAAGAATGAAATAAGAAACTGAATTTACCATTGCTTTGACTTGATAGTATTCATGCCATCTGCCATTCAAGTAGTTGACTTCCTAGGAAACAGCTATCGAAGGCCCTCGGATTGGATTCCAGTACTTGTTGATTATTCTTCATTACCTAGAGCATATATTTGATATCAGTACATATTTATATTCAAATAGCAAAATTATTCAAGAAGGTTTACAATAAGAATGAACTAAAAAACAACCATTTACCTTTGCTCAATATGAAGTATTAGTGTCCATGGCTATTGCTTAATTAGGTTTTTTTTTTCTTTTTTTATTTGAAGAGGTGGTTGAAACCCTTTATGGGCACCTTATTGGGTGTTCTTACAGTTCATCCCTTTACAGGCCCTGTTTCACATCCTATAAGGTAGTGTGGGAGTCCCCTGAGTCCCCTCAGTTATACCCACTAAACACTCCACCTCTCGTAATAGCCTCATTCTGTGAACAGAACGACGACACGTATGCCTATATTGGCACATTGTATTTGTCCTTATACCATTTGCTTACTGAGTTTCCTGGCCCACCTACTCCTTCAATTGGTTTTGGTTGGCTTCTTAGAAGATATTGAAGGCCCTAGAGAATAAATTTAATATTAGTATTTTTAAAGAACAATATTTAAAATTTCTCTTCAGACGTGATGGAATGTCTTCAGTTTGCGCCTATGGGCTCTGGTATCTCTGCGCTCAATAATATTTTTTTCATTCTTTCTCTTACACCACCAGGGAATTCCAATCTTGCAAATACCTTTCACAATCTCCTTACTTATTATTTCTTGATGTTGAATGCAGGAAAGCCACGAGAAGTCGACGTTCCTGGTTATTGCTTCAGAAGCCACCGTGGATATTTGAGGTCGATTGGCGAAGGTTTCCATTGTATCCTCTAATAATGTTATGCCCTGTCCTACACACACTACCAAAGGTTCCGATGGATAGACGAGATGCTCCTCCTTTTCCGACCATTCTTTAAATGAGATGAAAAGATTATGAGGCGAATTAGAAGTTGACAGCAATTGGGGTCGGCAGATAGCGCAGTCAACATGCTGAAGAATTCTCTTAGCGATAAACCCACTTACATAGGCCACCGATAATGTTGAGGTTGCACCTTCTCTAACAGCTGACCAGATGTCGTATTTCTGTTTTTCGTCAGCAACTACAGAAGGCAGCATCTCGTGCTCATCATCGTCAGCTACAAAATGGGTCAAATTAGAGAGCAATTCATGCTCATCCATTTCACAATTGCTTCCAACTATTGCGTGTCGCACTAATCCATTCAAGACCTGAGTCTTTAGGTTTGCCATAAACTGAATTGGGGTAGGATTGGTACTGCTTCCACAACCACCGCGAATCACTCCAAATAAATTCTCTAAGGCATCTTGGTTAAGATAGCGTGGTTTTAGTTCCATTACATATCTTGACCTCAGGTATGACCAGATCATGCGGATGCCATTGATGTCCGTTAGCCAACCAATTTGAGAAGGTGGTTTGCTTTTACCAATTCCACCACGTTTCCTGTATCGCTGAAAGTTCCAGTGTTTAACCATCCTGAAAGCTTTCTTCCAATAAAGGTGATGAGCTGATTCATCGGTTATGCTACATTTGACGTTCTTCCCATCAGGTGGTATATCATTGGTTCCATTAAAACTGTCGAAAAGTTCATCGACTTGTGCCACAAAAGTAGCGGTAGCCAATGCCCTTTGTTCTAGCTTAGATAAACTAATGCATGTGTGTAGCCATCCTCCAACAGTGTGGCTCATAATCTGAGCGGCAATACTTACTTTCATTGTGTATTGCATCTTTGGTGATAAATGGAATTCTTTGACTTTGTGCATAGTTCGGAAAATCATTGATTTTTGTTGATCGATCACATATGCTTTTCGTATGTCTGAAAAACGCGCTTCTATTACCACCGACTCATCACCAATATCTACTGGAACGTGCACATTATGTTTTCTGAACATAGATGCAGTACATTTCAGTAAATGTGGATAATCGTACATAGTCACAATTTTTTTTCCATTTATCACCAAAAACGGACGCTCAACACATGAGCCCATCTCCTTTAATGCTCTTACATTAGTTGAGCCCATATCACATATTGTTGTAACGACATCTAATCCAGCTATCTGATGGCAGGCTTGAATAACTTGTGTTATACAGAGTTTCAATGTTGCGACAGGGCAGGCTCCCTTGGACAGGTAGAAAGCGATTGGTTGCTTCCACTTACGCACGAGGCCCTGTAACATAGACACTAAAACTTTGTTGGCTATTTTTGTCGTACTGGAGTTATCAGCCAACTCCTCAAATCCTATTATACGATCCTCGTGGCAATTAAATTGGAGATGCTCCTTTATATCCATCTCGTCGAAAAGTAATGCACAGTATTTGTCATCTAGATTGGTGAGTGACTCCCCAATATGTTTGAAAAGATGGATATTGATGCCTGATTGAAATGGTACCTGAAATAAAATATGACTTTATAAACCATTTATCAAAATATTTTATTACCTTGCGCAACATCGTAAGTAGAGTGTTCTTTGAAGGCAACGCTACAATCTTTCTCAGCAATCTGTAGCTCGCCGGGCTCTTCTTGAATAGTGCCAATGCAAGGACTTTGTCATCTGTTGTCCACCTACGCCCATGAGAACTTACCTTTGCACAACGTAACTGAGACAACATGAAATTAACTGTTGTACTATTCATTCCTTGAAAGACTTTCGCAAACGTGTCAGATCTGTGAAAATCTAACAAAGATTTGATATCACCCGCCTTTTTTTTGCACATTTTTTTGAGCCTCTTTATTCGAGCATCTCTAGTTTTCACCAAACCTAGAAGATGTTGAGTACTAGGAGAAGAAGTTCTCTTAATAGTTTTAAATGAAGAGCGACAAGTTCTCTTGGCTGTAGGTGCTTGAGTTTTTGAGCAGCTTGGAATCGGCTCCTCATTACTGGCTTGCTCAACAATCGATATTCTCGTATTGTTTGGAAGTAGTACCTCATTAGTCACTGCTTCTGCATCGACCTCACGAGGAATACATGGATGTAAAGTTGGAGCTGCATTATACAGAAGCCGTCTTTCAGCAACAGACGCATAATTTTCATCAAAAAAATGCCGACTGCAAATCCGAGAAGACGCGCTAGGCAAACTCTTCATTCCCATATTATTCAGCCAAATTTCTAATTTCTTCTGATTTACAGGAAAAACATGCATTTTTGAAACACTATACACACTATATCCACAGACAATACAGTATTGCGAAGGCATTTTGAGTATTTAGTTTTTGAGTTTTTAAAATCGAACAAATACAAAATATAAGTTCAAGATTCATAAATTTGAACGGCGTTGCCAACCAAATTCCCCTATAGTTTCTTTGAAAACTCACTAGGAGATATGAATTAGTCGGGTCAATTATTGAACATTCAAAATTATAGCCCAAGCAATAGATATTTTTCCTTGACAAAAATAGCAGCAGGATACTGATGGCCAATGACCATAACATGCGAGGAAGATCTCAGTTATATTGTGCTTAGTCGCATTTATCATTTTCTTTTTATTATTAACAATTGAAGACAAATTATCGTATATTTTCGCTTGTAAAACAAAATCTTTGTGGAGATAAATCGTAGGAAATTGAAATGTGAAGACAATGAGTACCAGGGCAACCCTTATCTGATTATTATTAAGGAAAAAAAAACAAAGAGAAAATAGCGTTTAAAAATAATCATAGTGCAATCATTTTTTTGTGTAGCGCAGCCTCTCTACAGAAAATGAGATATTGGATAAGATATTTCTGTGCGCTGTCTGGGCCCTGTTCAAATGTTAGTTCTGGAGATCATTCGATTTCAATTTTCTTCTCCACCATTTTCACAATCCTTATCGTTCTCAGCCCTGTTTGCACGCATTTCTCACTTATTTCGAAATCTTTTATCGAAAATGAAGACCGTAGTTTTGTAATACAATGCCTTATTCTTCAATATCCGTTTTGAAAATTGATATCAACTGATCTCCAAAGCATCCAGCCGCACTAGAAAATAGGGCTTTAAAACGTCTAATTGTACAGAAACTGTGTTACAACTTGCAGATTGCTAACGCTATGATTTTTTAAGAAACGCCTTTTTGTCTCCCTTAATATGAATCAGATGGGATCCTTTTATTTACCTTCCTACTTTAATTTTCTTGATTTCTTCCTTTCAGAAATTTAACATAGCTTTAATATTAGAAGTGAAAAAGCAAAAAAAAAACGATAATTTGTCTTCAATTATTGTTAATAAATAAAAGAAAATGGTAAATGAGAGTAGGAACTTTGGCATAATATAACTACGGACTGTCTTTCATGTGATGGCTCCATCGATATCTTATTGATATTTTTGTTTATTCTGCTCTATCGCATGGTCTAAAAGGAAAATTGAACACAACACACCTTTTGCGATGTAATTAAAGTTTTCATAATGGATTGGGACAAAAAGAGTGCTTGTATAGGCTCTTTAATTTATTTTGTTGTACAATGTTAGAAAATTGATACAATAATGACTTTCATTACTTATTTTATTTTAAAAATATCGCTACATTGTATTTATTTTCAATTTGAAGCCTTGTAGAATAGGTGCCTGGCTCTTGTAACTCAATGGTTCTGAAAATCAAGAATTAAATTTAATTTTTAAGGTTGAGAAAGCTTATTCTACGAAATTTACCAGAACTAACTTTCTATATGGCTTTGAGACTTCGTGAAGGAATCAGTAAGCAAGCCTCTTTGGAGATTCCTAGAAATAAAACAATAATTTTATTGTATAAATAAACAATGTACCTACA
Source organism: Crioceris asparagi (assembly GCA_958507055.1). Taxonomy (NCBI): domain Eukaryota; kingdom Metazoa; phylum Arthropoda; class Insecta; order Coleoptera; family Chrysomelidae; genus Crioceris; species Crioceris asparagi. The sequence continues at coordinate 15,640,730 of OY293826.1, read as the reverse complement.
TTATTATCTAGATCGTTAATGTAGTTTCTAGTAATCTATGTAAATGTTTAGAGCATTTGTATTGATGGATAATTAGTTGACCATAAAACATGTATTAAGATATAATGAGTATCATGTTCAACACCCTACAGAATGTAATTTTAAAGATATTTATTATCAATTTATCATGACACCTATCTTTCTTACATTACCCAAATGTTTGTCAATGAAATCAATTACCTTGCTCTTTACATTTTCGTGTCCTTTTTGAACTATAACTAACTTGTTGGTGGATCAAACCGAATTGTTAAATCAATATTTTCAAAAATTGAGGGGGAAGCATCAAATGAACTATTGGCAATGCTCATCTTGTTGTTTTGGGAGTTCCATTCATTTTCCAGGCTAAAACAAATAGCGTACTTACGGTTTGATTCAGCTACTATCTATTAGTATGATTGTGCAAAAACTATACTGACCAGTAACCATTTTATTTCATTATTACTCTCAACTTGTTTAGTCTAGTCAGAATGCAAAACAGCACAGGATTCTGAAATCAACAAACCGTACTTCCATCATCCAAAAAGTACCTGTAAATTTCAGAATTTATATTTTATAAAGTAAAATAGTGAACTTTCCTTCGTAAATTTCCACGACTATCAGAACAATATTGCTGCCTGAATGAGTTGAATAAATATTATGCCTTTAGCTCATAGTATAGAAGATTTTTGAACAGTTTGAGATATACCTCTTGATAGTAACTATCTTCTGTTGGTTTCTAAGTTTTGGATCCAGTATTTTCCTGTGCATAAAATTAATATTAACATTTAAAAGTAAAAGTATATTTTCAGAACAAAGCAAGATGACAAAATCACGGACTATAAAACGTGATCCGAACAACCGGATAACAATATAACTTGAAAATAGCACTAAATTTTGACAAGAACACATATAAATTTTAACTAACATAACAAATATACCTTTCATGATGCATAAGTCTTCTTGAATAATGTATAACATTAATCAGATTATTAGATTCTTGATCAGACAATGGACATAACCCATAACCGCCATAACCTTTAAATTTTTTATTGCATTTTTCGTGAAGTGTCATAATTCGTCAGTGCTCGGTATTGATAGTAAACGTTCGTGAATAAGCGCCTGTTGCGCCACCTAGAACATATTGCCTTCTAAAATCTCAAAACAAAGAAAAGGATAGCAAATGACCATTTGTGTGCGCAAATAATAAATAATTATTTGTTTGTGAGACGACCACTTTTTCCCATTGAGTTGACCGTCTCTTCTTTGTCTCTGCCCTCTTTCAATATTCATTTATATTATCTACCGGAGGTGCGTACCAAACAATATATTAAAGAAATACATTTTCTTTACATATATATATATATATATATATATATATATATATATATATATATATGTATTTAAAAGCTTGCAAGAATTTCAAAATGAATGAAATGAGGTAAAAGTTCTTGTTGAGAAATTATTATAGGCAGACATTTCAATGAATGATATAGAAGCATGGATAACAAGTTGGTCGGATACTGATATGCTACTAACAGACCAAAATATTGTTGCTGAAGCAGATGACGAGATAAATGATTATTCTTTTTCTAGTGACGACGATGTTCAAATTATTGCGAAAGTTAAACACCAAGATGCCGTAAATTCCATTAACAATTGCATCTCATGGGCATCATAAAACAATATACTAGACAGTCAAATTAAGTTACTTTTTGAAATGGAAAATGTTGTAAAAAAGATAATAAGGCAAAAAAACAAAAACTATTACTAAGTTTTTTAAGTAGGTTACATTTGTTTGTTTAGGTTTTAATTTTTTTAATTATATAAAAAATATATGTAGTAGGATAATATGTTACAAACTTTTGCAAGTTTTTCGGTTTAAATTTTTTGAAATATCTTTTATTCTTATTTTTTATGATGAATTATTACTTTTGTGTTAAATAATAAATGTTATATGAATTATTCTGGGTTTTAATTCTATCAAATTAATATTCTGTAATTCGAATATATCACTTATTTAGAGGTTATACTGTATTAGTACTTTTACTTCCACTACAAATGCATTATTGCAAGATATGTATGAAAATAAATTAATTATTATTTATTACAAGTACATGTGCTTCTGATTCCTATGCAATTTCTGCGATAAATTTATTTTTTATTCACCTTATGATAAGGAATGCACATAATTATTGATGATGTTTAAACATATCCATCATTCTAATACATATAAAGAAAAATAAGAAAATCAGCAACATTGACGGAGTATTCAAATATAATTCGCCTCTAAAAGGCAGCATTCACAGTATTTCTGTGAATATAGTAGGTACAAAATTAAGTTATAAAAACTCAACATCATTTTTATCGAAGCTCAGCTTAGAAAATATTTGTAGAAACACATTTAAAAAAATTGTGGTTATTGTCCCATTCAAATTCATTCTTGGTGGATACACCCAAAAATGTAACAATTGAGAAACAATAATTATAAGGATCTTTTCTTCTCTAGAGCTCTGAAATTATTGTTTTTCTTTCTTTTTAGATAGTTCTTAAAATCTATTATTTTTTATATTGTTAATACAGAAATATCAACTTTTTTGGCTATGTAAATGTTCATGCGAAATATATACATATCTACCTATATTTACAAAATAGGTATTCCAATATTTTTACTTTACAACAACTGACACTCTTGTTTTCTCACATTAATGTGACATTTATCGGAAATTTATGAATACTTAGTCGAAGTCGAAAGTATCCTTTCGGTTTCTGATAGTTACATCTATGGATTCATATCAAATTGCCTGATTCTATTTTCGGATAGATTAGTTTTAACAATTATTAGTAAACAGCTCAGTAACTCACGTTAGATTTACGAAACCTAATCTAGCTTTCGTCTCTTTATAGATAGAGATCGAATATGTTTTTGATCCTGCTAAGTTTTGTTTTCACATTTCTTTTCTATAGTATATTTGTGAGACCAACTGGTTATTGGAAAAGAAAAGGAGTTAAATGTGGAAATGCCATTTGGGTATTTGGAGATTTTCTGGGGGCAATTACAAAATCATATACCACCAATGATATAGTATATCCCCTTTACGGCAAATACAAAAAAGAAAGGTTTGTTTTTTAACAGTCTGATAACTATGTGTTCTTATCCTTAAAGTTCAAGCAAGGTAGAACTTCATTAGAAGGTACTTTATAATAGTAGCTTATTTATTAAAATTATATTGTCATACAAATATATTTGAGATCTTAGAAATTGCTTGCTTTTATTTTTCATGTAATTTGGTACGTTATGTTTTCCATTAGCATAATTTGTTGATCTATGATATCATTTCAGATATTTCGGAATTTGCCAGTATAATAAACCTATTCTTGTGGTGAAGGATACAGAGCTTATCAAATCGATAACAGTGAGAGATTTTGAATACTTCCTTGATCACAGAACGTTAGTGCCAGAGGATGTTGATCCTCTGTTTGGAAAGAATGTGTTCCTGCTTAAGGGTGAGCTAGAGCGAGATCTATACTTATAATTAACCCGTCATATCTGTGACGTAGGTACTGTACTGTGTGTAGTAATCATATTTTGGATAGATATATAGAAGTGTACTTAATCGCATAATGAATTTGAGAAAAAAATCGGCTTCCTTGTCCAAGTAACGAGGGCGCCACCGTTTATAAATTATATTTTAAAACACATTTTGAAATACTAGTAACATTGAAGACAATGACGACGTTTTCATAGAAGCGATATTGGCCCAATATGTTATGTTTCGCCTCAAATTTAGTATATACGATATACACTTGTATCCAGAGTGGTCCACTGAAAACCGACTAGCAAGGTTAACTGTTTTGTATGAGAAAAAAAATTCTCGAACCCGATACTGTCACTAGGGTATCGTTTGAAATGGCATTACATTTTCTTTCAAATGGCAGTTCATTTTTTAAATGCGAGTTGCCGAGAAATATTAATTTAATTGCATTGATTAGTACTTACGTGCTTGAAAAAGTTCCCCTGTTCACCTCCATACAATAGTACAGTAACTGTTCAAAGTGTTCCCGGACATTGAGAAGAGTATCTTGATTAATTTGTTGGCATTCATGGCGGTTCCATAACTCTTCTAAGGATTCTGGGATTTTTAAGTACATCTGATGTAATCCCATGATAAGCTTCTAAGACCTTAAAGTTAGTTTCCCTCCTTTGGAAATTTTTGGTTCTTCTTCTAAAAGTGCCTATCCTCTTTGGACGTTGGCTATCACATTGGTCCATATTACTTTATTCACTGCCTTTCTGATGTCATTCCGGTCCATGTTCGAAAATATTCCAGTTTTCTGCATTTGACATTATCTAGAAACTCCATCTCCTTGTTGATGCGGTGTAGTACGGTCTCATTTGACACGTGATGCACCCACGAAATCCTAAGCATACGCCGATAGCACCATATCTCAAATGCGTCTACATGTTTGAATGCTGCATCGGTAAGCGTCCATGCCTCTGCTCCTTACAGAAGGGTTGCGAGAACATAACATTTCAAAATTCTGATTCTAGTGCGAACGTTGAGGGATAGGTTGCATAGTGCGTTTCGCATTTTATTAAATTTACCTCTAGCGATTTCGATCCCGTGTTTTATTTCGCGAGAGTGGTTCCTGTTTTTATTCAGGGTGCAGCCCAGGTATGTAACTGTCTCGGCCGATGTGAGAACGACGTTGTCAGTAGTGAATTGAAAGTATTTGACGTAGTTCTTACTAATGATCAACGTTTGAGTTTTCTTGCAGTTAATCTTCATTCCGTATCTGCTGCATGTATTTGCCACACGGTCGATAATCTGTTGAAATCCCTCAGTGGTATCGGCTAGCAGAACGGTATCATCGGCATATCTCAGATTGTTTATTATTTCACCGTTTATTACTAGCCCATCTTCTGTACCATCCAGTGCCTCTCTAAATAGATGTTCTGAGTACACATTGAATAGCAGGGGTCACAGTATACAACCCTGACGCACTCCTTTCCCTACATTAAACTTTTCTGAAAGTTCGTTCTCGATTCGAACCACGGTCTTTTGTTGACGATACAGTTTTGCTATTACTCTTGTATCCCTGTCGTCTATTCCTGATTCTCGTAACATCGAGATGAGTTTGCTGTGCTGGACTCTATCAAAGGCCTTTTCGAAGTCGATGATGCCGTCGTCCGTGTTCAGAATTATTTTATAATGTAGGTTGAAGCGGTCATGTTTTGCTTGCAACATTTCGATTTCTACACATCTTTCCTGTAGCCATCGTTCCTTAGCCTCTTTGATTGACTATGCATTTCCCTGTATTTTTGGTTATCTTCGTTTCGGTATTGCCTTCTTTCCTTCATAAGTCTCAGGATGTGATCTGTCATCCATTCTTTTCTTTTCACTGTGTGATCGGGCCTCAGCTCTCTCTCCGTTATGGAAGATATGGATGTTTTTATTTCTCCCACAGCTCTTCTACTTATTGTATCCTTAGATCGTTGTAGTATATTTTCTTCGTGGAGTTTCCGAGCGGCAGGTCGTTTCGATAGCCTTTTTTGGACTATTTTCTTCAATTGGAATTTGGTACGAGCCTGTAACAAGTTGTGGTCCGTTGGTTTGTCTGCACCTGGATAAAATGGACAGGACATGACCGTGTTGCGGGATTTTCTGTTTATCATCACAGAATCAATCTGATTTCTCACGATACTGTGGTTGCTGTCAGCCGGAGATCTCTAATTTACAGTCTTCTGGGGGTAGTTTGAAGAAGATATTCATAATTGTAAAGTCAGTTTGTTGACAAAATTCTATCAAGCTTTCTCCCCTCTCGTTTCTCACTCCCAGTCCGCAAGCTCCCACTACGTTTTCGACTGTCCCCTGTATGATATTTAGGTCCAATGGTTTCGCTCTGATTTTGATTAGCGCAACTCTACTCGAGACCGTAATGAACCCCTTTACTGCTTTATTGATTTATTTATTGAGGATTATTGCTATCCCATTTCTGTTTCTGGAAGTTCTGTCCTCAGAGAAATATATGTGGTGTTTGTCTATAATGCAGTTCCCCGAGTCAATCTGGAGTCGTTTCATTTCTTTCACTATATTTGTCGCACAGAATATACCGTTGCGTGCCACCGTCCTTGAAAGGTGCTACCTCTACAGCGCAACCCCTACACCCCATAAATTTTGGTATACTTGCAAAGGTGAAGGTCAGGAGTTGTCAGATTTAGTGGTCGGTAAAGTCAGAAATATCTTCGCAATTGTAGTTAGATAGAAGACGTTTGGCACCAACCTCAAAAGTACTAGCTCCAATGGAATTAATATTATTTTGTACTTTTTAGTACCCCAGTTTTTGGTAAAAATATTTTTATAATAAAAAAAGATGTACATGATATACATAGTTCATATTACGAATCTACTGTTATCCTGATCTCATCAGGCAGTCTGTTCAAATTTGTATTTAATGGCCCAAATTATAGAGAATTATTTACTATAGGCTAAATCTACATTTCGTAGGTGCCAGATGGCGTGATATGAGATCAGTTTTAACACCAGCTTTTACGACAAATAGACTAAAATCGATGTTAGAGTCAGTGAAGGAGCATACCCAAAGTTTAGTCGATTTCTACCTCGAAAAAGACCTTGACGTTGTTGAAGTCGATTTAAAAGATACATTCAGTAGATATTGTTGTAATGTTATCATGGATATCACCTTCGGAGTTCGAGCTGACTCCTTCAGAGAACCAAATAATGAGAATTACCTTATGGGCATGGAAACATCGAATTTCTCTGGGCTATTGAAGACTTTAAAATTAATGGGTGTTATGATGTTACCCGAGCTCTATAAAGTAAGAGTTTGTAAAAACTTTGATTTCATTTAAATACTTCTCAATTCTGTATGTATCTGTGAAATTCTTGGTCTAAGTTATTGACAGAATGTAAATTTCAGTTATTCGGAGTCCGGATGTTTGATAGCAAGCTGGTCCATTTCTATGAAAAGTTAATCACCAATACAATACAGACTAGAGAAGCCTTTGGAATTGTTAGAAATGATTTGATGCAGATATTTATAAAAATATTGAAGAATCAAATAGAAGATGATGATGGTGTGGATGTAAATTTATCAGATAAGGAGAAAAATATTGGTAAGAATATTCATGCTTGTACTGATATGGTATAAGGTTGATAATTATGTTCACGAAATGGTTACCATGCTCGAAGTAGTCGCTAGACTCTAATACTTCGGCAAAGTAATGAAATATAAAATTTTATACTTTTCCTATTTAAATTCTGATTAAATAGTTCTTTTTACAACAAAATTGAATATCGGAGATATTCAACATTTTTTTTGGTTTGATCGCGCTTTGTACATAGTAAACATGATGAATTTTGATTCATTTGAAAGAGGAGACTTGAGAAATAGTCCCATATTCGTAAAAACTCAAACTAAAATCTCCTTCTCTCTGAAAACTGCCCCCGAAGGCGGTGGTGGGTGCACATTTTTTCGGAAATCGAAAATTCGAGTTGACAGAATTGAAGATAGGACAATATCCGGAAACGATTAAACTGAACATGTTTTCAACAGAGTTACATTTTTCGAGTTACATTCATATCAAAATCTCACATATGTGTATTTACGCTATGTGGAAGGGAGGGGACTTTCTAAAATTGAAAATCTTGGGGTACCACATGAGAGACAATTAATATTTGTAGCAACATTTATAATGAACATTTTTTCCTTAGAGTTACGGTTTTCGAGTTAGGCGGTGGTAAAATGGTTAAATCTAAAATATTTGTGCGTATTTCCGCAGCGATGTTCTGAGATATCTACATAATAACAAATACAAGTAAAGAATATACGTGGGTAATAGGATATTAGTGGTATAAGTGAAAGCTCAACGTTTTTCGTGAATAATGTAATATTTTTTACAAAAAATTGGACCGACGTTATTAGTTTGTGCACTGGAAAATAGGAAATAATATTAATTTTATTGGTGCTGGTACTTGAAGTTGGTGTCAAAAGTTATCAAACTAACAGCAACTGCACGACTTCAAAAGTAAAAGCACCAACAGAATTTTTCAGTGCACAAACTAATAGCGTCAATCGATTTTTTGTAAAAAAATATTTATTATAAAAGGAAATCTGATACTAAACTGAACATTCTTTCTTTCATTGTTTCAGAAAAAAAGAACGCAATTGAACTCTCACTCGATGATATGTGTTCGCAGGCCATGACTTTTGTTTTTGGTGGAATTGATTCAAATACAAAACTGATGTGTTTTGCTGCATATGAAATGGCCGTGAATCCAGATATTCAATCAAAGTTGAGAGCCGAGATAGATTACACGTTTATGAAATGTGAAGGAAATCTTACTTATGAGGCATTGGCCAGAATGAAATATTTAGATGCTGTTGTTGCGGGTGAGAAATTATTTTCTAGACGATGAAAAGGTGAATTATTTAACTATAAGAAGTACATTTTAAGATATTTGTCTTCGACTGTCTTTAAATAGATAATACCTTCACTTTATTACATTATAGGTCATATTTTTTGATGATAAAGTAATGAACATAATAGATTTCAAACTTTGAAATTCTCATAAATTACTAGGTAGGTACTCTCTCAGGAAATATTATAATATAATAATATACATATTCAAAGTTAAACCCTTGAAATCTCTATTATTTTCATCAAAAAAACAATATAAAGATAAACATAAAACAGGTTGACTTCATTATTCATGAAATTGTATTTATTTTTATTTGTTTTACAAAGTCATTGTATATATGCGCGATGTACGGAACCCTCAGGGTTTGAGTTCTACTCAACTGTACTAAATTCGATCCAGTGTACTGGTTTCTTTTTGTAATAACTGGAATACATATTCTGAAGAGGTATAGAATGCATTTCCAGAATCCTTCCAGTACTGGATATCAGCTTGTTGTCAGACTCTGAGAAATGTATTGGTATTTTGTAAATTGTGTTAAATTTCATAGGACCTTAACAAGCAGTACCGTTAAACCGAACACACAATGGCGTCGGTTGGTGACCTCACTCTGTAATACTGGTCAGTATGCTGGATCGATTTTAGGAACACAGGTAATTAATAGTACTAGTAGCGATGTCATTATAGCAGATACAAAAGGTATCTCTAGCTTATGTATTTTAATAAGGTGTGTCCAAAAATACTGCGATGGATGTACGTCATGATTGTGAGACCAATAATAACTTATGGGGCAATAATCTGGCATGCCAAGGCAAGCCACGGCATTGGAGACCATCACCATTCTAAGACTAGTCAGAGAAGATATCGGCAATGAGGAAATTAGGAATCGAAGAGCCTCGTCCTCTTTGACCAAATACATCCTATTAGTTAACCTTCCCAGTCACGAGATGATAAGGAAAATTAGCATCGAGAAAGCTTTTACTACGATGCTAAGTAGAAAAGAAGATTGGGAAAGGAAGCCCACAATCCAAGCTATCAAAAATAATGCCATCAAATGGACATAGAGTCTAAGACCACGATGGGGACTGGCGCTACAGTATTCAGGCCTGGCACCAAATGCTCAGTATCGTTAGGTCGCTGTCCAAGCGTCTTTCAGGGGGATGGGCTTACAATTGAAAAATGTGTGGAAATGAACCTATAAAAAAAGGAATATAGCTATTCATTTCGACATTCAGGCTGCGATTAAAGCACTGAGCTCTCATATTACCGATTCTAGGATGGTATAGGAGTGCCGAAGAAAACTCAACGAAATTGGCAAGAAAAACAACGTCTGTTTAGTTTGGATTCCCGGCCACTCGGGAATCAAAGGAAATGAAGAACTCTTTTTATTGGCCCGGAACCTTTCTGTGGTACAGGTAAATGTACCTACAAGAAAGAGTTTCAGGAGAAGTAAGAAACCGAAAGAGAAACACTCTGGCGGAATCTCCCTGAGCTGGATCATTCCAAAAAGTTTCTGGGAAGCTTTAATTCTGCAAGATCTAAGAAGTATCTGGATCTTATAAAGAATATGCTACACCTCCTCAATGGATTCCCTACTGGGCTTTATAGCCTCAGAAAGCACCTAACGAGAATGGGTCTAGCAGAGAACGACGAGTGCAGATTCTGGTGGGAGGATCTCCGGATCACCTGGTGACAGAATGCCGCGCCATTGCCAGCCAAAGCAAGAAACATGCATAAATGAGGAACTTAACACCTTGAAGCCATCCCAGATTCTGGATTTCATTGGAACTCTGGAACTGGAGGGCGAGCTGTATACACGTATTGGCGAGAACAGCTCTGATGGGGGGCACAATAGACCTCAAGGTCAAAGTGTAATGACTAACCCTTAAATCTACAATCTACAAGTTGTGTTCAGGAAAACCCTCATTGCTGTGCCCCATCCTAGCGCAACTCCTGGAAGAGGGGCGGCGGTAATAGGGTGGCAGAATTCCGTCACGTCACGTTATTTTTTGCCCATCAATTTCGGGAACAGGTCGAAATGAGCTTGATTTACTGTACCTACGCGGTAAGTAATAAATAAAGCGGTAACAATCAGACTGTTTTTTTTAATGGTTTTTATTTCTTTCGCTTGTTTGGCTAACTTTGTCCGTAGCGATTCTCAAGCCCCATACGGGCTAGAGACTTGAAATTTCAAATTCTAGTTCTTAGGATCGGAGACATCTCACTGCCTGTTAAGCTTACCTAATATTGATCTAATAAAGTTTAATTTTATAATTTGATTCTAGCAAGCATAAATTATTTCTTCGACACGGAATGACAATTTCGTTCAATGGAACTACGCACGGGCATGAGAAATGTAAACTCTGGACTGATCGTTGAATAGATAATATATCAGAAGTCACTAATTTGAGTTTATATAGTCGAAGATAAACAGTAATTTAGTTTATTCAGAGTAACCATATTACCGGTTTGTTAACCAATTCGTGGGTTAACGCCTTCAACAATTAAATTATGGTCAGATACTTATGGTGTCCTAGAGCTATTAAATAGTTATTGGAATAGATATATGAACAGGTAGGTACCTACGTATTATTTTACCTATATATTTTACAAATTTGAAAAGAATCGAGTTATCTTCTGACAGGAGAAATATTTTTTGGGTGGGTAATGTTGTTAAATTATCCTCAGGAAAACCTATAATTTCATTGTTTATATCTGTAGAATGATTAATAAACTTATATTATTATTATTATAAGAGTCTGAGTAATACATGCATTCTTAATTGTTTATCTGTTTCAGGGATTGAATATTAATATTCCAAATGATGTGTAATATCTGCCGAACATTTTTATATTTAGATTATCTGCTGCACCTACAATAAATATGCTATGTGAACTTACGAGTAAATTAAGTATATTCTATTTTTTCAGGGTACAATCATGAATCATGAAGTAAGTACAATTTATGTCGCTTACATAGTTGATATGAAAGACTGAACATTTTTTAGTTCCAGGCAAATAAAAAGGCGCATCTAAAACCCGCCAATTATGTTTCTGCTATTAGAAATGATTCATAATGTAATTTTGGGATATATATCTCAATTTATAGCAAAACTTTCGGCATATGAGTTTCTAATAAATCTTGGACCCAGATAATACAAAAAATGGCCTACTAATGTGTTGTTCTGTTCTGCCAAAATATTTTTTATGAGTATAGCTCTATTTAAGAAATGTGGTAAAAGCAATTCGGTAGTCTTTCCTTTCAAAACTTAAAGCTTAATAAAAACTATCTTCTTATATTGATCGTTTCGTTTAATACATAATCTTATTCATTAAAATATACTAAATATGCAATTATGTTATATATAATATATTGTAGATAATTTTTGAATTTAATCTTCACAGAAACATCACGAAAATGGCCCGGCGACTTCATCTTAGATCGCAGTTGTTCAAAACCGTACACGATTGAACCTATTAACCCTGACGAAAAACCTCTTCAAGTCAATCAGGGAGACACAATCTGGTTTCCGATTTATGCACTTCACCATGACCCAGATTATTTCCCGCATCCCGAAAAATTTGACCCTGACAGATTCAGCGATGAGAACAAATCAAAGATAAATCCATATGCTTACCTCCCCTTCGGCATAGGACCTCGAATTTGCATCGGAATGAGATTTGCTATACTGGAATGCAAAGTTATTTTGTGTTATTTGCTAAGAAACTTCGAAATCATACCTTCTCCTAGATCTTGCATACCAATTCAGATAAGAGGATATAACCTGCAATATGAGGTTAAAGGAGGCTTTTGGTTTGGACTTAGAAATTTACAAAAGTAATATTTTCGTTAACATTTTCAATGTTTGACTAAATAAGAATATCTTGAGTGTATTCTAAAATAAACACTCTATAGTGCATTTCAAACTGAGAATGCAATGTGGCGTCTTATGGAGCACATCAGGTTCTGCCTTGGTCAAATTTCGCCACTTGCTTTCACATTTTAACATTTTATGTTGAATAATAATAGTAAACATGTCATACTGCATTCTCAGTGAAACGCGGTATGTATATTAGAACCCGGTTCTCAGAAATATTATAAAATCTGAAAGTGTAATAAAATAAATATTAGAATCACGGAATTATTTTTATTTCTCTGATGATATTTGATAAATGCCCTGTTCTTGTACATTACTACCTCTCCTTGTTTGTAGAAGACATGTAAAGCTCTAGACCCTCTCGGTTTACTATAAAATTCGAACGATATTTATATATTTATAAGTATAATAACCTTGGTTCATGAATATGCTCATTTACTCCACTTAATCAAAGAAGAAAGATTCTTGATTATTCTTTGTCTTCACAAAAGCCGTTGAGAACTTGGAAAATTCGGGTTGCTTGGCAAACTGTTAAATAAACCTAAGCGCCACGAGCTACTGGTGGCCTGATCAACGGGTGAACCTAACTGCACGATTATCATGCAACTTCCAACCGCAATGTGATTGTCGAGAATTGTGCAATAATTGATATTAGACGTCAATTTTGGTATGACGTAATTGTGGCTGCGAGAAAATTGCATATCGAACAGTGCTGCCTCTACCGAACAACCCGTGAACTATATAATTACATTGGATTCAGGATATTATCAAACAATGACTCCTCCGCAAGCAACCACTTCACGTAATACTATTTTTGGTGACTAGCAACCAGTTTACAAAAACAATGCGACAACAAGGCGAAAGCAACTGGGTCGCTTAATTTTCCCTACCTGACACCTCACTGGATTTGAATATCGCATTTTTTTATAGAGTGTAGAGCACCACATCTCTTGTTTCCGCGAGCAGCCTTGTAAATTTTTTTGATATACTTAAATGAATTATGAATAGTCGTACGAGTCGCTTGTATGATTTACATATTCGGGGGAACCTGGGAATTTTAAATAATAATTATCATAATAAACTCCTACCGCATATGTACTCCATATATGATTGAAATAATCTTTTTATGTTAACTTATCCAGTAAAAGGTTGCTAACTTTACTTCAGATGAGTGACACAAAGAAATTGTGTGTATGAAATTTAAGAAGAGATATCGAATTGAGCGTAATAAGTAATTTGTTGCAACTGCTCTCATACCGAGCTAAGTTGAAACAGAAGTGGTGATAAGTACAAATATTCCTTCATTTATGTCAGCATAGAGATTATCCACATAAACCATATAAATATTCGGTATGTAGTTATTCGCCTTGAGAGTGAGATTTTGAAAACATAATTTCATTTATATCTATTAAACGTTAGTGATGGTATCAACAAAATAGGGGCACATTTTATTAACAACATGTACATGTATATATCTCAACGATTAAAACGGAAGAGAAAGTAAACTTTATCTATACGTTTTCTGTTGTATCTACTAATAAAATAACAGGTTGTGATCATTTTAATTGGTACCAGCAGATGTAAATATATAATTTATTATTTCTTCCCTGTCATTTACAAGAGTTCGATAAACCTAACTTTTTGGATAGTCCTGAGGAAAAAAAATCCAGTCGATTAAGATTGGGAGACCGAGGTGGCCATGGAAAAGTATAACCTCGGGTTATTTTTCCGTCGGGAAATGTGATATTTAAATAGTCTCTTACGAGTCTACTTAAATGAAGTCAAAATACTCAACGAGACCTCTTCTGATAATAAGATTTGAATTAAATAATGATTTCAATTAATCTATCTATTTGTATGTTCCCAATGGACTGCAAGACGGCTGGACCAAATTTGATGAAATTTTCAAGCAATCTTTAGATTTGCTCCGCGTTTGATCCTGCAAAGTTTGGCAGCTATAGGATAATTTTTTTATCATGTTTGTGAAAGTTCGTTACTTAGTCACGCAAAAACGTCAGAATGGATTTAGCTGAAATTTGTTACACTAGTAATCTAATATCTGTATTAACACATGTGATATTCTTTATCCCGGAAAACTGTTCGTTTCTTTTGGGACTATCCAGAATCAACTACATGACGTATCCACTTTAAACTTGGTGTACATGTGTCATGAAACATTATTGAGGTTTTCTTGGATGTAATTTATCAGCAAGGAATTCCACTGATTTCTGCAAGCGCAGTCGCGGGTAGGGTATTTGCTAGTAATAGAACAAATTGTTAAGTTTGGATGTGATACCTCATAGCATTTAAGAAAAGTAAATAAACATAATTGAGTAATTCTTTTTGATAAGTGTATAAATGTTAATTTGATAAAAAAAGTATTTCTATCCTGCTACGAAAAAATCTGGT